>JANPWX010000359.1:2029141-2080979 GCA_024734555.1 Trochalopteron elliotii
AGTTTAGTGTTTTGAGTGGAGCTGAAATAAGAACCAGATTGAGGGCTATGGGCAGAATTATGCTGCTGTCTGTACAGCATTCAGGTAGATTTCTAAAACAATATTTTGATATCTGGATTCTGCTCCTGTCATCTTACAAGGACATTTTTAGCTTCTAGTGTTTGTGCCGGTTTGTACCTGTTTACTTTAGTTCCCCCAGACCTTAATCGTTTTTCCTAAGTCTGTCCTACTCAGTCCTATAAACCAGCCCAAATTAACACAATAATGTGGAGTATTTTTTTTCTTTTACCCATTTCCCCATTCAGAGCATGTATATATTTTTGGCCATAAGTTACCCTCAATTAATGAAATAATCCAGAGACAGCTGTACCAGAGCCATGTAGATTGTAGATAAGGAACTGTTTTCTCTCTACTTTGTGATTAGCTGCCAGAGTTTGTTACTTGGATTTTATGTTCTCCCTCTATCATATTGCACTGCAAATTCATGGCTAGTGAGATGTTCACAATTTCTCCAAAGTATATATTTCTGCTTCCCTGGTTTTAACCTGATCATTGGACGCCTGTGTTTCTCATTAATTTTCCTGAGATGTTCTGGCTTGCAATTTTTTAAGATGAACTTGATTTTTGGTGGGACCCTCAGTCTGCATATTTCTGTTTTCTCTTCAGCCCAGTTACATATTAATATTTTTCTTCTCTTCTAAAGCCTTGTCTGCTTTATCAGAAACATACAGTCTCTGGGTATTAGGTTTTCCAGGCTCAACTATTTTTACAATACCTACTGCCATGTTCCTTTGTTTTCTTTCGTTCTCCATCTGCCTCTTTTCTGGTCTTCCACCTCATTTTCTTTCAGGTGACAAATAAATGTTGCCAGTGTGTTTTGTTTTTCTGTCTCCCATTGAAAATTTTACTCTAACCCCATTTTTTCTCTGAAATGCGAGGCGACCTGTCATCTGTATGATACAAAAATGTAAACTCCATGATTCCTTTTGGAATGGCTGGGAACAGCCTGTTTGATGTTAGTTCATCAGAATCTGGTTTCAAAAGCATCTTGAAAAAAAAAAGGCTGTCACAACAAGCAAAAAAAATTTTAACAAATAGCCTTTTCTTTGAAGGGGTTTGCATTCTGGCTTGGTAGAGTGTAACTTAGATATTGCTCTAATAATTACTTTCCTTTAAAACAACCTGTATTTTATTCTATTGAAGTTCATTTTTAAAGTCGTCTGTTCCATCCTTTAACTGCTGATATAAACTTTGGTCATAGAACTTGAGACAAGAAGATGTATCACAAAAGAAACCCTACAGGCAAGCTGTTAAATACAGAAAGGAATAGAGCTATTTGCATTAACTTACAGAAAAAGGAAAAAACTCACCTTTTAGTAAAATGTTCCCAAATGTTCTAATCTTTTTAAATGAAAATTCTGTTCAAACTTGGAGGTTTAATACCAGAATCTCTGTCCTAGCCAGCAGTAACTATGAAATAGGAGTTTGTAACCTACCTGTGAGAGCTGACACGGATTTTAAATTTTGTTCACCTACTACTTTATGTATGTAACATTCATTACAATGGCTCCTTTCTTATTTCATGAGAACTGAACATGTAGTGAAACCTATTGAAGGATGATTCTCCAGTATTTCATGTCTCATACTCGATTATTTCATTTTCTCAATCAAAATTTGTTTGAAGATTTAAGTAACAACTCACAATTATCCATATAATGGGGAAGTGAGCAGGTCACAATTTGAACTCACCTGACAATTTCAACGAGAATGCAATTTTGTAGAAATTTCATAACATGTTCTGAGAAGAAAGAAAGGAAATTGAAATGGTTTCAAACCTTGGATTATGAAAAAATGACAATAGAACAAATCCTACAGCAAAACAAAATTATTGTTACATTAGAGTTATATTTATATTAATATAGATAAGTTAACCATACCAAATTAAAAAAAAATACCATCCTGCCTGAAATTGTTGGATTCATACATGGGAGTAACGGCTGAATACTGTGCTGAATATGAGGCAGGCATTGGTAGAGGTTTTCTACTCAAAACCAGCATCACTCAGGAAACAAGATAGGGGGAAAAAAAAGGAAAAAGAAAAAAGTCAAAGTAAACAAAGTAAAATTGAATAGACTACAAGTGATTGTACCAGGTTTTTAATTAATGAGAACACAGGAGATTGCTAAAATGAGTACATTACCTAATTGTGAATTAATATTATATGCTGAAACATCCCACAAGGGAAGAATTGGATATGCTAATATTGTATGAAAGAGATTGCCAGTGGCAAATATTTCACTTTAGAGAATTCTGCGTTAGGCATAAACTCAGAAAAAAACAACCCTCTTTATAAATGTCATGAAATATTAATTGCCTAGAAGTTGCTAAGGCAAGATAAAAGCTTGATTATACACCTTTGCATCCTTTTGATGGTCTTTATTGACCATTGATCTAGGATTGTTTTTAGAAATGCCATGCATTATTGTATGAGTAATAGAACAGACATCTTGTGGTATGAAGTTATAATTCCTAAGCAATAATATCTGAAACTTTAATTGGCCTGGGCCTAATGGGACATTACTTAGAACATCCGAAGGGGAAGATATTTGGCTTTAGAATTTGCTTTCCTCTCCTTGGTTCAAAAATACTGCCTGCCCTCTAGTACCATTTTGGCAAGCTACTCTGAAAAATGCACCAGTTATTTTTCTTAACGTGAAGAGTAGATGGAAGTGCAGACAGTACTGAATCTGCAGTTTGTAGTGTCATACCATAGCACAACATTTTTTTGGTAAAATACTCTGCAGTATCCCAGGAGCAAATGAATACATTTTTACAAATTAACAAAAAAACTGAAGGAGTTTCTTAACTTTTACATTTAGGATTTAGATAAACTGTTACCCAAAGGAAACAGCACACAACTCTTTGGTTTTGGCCTATTACCTTTCAAGGTACCTAAACCTGAAGAAAACAGACAACTTTTATATTGTTCCATTAAAAACAGTAAATCTACCCTTATTTACTTAAATATTCACTGACTTCAGTAAACTCTGGGGAATGAGATTCAATTTTCATACTGATGAGGACAAGTTAAAATAATTACTGTTTTCTTGAAGTGAAGTTAAAAGAAAAAAGCAAAAAACAAAAGCAGAACAGTGCTCCCTTCAACTGTACAGAAAGTGACTGCAACAGAGAGACACAAATTTTCAGGTTAACACAAAGCTAATCTGTATACCTTGGAGTGGTTTATTTGCATCAGACACAAATGGCACAGACTGAATATTGCTAGCAAGTGAACTAATTCATTTTTGGTTCAATTTTTTAGTTCCATTGAAGCCACTGTGGTGATTGTTATAATTTCTACTGAATAACTTGCTCATGCTTTTCTCTGGCTGACCAGTTGCCAAATGAAAGGTTGATTTCATATCTTTACTTCCCTTTGGATATGAATTTAAAATAGTAAATTATTTGTCAATATTTTTCCTTAACATCTGATGAAAACTGTTTTGATCTTAATATTCAAGATGTATAAAATGGCAGAGAAATGCCTTCAGCTGCTGCAAACTGGCACAGATCCACTTATTTCTGCAGAGTTTGTAGAGTTTTCAGTGGAATGCAGCTCCACTACAGTTGGCCTGTTCCATCTGTGGTCTGCTTCCCAGTTGCCTTATACTCAAAATGAGGAGTGCTCCTGAACAGTTGCTCACTCTGAAAATATCAAGTGTGTGAGTGAGAGGTTTATCTTGTGTTTTGAGTGGGAATTTCTGAATAGTGATTTCAGCCTTGTATTTGTTCACTGCACATTTTTATTGCTGGCTCAGTGCTGTTTAGCATATTTTCTTCCATGATAATATTTCTTCCGAGATGCTGCTGCTAATCCCTTTCTCCTGGCTTCTGTCATTCTCTTGAATATAGTGTATGACAGTTTACTGCATGTTACTGATTTGTTCCAGCCATTCCATCTTCCAGGCCCGAGCAGTAGCAGTCACTATAATCTTCACAGTGACTTATTAAACAATAAGTAAACCTGTCTGACAGTTCCTTCAGAGATCTGATTCTCAGCAGTTTACTAAGTGAAGCATTACATATAACCGCTTCTTTATCTTTCAACTTTCTGATTAAATGCACTTAAAATACCTTTCTCAAGAAGTACAGTTATATGTAGAAGGCAGTGTTCTGCATTTCTGGTTTCATGCTCAGTAAAGCCTGATGGCACAATGTAAATATGGTCAGTGCAGGAAATCTGGCACTATTAAATGCTTTCCTAGAACTGGGTATGGAATAGGACTGGGTGAAAAACAAAGCAAGGATGTATAGATGGCTGTGACTTCTTTGTTTGTACTCAACATAGAATATAGTCCTAATGTCCCTGTTTGTGAAAGAAATGCACATAAAGTAAGCCTGAATATAACAGTCACTGTCAGAAGCAGCCAGGGCCTTACCTGGGAAAGTACAGGGTAATCTCAGTTCTCTAACAGAACTGTCTGTGCCAGCTAGGATTTTGTTTTTCTTAGTGCTGCACCATGGCAGGAAAATGTGAACCCGATCTGTAGCATCTAAAACCACCTCCAGGGACTATTGTGCCAGTTTGTCTGAAGTACTTCAGATTTTTTTTTTTTTTCTGGAATGTTCATAGTCATTAGCATAACTGGGACAAATGAAAGAGGGCAAAATGCTGAAATTGCTTGATTAATTCTGCCTAAGAATTGTAAGAACTAATGTGGAACAAAACAGAGCATATGTAAGGTATTTCAATAGTACAAAGAAAAGTGAAGGTTGCTGCAGTTCAGAGCATATTAATGCCTTGGATATGGTTTGGGGGATACTAGAAAGTAAGAAAAAGGGAAGATGGAAAGTAGTCTTGATTGTCATCTCATGCTGCTCAGTGATGTTTTGTCTCAGGTTTTTAGGTGCACTGTTCTTAGTTAAGCTGGTCTAACTTGCCAGTGACCACAATTTTCTGGGGTCACGCTGACCTGCAGCTGTGCTGAAGCCATGAAAGATGAGTAAGTTGCTATGTTTTTTTCCTTAGCCTGGGCCTGTGCCAGCAAAGGTTTTGTGAGACCTAAAAAGCTGGTCCTCACTGACCCATAATTAAATGTGCCTGTGTCACTCTGACATACAGTAATATACTGACAAACAGTAATCATATATGGGATAAGCTGTGTCACAAGTTACACCAGAAATTAATGGCTACCACCACTTTGTGCAACAAGGAATTTATTTAACCTTATGATTATCAATTTAAATCAAGGTGTTGGAGACTTTTCTGGGTGAAATGATACTAAGTATCTTCCAGAAGCTGGACTCTCAGACACTATCCAGTAGAAGTCCAAGCTGATTCTAGCCATCCCTTATGGCAGGATATCATCACATGAATCCACTTGCAAGCTGGAAGCTGAATTTGAAGTTTGCTTTCTGCTAGCTGAGTGGCTGTGCGGGGTTCATTGAAACTGATAGTGGAAACAAATTCCAGTGTAAAGGATCTGTGTCTTCTTTCAGGTCTTGCCTATACTTGTGCTTCTCATAGTCTGATCCAAGTGCAGCCACTCTGGCACATTATAATCTCCTGAGCTATAAGAAGAACTAAACACAGAAAGGGGATTATCCCATGTTGTACCTACTGTTTTGAGGGGTCAAGATTGTAGCTATGTTGGGGGGAAGGGGAGAACCCTAATTTAAAACACGCCTCAGAATATCAGGAGTCTTACTCAGTGCATTGGTACAATTATCTACCTAAAACGGGAAAGTCTGTGCAAAGATGGGATTTGCATTGAATCACATCACAGGTGGCAGTATTTTTCTGAATAGATGTTGCTGGCACAAATACTGTAGGATTTGGCAAACAAGCAGCTGAAAAAAAATTAGTATTTATAAGGTGTCTGTAAGGATGTTGACTACAGGGGGATTATTATGGTCATAGATTGTCACGCATAGTGATTTGAGACCATGTGTTCCCTTAGAGTTCCCCTACAGCAATGTCCCTCGCCTTTTATTCCTGTGTAGATACATAATGTCATTGGCATAACTAGTTTTCCTGCAGGTGCAGCCCAGGCTGGCAGCTAAAATGTGTCTGTTTTCTGCCTGCATAGCAGCCACTCACATTTGTGCATGTGCATCACATTTGTTACCCTGGTATGGGTTGTAAGCACAAAAATATGCCAGAGTAAATTGTTCAGGTGTTGCCTGTGCCTGTAAAATGATGGTCAACCTTTGAAAATAAGCTCACGGAAAGCAGGCAATGTATAGAAAGACATTTCTTTGATGGATGTAAGCTGCAGGGAGAGGATAAAATAGACCCTTACCTGTAACTGCATAGGGTAATCATTCCTGTAAGTGAAACTTACTTCTGTAATCTCACAAAGACCTGAACGCTGTGAAGGCAAAATCAAAATGCTAGCAGACAAGTTGTCCTCCAGTTTATTAGGGTTTCTTCCCAGGAGGGCTACATTCAATTATGTTTTCCGGTGGTTTGCCAAAAGATCTTCACAGTTAAGCCAGCTGAGTTTGCATTCAGATTTTCTAGTTTAAGTTACAAATGTCTTGCTTTTCAAAGCTTTCCAGCTGACCTGAAGTGTCATGCCAACAGTACTACAGCTAATTGAATATATATCTCATTTTTCATTTTTGCAGCTTTACGGACCATTTCCTCATTAAAAAGGTGAGTGTTTGCACAGGAGCAGACAGGAGAATTAAGCAGCAGGCAAATCTCTGTAACATGACACTGTCTTTTTCTTTTGTATTTGAGCTTGGCAGCTGGATACTTCTGTTAACTCATATTTATCTTGCACTAACGTAATAATTAGGAAATGACTTCTTTGCTTCAGCAGAAGTACCCTGCAGTTCAGTGTAAGAAGCTCTATGTGCCTCAAGGTTGTGCTCTATTCTGTGTTTATAGTGTTGTTTGTATGTATATCCCTATAAAATCTGAAGAGACATTTGCAATGATTATCAGCAAAGCACAATTCTGCAAGGATTAAGGAGGGTAAAAATCTCAGCTAATTCATCAGTTCATGTGCCTTAGATTCTGGAGTTTGGTGCTATCTGGGTTCTCAACAAAGGGTACTATTTTCCATTGCAGTTTCTTTCCACTCAAGAAAATGATTACTTACACACGTTTCAAAGGGAACTTGAGTGTTTTCCTTGTGCCTTGCAGAAACCAATGCAGACACCAAATATTAGCATTATGCTCCATGTTGCTTTGCAATTTATAATCCCTTGAACTACTCTGCTCATACAAACAGCTGTAGCAAAAGTGTAAGCAAGGCAAAGTACACATTGGAGCTGGGCAGAGGTAGTGCATGGGTCTGAACATTAAACTGGCCTACTGATGAGATAGAGCAATATTGCTGTTCAGTAAAGTTTATTGAAGTAGAAAATAAGTTCAATTTCAGCACTTTTTTGAAATGACCCTGAATGCAAGCTAATTCCCACTCAACACATGCAGTATTGACTCCCATCTCTTATTTCCTAGATTTCATAGATTTCATAGATTTCATATGCTCCAAGTGGCATTTTAATAATTTTCTTTCTGAAAAGTAAAAAAGCTTTAACAAAAAGGGGTGAAAAATTAAGTATTACTACTGTAATATTAAATGCTATACTGTATTGGGAACCTAACTTTCTGTTGTCCTGGCTTATGAAAATGACCCCAAAGAGTCACTGTCCCCTGGATTGAATGGTCTTATAGTATTTGTCAAGAGAAATGCTTTGATCCATGAGGAACTTTTCTGATTGTGTCCCTCTGGCTCAGTATTGATGTGGTATGCAGATATTTGGAGATACTGAATGAACAGAAGCATGATCAAAGGGAAAGGAATGCCTAAGACTGCCCTCAGTAGGAGATCAAGCCTTTGAAGAGGCTTAGAGGGCTATAAGGTGTTCCTGGTATGTTCAAAAGAGCAGGTGTGCCCAGTCTTTGAGAAGAGAGGGAAGAGACAGTGAAAACACTGGTTTTGATTCTGCCACTGCTTTGCATTTCTGGTCAGTGAAGCAATTGAGCAAAATAGACTGACAGAATTCCCTGCCTCAATACCCAAAACCAGATAGATACCCTCTTGCCTGGAGGTTCTGAGCTCCTCCATATTTGCAGCTTTTGCTCTTGCTGGCCTCAAAGGAGTTGTGACAGATGAACTTCCCAAAGGGAAGGGCTTCCCAAAGGGTCAGTCTTCTGCCTCTTGGAAATCACTGTCAACATTAAAGTTTCAGGCAAGCAAAATGTTGAATCTTTGTGACTAAACAGCATCATTTGGAAAATATGCCAATTATTTAATTGGTTCTTTTATTTTTGCAGGTTCAGACATGTTATTTTGAGTGATCCTTTGGTCAAGCCTGCTATCTAAAGGGCAGATTTGCTGACTGAAATATTCACATTTGATGAGGTATAGTGAGGCAAGGCTTGTATAAACTGATCAGGATATATCACAGAGTATGTATTGAAGCCTAACTGCTAACTACAGAAGAAAAGATTTTTATAATTATTGCAGAATTTCCAAAGGAGATAAAAGGATCATATTAGATTCCAAATGTCTTCTGGGAAGGCTCAGATGACTTTTTGGCACCTAGTTCAGACTTTACCCTTTTTGAAGCAGTAAACATGTGGTGGGACTTTCTGGAAATGAGATGGACTTTGGAAATAGCTCTGTTATTACTTAAATATTTCCAAACAGGCTCTGTGTCCACAGTTGGGAGGTGTTCCTGTCAGCTCATACAGATGACTTGCAGATTCTACTGTTCTTCACCCATTTCACTCCCTGCAACATGTGAAACTCCCTAAGGTAGAGGCTGCACTCTGGAGTTTTTCACATTCACCTTCTTTGCAAGTCTTTTCTAAAAGAAAAGAGCTGCTTTGCTGGAAATGTTGAGGTGTTTTGGTCTCTTATCCAGTGTTCAGGAGGTATTTGCACCTGTAGTGACAGAAAAAAATTCTCTTTCTTAAAAGAGAACTCTCAAATTGTCTTGTGAGGCTTTTTGGATCCTTAATTGGGCTTTGATTTTGAAATGACCAATAATCAGCCTGTGGGTTGCCATTATGGAGCTAGTAGTGCAAATATTTACCTGAGTATTTCTACAGTAATGTAAACATCAGATAAGACGCAAGTGTTGGTGTAGGTGGGGCTGGGTTAGGAATGAGAAGTCTGGACAGTTATGACAGCTGAACTGATCCTTATGGCCATTTTCATTTCTCTAAGCCATTCTGCTGAGGGCTGTGAAGCCCTACTGATCACCTCATATTGAGGATATTCAGCAAACCAGCACTGGTAATCTGGAGAGAGAATATTCTAGTGGCAGGGTTATGGTGGGTAGTGCCTTGGATTTATGTGTCCAGGTGAGCATGGGAACAAAGGAAGTCAGTTCACTAGGCACCAGCAGTGAGGCACACAGGAAAGAAAACTTCAAAGGTGGAGGGCGAAATTTTGTTGGAGATTGTTTTTAAGAAGCATTTCTATCAATACTTTACTGTTAATACTAAGTTCTAGCAATAGATCATCAATAGTTGTTTTATCAATTGCCTTTGATAGCAGCACAGAAAAAAAAGACAATAGAGATTTTTTTCCATGTGCACATACACAATTGCTGAGGTCTGCGTGTAAGATAACATTCTCTAAGGCATTGGGCTTTATTTCAGTGTCCAGACACAACATTCTTATGTGTTCTGGCACACTGTGACAGATACTATACTGTTTTGGAGAAAGCAAGCCTGTTACAATGCAATGGGATAGGGGATGACATTGATTTACACATATGCATAGCGAAGTGTGGGCAGTATTTGATTATTTGTGAGCAACTTGCTTGTAACCAGAATGCTGCAAGCTTTGTTCACATAAATTACTTGTCTGATTCACATCCAAGATCTGTCTATAATATTAAACTCAATCAGAAAAGGGAGAAAAATGTGGGGTTTTTCCCCCTCACTTTTCATCAGTCTCAATATATTTCAAATCTGGTTACCATAATCTCTTTCAACAGTCCAGGAACTGAATAGAAAACATAATTCAGATTAGAGACTTTACATAAAGAACAGAGAAAAAATATCACTGTAGTCTTTTTCTGTCAAAATATTTTGGTTATGGTTAACTAGAGTGTGGTGGAATCTAATCTTTGTATAGTCAAATATTGTACCCAAGAGGCAGCCTCTGGCTTGCTTTTGGTGTATTGCACCACAAGTTTAGTTTCCTTATCCTTCAAGGGCATCTATTTCTTACAATATGTTCCAGGACTATCTGTAGGGTATTGTGAGGCATTCTGCTTTCCATATAGATCAGTCTGGCTGTCCTAAGTGGTGAACATGGATAGCCATCCTGGAAGCCTGAGCCTGAGGAATCTGTGGTGGACTTGCTTGATGTCAGCCAGAGGCCATCACTCAATGGCCCAGATAAGAAGAGATAAGAATATCCTCTGCAAGTGAAAGCCCAATTTTTCCCTTGGCAAACACTGCAGATCATCAGGACACAGTGTGGATTCTCATTCAGCTGGAGACAAAATCTGTTGTAGGAAGTAATATCATTTACTAAAGCAAATGGTATCTCTGGAAAAAAAAAAAAAAAAAAAAAAGACAAGCTTTGGGAATCCATGTCTGTTCAGATATGACACTGATCAAAATCCAAGCTAAGAATACCTGAAAATCTTGTTCTCAAGGACTGCATGAAGAGCTTCTCTAAACCTTGTGTAATCACTTGAAGGCCTTGAATGATACAGAGCATAAAGATTCAACTCTGTGAAATTTCCACTAGACGTATTTCACTATCACCTTACCTTTTCCTCCTATTCCCCAAGAAACTCAAGACATTAAACATGGCTCAAAACAAAAATACTTAATTTCTTAATATGCAGAGTTTGGAAGATGCCTAGACTAGAAGCTCCTCAGAGCACTTAGCTGTTTAATGCTCTCCCATATGACACATGCCTCTTACAGCCCTTTGAAAAAACAAGATTTGTACTTGAAAGCCTATGCTGTGGATTAGCCACAGGCTTGAATTTCAGGCATAGGAAAATTGCATGAAAAAGAGAGGGACTACATATTCAGGAGGTGGTAGAAAAGAAAAGGAGGAAGGCAAAGAAGTCTTTAACATGCAGTAAGTTGCAATAATCACTGTAATGCCATCAGGTATTAGATGAGATTTGATTAGAGGAGAAAGACATAATTCTTTTTCCCTTGCTGGTACTGTCAAACTGCAACATTTCAATATGTGAGCTTGATCCCACTGTACTTTAGCAAGGTGTATGAGTAGTGGGGAACTTGTCATCTAATGTCAGTTAGGTAGAGTGGCTTTCCCATGAACATCAGGAAATGTGCCATCAAGAAAAACTCTCACACAGGGCTGTAACTTTTCTGGGAGTTACACCAGAGGTCTAACTCAGATAGGCTCAGTCTCTGCACAACAGCTACCTGTAGGCAAACTTTCTACTGAGTAAATGTTACCTATCAGAAAGTATCAGTCCCTTGTTTGTATGAATATGGTGTCGTCTAACACTATACCTTTTCCAGACACTCCTAAACATATTCTTCTGTCAGAGATCACAGGAAGCACATCTGTGTGTTCTGCTTCTAACAGAAGAAACACCTTTGCCCCTGTAAGAAGCACTCTAGAAGTTTTGGGGTAATATACACCAGATTTCTCTGAGCTCAGATGCATACAGTACATGTTGGAATGTGTTTTCTTTCCATCCAGTGCTTCCCAGAGGGATGTAAAACACCCGAGAACACTTGTGAAAGAGCAGTGGCTTTCAGCGTTTGTCCAGCAAACCAGAACAGTGGTCACAATGCCAGTTCCTGATGGAATGGAGCTAAAGTGCACAAAAACATTCTCCTGCACTTATTCCTGTGGGACAGAGTAGTGATCTCACTGACAGTTACCTTACCATTGTGTTACCTGCCTTTTGTATGTTAGAGTATTCTGCATCTTACCTCCATCTTCCCTGGTTTGGAGAAGTGTGGTTTTCATTCAGCAGATACACTGAAGTAGCACAGTCTGCCAGTGGCCCCTTTTTTCTCTTTGAACCACGTGAGTATTCAGGCACAAGTGGATTCCCCTGCATGTATTCACCTATATATATATATGTATATTGCAGGAGGTCTGCTAATTCACTTGGTTCCTTTCAGTATATTTCTGAATTTATGGGTTGAGATATGAATATTCTGTCCTTTCTGGGAAGCTACTAAGGCTGGAAATGGGCACTTTCCCCCTTATTTTTTATTTTTCACAGAGAAGAATAAACATACCGAAACACTGTAGCCATGGAAAGAATGTAGGTTCTTGTCTGCATCTGGTCTCTTCTAGTTGTCCCTCTACCAGGGAGGATGAAGGAATTCATTTCACATCCACATCCTCAGCCTCCCACCAATTTTTTCTATCCATTAAAGGGATAAATCTTCATCACTCAGTCTTCAGCAAAGTTAGAGTCAATTGCAATCTGTCTATTCATGTGAGTGCAACCCTTTGAAAATATGAAGTGCTGTAAGTGCTGAGTGATTTCACACTCCTTTTTATGAACACAGTCTTTTCTGCTGATCTATAAACATCATGTTTCTGTTGGTCATAGTGAATGAAAAAACAGCATCTTGCAGCAGCAGCAATATGTGAAAAAAGATGCATGTGTTACCACAAAAATCTTAATGCTTAAAATAAATTAGCAAGTTTATAATATAGAGCAAAAGTATGTGGGTTTATGTTTTTGGTGTTTTAGAATGAGTCTTCCTCTGAAATAATTGAAATTCTATTCCGGATTGAATTTGTGAACACAGCACTCATAAAATTTATTCTCTTTTGTGTATTAAATGTGTTGAAAAATGATTAATTTGTTCACCTTATCTTTGATTTATGACCTTGATCATCATATGTCTTTACGGAATTGTACTCTGATAGTCTTATTTATGGACAGACTTTACCTCCACCAGGACAGCAGGGACTACAAGTCCAGTCTCATTATCTGTCCTGTCCAATTTAACCTCAGCCTATTATGCTGGGCTTCTTCAGCTTTTTATTTCCCCTGGATCCTCACCTCTGTTCTATTTTTTTTGAAATGCTGTAAAGCTGCTGTGTCATTTTCAACCAGGAGACTTAAAGTATAATCTGAAAAACTTATCACCTCCCCTCATTTCCTACCTGTGGGGAATTCAGTTGGAATTGACCTTGGAAATAAGCCAGGTATGCTTTTATTTTTACCGAACTACAAGGCTCTTCAAAAATATAAACACTCATCTTTAATTCCCAATAAATAAACTTAGCATGACTAATGTGTGCCAGAACACAGCTAGGAAACAGAAAGGCTTTGAGTTTTAAATCAATTATGTTTTTTTCCTACCCAGTAATCATAAGACAAGATGAAACATTAAGTATCTCTTTCAGGACCAGATACGATTCATTCAGCACATCATCCATCTTTTACCTCACATAAAAAAAAAAGATAGTTGCACAAGACAGACACAGAATTGTTATGTGCACTCCAGCCTACAAAAATTAAATCAAAATAACATCTCTAGTAATTTTGAACTTATTTGAACAACCAGGATAAATATGAAGCATGTACAGAGGCAAATTTGTGTGTATGGTAGTGGACAGAGAGGGGTAGAATCAAATCTGTATGTGGACATGGAGGAGTGGAATCAGATTATTGATGAATCTACATCAGCCCTGGTGAGTTGTGAGTTTGGGGGGGGCTGCTTTATAGAAGTAGAGTTCCATTCTCAACTATAAGTGTTTAATCTTTGAAAATGTTTTACTTTGCTTTAACAAGTATCTCTCAATCATAAGACTATTATGTATTCCAGTGATTTCTGTTATCATTTTCCTTCTAAATGACAGTATACTGTAATTATGACTTGGTGTCTAAACAAGAAAGGGTCAGTTATTGTGGAGTGAGTGTAAATGAATTAAAATTTGGACAAATTTACACATTACAGTGGAATTGAGGTCTGGAATGCAATGGGCTTTCTAGTCCTGTCCCAACTCATCTGCTAGATATTAAAGATAGAGGAAAAAGATTGGACCATATTGAATTTGCAGAAAACAGTGTTTTGCCTTAAATCAGTGTGTAATTTTTTTGACCTGTTCCTTTCTTCACCAAAGTACATGGAAGTTTTGCCATTGATTTCAGCAGCAGCAAGATCAAGCCCTTTGAGATGAAATTTATCATTACATGCACACTCTGCTACTAAGGTTAAGTGCACTTTCATCCTTTGATTGTTAAAAATCCATACTTTATTTGATGATTGTCTTTTAACAAAATGACTCTTGCTGTGATGCATTTATATTTCTAATGTTATTAGGAACCTCAAAGAATAGGTAAATTGTCTGTGTTTTTTTCAAACTCACTTCAATTTCAGTCTGAAATCTGACTGCATTTTGCATACCGCAGACAGCATAGGCTGACATGAAAAAGATAAGCTTTGTAACAGAACAAATTTTAACTCTACATAGAATATAGTGAGGAGGGGAAAAAAGGAAAAAATAGAAACTCAAAATGAATGTGTATGAATCTTTCTGAAAAGACAGAAACTTTTCTCTCTGTCTCAGCATTTTAAAGGAAAGTAATAGCAATGTTACTCTGTTTTAGCAATTTCTTTCAGATAGCATTTTGATTTTTTAAAAAAGAGAGAAGCAAACATTTTTAAACAAAGTCCATACAGTCACAAACATAGCTTGTACTAAGATGCATAAAATGATTTTATCTCTAGAGCTGTGCTTGCAAAGTGCAATTGGTGAATAACAGAAGCTGGGAGTGCTTTGTAAATGTTAATCATAAGAAAAATTTATTTATGTACAGAGATGTTGGTCATTGCATCATTGTCTTTTTTTATTTATTGTTATTTGGAAATATCTATTATATGATCTCAATCTGAAATAACAAATGTAAACATAACAACAAAGCCAGTGTCTAGGGGGTACTGGAAAGGAATATTTTCCTAGTGACCTTCCCTTGTGTGCCCTTTTTCTTCAAACAGAAGGTCTAGAAATTATGTAAGTGCCTCATGTGTTAATAATATTCATCTCACTGACATGTGTATATTTTGTAACTTCCTTTTACAACTACATTTTTTTATAACCTGTTCCCCCCTCCATTTCAATAACATCCGTCAGTAACCCCAAAACATAACCCACAATCAGCAATTTATTCACTCACTTTTCTCTTACTTGCTTTGTGTAAATATTCACAAATGCACAGGGAATAACTTGTAAATTACTTGTAAAAGTCTGAAAATCTTCATCTGGTAATGATTCATGGAGGTCCAAACCACCTCTGTGTTTGAGAGCGAAATAAAAAACAAAACCCAGGATGGTCCATGTCTTTTCTGTCACAGCATGGGGCAGCTGGAAAGGGAAGGCATAATTATATTATTTAGATATTATTTCAGTATCAATATAACTCTGTGAAGAATAGTATAGCCTTTGGTGTGGGCATGACTATCCCTGCCCCTAGCCAATACTCCTCTGTGTCTTCCTGAGGACCCTGATGGACCATATATGTCGAGTGATGCTGGCCCAACACCTCCTGCCCAATGCCTCTTGGAGTCCTCCAGCTGGAGGTACAACCCTCAGAGTCCTGCTGCTGGACAACAGGGTATGAGTGCTTCCAAATAGGTCTTGGACAGCATCATCTGCTCTGGCTCATACTCCATTTAAGTAAGTCAACCCAGACTGGTTTTCCCTGGAATAGATTAGAAACTCCTCTTGTGATTCCTTCTTTGCTGGCAATGCTGGGGAGGATAAGCCTTGGCAGAGGTCAAAAACAAACAGCAAAGGAACAGTATTGTTTTCTGCTGGCACACAGTTTGGAAAATGGATGTCTGCCTGTGGCTTTACAGATACTCTGGGAGTATTTAGATCAACATTGGGACAACACTGGAGAGTGATTGTTGACAAATAGTGCCAAATTAGGCCCAGTACAGAAGAGGTATGTGAAGAATTCTAACTTTTTGTAAAGAATTATATGTCCTTGAGATAGAATATCCTATAGAGGCCATTAAGCAAGATGTGAGACATAAATCTCTTTGTACTCATTCAACAAAATAATAGTGCATTCATAAAGGAAGGGACAGGGGATTTTGAGTACTCTGAAATGTCTTCAGTTGTGGTATTCTTTTCACATGTCTTGCATTTGGCATTGACAGAGAAATAATTTGATTGCTGTCAAGAACCCTCCATGACCCATCCCTCATTCCAATGGAGGAAAAATATTTGGTTTGCTGCTCAGAGTGCAGAAATTTCTGAGTTGTTCCCACATGTTTCCCCCATAGAGAAACACTCTGTACTAGGTAGTACCATTGCAATATGCATCTCGGGAGTACTTTCACTGTGTCACAAGAAACTGAGCAAAATTTGCATCACGTGCAACAGGATTGAATTGTGAGTGCAATCTGCCATGTGCACATTTTAACAACAATAACTTCCCACCCTGTATTGGGTGAAATTCACTGTAAAATTAATGTGAAAAAAATTATAAACTTGCTCAATTTTCAGAGACATATGTAGCAATTTATAAACCTGTTTGGAAATGAAGCTGAGTTGAACTGTCATCCCACCAAGACACACTGGGTGGTTTCAGCTGTGTTTCGCTTTTATTTTTCCTGTTACAAGTCTGCAAATTCAAAATAATAGAGTTAGAAAAACAAATTTTTCAAATGCACTGGCAAATTTGCAAACAAGCCTATACATGCCTTTTGCAGACCATGTCACCTTCTCTGCATCAAAATACACAAGGAAAAATTAAACAGCTTTCAGATTTGTTTTAGGCTGAAAAATTAGTGTTGAGGTGCTTGCCTGTGCTGTCAGAACCTTTGTAAGCACATCACCAGCTCAATTTGACTTGATGTTACTGAAATATTTCAACAGTCTATCATATGTTGATATGATAGCTATGATATTTTTAAAACAAGACAAGTATTTACTTGCTTTATCATTTAAACTTTGTCCATTGTTTGAAGGATGAACTGTCTGTTGTTGCTTTTGCACTACTTTGGACCTTTCTGAAATTATTTAACTAACTATTAAAATCACTCAGGAGCTCGGACCAACACCTTGGTGAATGTATTTCCAGCACCAAATCGGGTGGCATTAGCAGATGTGCAGGATTTCCCTACAGTTTTGCACATATTTTAATCAGATAACTCACTGTTTCCTTCTGCCTGAAGAGGTCAATAAAGAAAGAAAGCAACAGAAGAGCCAGACCCAAACGCAACTAATTTCTAGGGAAGTTGCATGTTAAATCTCAATTTTGTGAAGTAATCTCTTGGTCACAGACTGCTTTATGGATGCTAATGGTTTTTCAGGTTGCTGCTGAATCTTGGATACATTATATACATATATATCTTGGATACATTACAGATTACAGGAACCAATAAATACACATTTGTGCTGATACATCCTGAAATTGCATTTTGTAGCTTAAAGGCAGGGGTAGTTGTACAGGAAAAATTGACGTGTCTTTCATTGCTTCTAAATATTTTCCATGAAGCCACAAGTAAGACTGATCAGCCTGAATCAAATAACTGGAAATGTTCCTTGGGTCCCCCTAAATCTTTCTGCAGTTGTAATATAGGTAATAAAAATGGTATTCTGCAATTTATTGCACATCCATGTTTACTACATTAAAGACTCTTCTGTTACAGGGGTATTTTTAGACTAATATTCTGACCTAGAATCTGGAAACAATTAATGTTGAGCATTGTTCAGCTTTTGATAGACTCCGGCACTTTGGTGATACACAGTCTGAAGTGAAACTGCATCTTGAGGAGTAAAGGTAAGAAAAAACATGGTGTACAGAAACAAAATATACTGTGGTAGTTTGATAACCTTGAAGGTGACTTTTTCCAACCCAGTGAATATCAGGTTCATGCCCCGAAATGAAGTTCAGTGAGATTCATTACAGTTCCTTCTGTCACTAGAGTATTAAAAGCCCAAATGCATCATTAACTCACAAGTGGGCTTTTGCCATTTGGCAATAGAGGTTTGACACTACTCCAGTGACAAAACCATCTGCAGGAACAGCATGGACTTCTGCTGCATGAAGAAGTAATTGCTTTTGTATTAGAGATAAAAGAACTCATTTTGGTACATTTAGTAGCTGTTGTAGATTTTATAATGAAAAAAGAGCTTCCTGTATGAAGGACCTTGTCTGGATTTCCTTAGGGAATAGAGGACACACTGTGCTTCTCCTTAGAAGGCCTAAAATACAGGAACACAGAAGTGTACCCACTGTTGCTAACAGAAGCGCAGCTACTGAATGTGGAGCATCTCAAAGAGTATAGGTGTTGACCAACATTCACCTTAGCTTTCGGTCATACATCAGGAAGACGTGAAAACCACAAGTACAATGAGGCAATTATTCTTCCAGGACATCCCTTGGTCATAGTGATCCTCACTGTAAGTTGCCAAACCCACAAAATACTACTAGAATAACTTCACATGTCTCCAGGCTATTAATTTTGTGAACAAGGAGCAAAAGGATTTTTGGAAGGTGTGGATAATTGGCGAGTTCTTTCCTTCCCTCCCACCTAAATCCCCTTTTCCAGCCTCCCCAATTTACCTGACCTCATTATTTGATGACTGACAGAGTGGCTGTTTGAGATTACTTTTGAAATGAACTACAGTGAGCCACAAGAGACAAAGGCTACTTTGTCTCATCGAGGTATTGTGTTTGTCAGTACAAAGTTACCAGTAAATTTTTGACAGCCTTACAAGAGGGGCTGAGGACCCACAGGCATTTCAGCTTGAATAATCATTCTACCCACACTTCATTTACCTTAGAAATTGCCTCAGCAGTGAGGAGAGGACAGTGCAGATCCCTTCAGGACTGTACCAAACACTGAAGGCTCAGGCTGAGATACTGCAGAGGGTGCTGCTCCTCCCTCTTACTTTTTCAGGAAAATCCACTACCTTCTCCACCCACCATTAGGGTCCAATTCCTATTAAGAGTCCATAGCTCCTCCCTTCAGAATCTCTTGCTGCTATTTTATTGAAGCAAAGAAAAAAAACATATAGTACCAAGTCAGTCAGGGAAGCAAAAGGATGGATGGGAAGGATGGGAGCTTGGTCAGAGTTTGGGTCAGAGAGGAAAGCCCAGGTGATATGTGGGGGTTAGTTGATATGTGGGTATTAGTCATTTGGGTACTGAAAGACCTCAGGAAGTTTTCTAAAGATCTTGTTACAGAATGTGTACATGGATGTGCGTGTAATGGTGTGTACCATTGTTTCATTAATCAATGTGATAAAATTTTCATTTGAACAATATGTAATTTTGGTTAAAATAATATGTAGGCAAATATACTCAAATGCCTCCCACTAGAATGAATCAGGAAAAAAAATGCACTTCACTAGATTTCATAGAGTTTAGTGATTACTTGTATAAATAGTAGTGATTACTTGCATAAATAGAGGGATTTGGGTGAAATCTTCTTTGGTGGAAGCAAAAGGGCTGGTGGCACAGAGCTTGGTTTTTCACTGCCCTTTTACCCTTCCTGGGCTGTATTCTCCTTGCTTTAGGATGGTGCAAAATTGCAATGAGTGAAGAGTGACGAATTTGGTGATATACCTTTACTGAAAATTCAAGTTAATCAGGGAGTTCCTTTATCACCATCCAATTTCCAGAAAGCTTCCTGACAGCCTCAGTAGGAATTCCACAGGCTCAGTTAAACTTGGGCTGCCCTTCTGCTCAGGGCCAGGATCTCTGTTGCTAGACAGACACAAAACGAAGGACACACACGCAGTCAGTTGTCAGGGCAAAAAGAGAGAGTTTATTTTTTTGACCTCGATTTATATAGATTCTGGACAATGACCAGGGATTGGAGGATGAGGTTGTCACCTCTCTGACCCCACTGGTCAAACTAGAAGTCCATCAAGAGAGGAATGATAAACAATCACTTTGTTTACTTAAAAATCCGTGAGAAACTCCACTACAAAAATGGAAATATCAGAAGGCTGAAAAAGATCAGGGTGACAGATCTCTCCAGCAGTTATGGCTGTGGCAGCAAGAACACCTTCTGCAGATGTCTGGGATGCATTGTGTGATAAAAAGGAAAACTTACAACTTTACTGCCATTCATTTATCACCTGTATGGTCACGAATACAATAACAACTGCAGCATCAGTAATAATTGAGACACATTTATTGCCCTATTTGGGCACACTAGTTAGAGACCAGGACTGAATTGCTCTAGGCACTTTACAAAGAACAAAGCAATGATGTGATTCAAGGACTTTACAATCCAAGTGGAAAACTAAGAGCAAAAGATGAAAATAGAAGATGGGAGTAAAAGAAGTGAGCAGCGAGACAGTATTGATCAGAGCACTCAATACAGCAGCAGTCTAAATTGTTGTCAAACTGAATAATTTAAATCAGAATACTGATATGGAGGAACTGATTCTCTTGTTCACTGTTCAGCAGTGTCTTTGAGCTGTAAGCCTACCAAATTTAATAGCATTCTTCTTAAAAGACACCAATACAACAATACAATCAATTCTGCTTTGTAACAGGATGTGAACTTGAACATTGTGAATGACAGCAGGACTTAATAAACTAGACTAGGTTATTCTGTACCATAGAAATGACCATCCAGCAAACAGAGAACTGAAATTAGCAGAGATATTGAAGGTCACCTACTCCTCTTCTTTTTAGGAAGTCATTCCCCCTGTAAATCGGGAGAATGTGGTCTGCCTGTGAACCTTCTGTTGTTTTACACAGAAATTTGCACCACATCCATTGGAACCAGCTGATTAATGTAGTTTCTCTACAGCCCTGCATGCTCAAGCCTGGGCGGAAGGTATTAAAACAAACAAAAACAAACAAAAAAGCCAAAAAAACCATCAAAACAACAACAACAACAAAAACCAACCAAACAAACAAAAAAAACCCGAAAAACAAACCAACCAAACAAAAAACCCAACCAAAAAAAAAAAAAAAACCCAAAAAAAACCAACAGAGAAAAAATTATACTGTAAACCTGGGGAATTATTACCTTGCTCAAACCTGCAACACTGGGGATGGCCACAATACTTGGGTCTCCTGAACCTTCCCAAGGCTCTTGCTGGTATCTTCTGGTTCCCTGCTTCTTCATTTGCACAGAGAGCATTTCCCAAGGGTGACTAGGCAGCTTTTATATCGAGGGCACTCTGGTATCATTCTTTAGAGAGCTGAAAAGTCCAGCATGTCCAGGATGTGGATGCATTGCTTGAGCTGTAAATTCAGAGACATGCATCTGGAACACAATGTTGCATTTATTTTGACAGCTTTGCTTTCATACTTGGCTTGCAGAAATGTTCTGCTGTATCAGAGGGCACAAGGAACATATTTTCCTTTTGCAAAAACAATACATATTTGGTGATAAGTACCTTAATCATCAGCTATTACATTGTCCCTATGGAATGCTACTCTAATCTAGCCATGCATTTTTGAAAAGCCACTGATGATTTCTTTTAAAGTCCTCTCAAAGACAATGTTTTTATTGTTGTGGTTTTCAAAAACATTTTTAGCTTACAGGAAGATAATTAGTTCCTACCTTCATATATTCAGCTTTTTTTTTTTCTTAAACAGAGAATATTTTTAAGAAAATAAAAAAGAACTAATAAGTTTATTGAGTCAAAGACAGGATGCAATAGAGAGCTTCGGGAGGAAAGCAGCCTGCATTTTATTATCAATTATTTATCCATTTTGCTGCTTGCTCACAGTCTTTTTTTTTTTTTTTTTTTTTTTTTTTTTTTTTTTTTTTTTTTTTCCTAGTTTTTCTCAGTCTTGTCATCCTATAATAAGGTCTTTTAATTTTTTTTTAATATAAGAAATAGAAGTAAAAGACCCTGGTTATTGTATACTTGACCGAAACTGTTTTGTCCTTTTTTATCACCAGCCCTTTTCCCTTTCTTAATTCGGAAAAAAAACCCAAAAAATCTGTAGCACCCTGCCACCCACTGACTTCAGGGTGCTTGCATAAAGTCTTTGTAAAGTCAGAGGAGGTGATAACTTGAGTCAGAAAGGCAGAAATCACCAGGAACTTGTGTTGGGTCTTTTAGTCTTTGACACACATCTAAGCAATCTAAATTGAGATGACTATTGATATTTCCATTTCCTACATATCATCAAAATAATGTTCATGATGAAGAGAGCCTTAAACCAATATTTTTAAGATTGGAACCTTCCTCACTATCTGTTTTATCTGTGTTTAACTATCTGGTCAGATTCATTGAACACTGAGCAATTTGTAACAAAATGGATATAAGTATGTTGAAAAAAACCCACACTGTTACAGTGCGCTCAAAACTATAATTTAAATAGACACCAAGGTATGAATTTAGACCAAGAAGCAGTGGTTTTATAAAAGGCAATAAGAACAAATCTTGGCTTAATTTTTTTCTGCTATTCTGGGAAGCATAAACAGAAGCAGACCCTTCAGTGTGCAAAAATATGCTGGAAATATTTACTCAGAACTAATAGGACATTTAAAATAGTTTTTTCTATTTATAAAATAGACTTGCAGTCAGTCTGTATAAGACTGCCTTAGGTATACTCAGGTGCAGCTCAAGGACACATCCTCAGACTCCATCCTCATTTGCACCCTGCTACATTTGAAGAAATGGAAATTACTGGATATGTTGCTGTTAGTGATCGCAAATATTTGAGTAGTAAATAATACTAAAATAATGCCTTATTTTACTGCTTAAAACCCTTTAAATGTGGAACATCCACTTGATAGATAAATAAGAAAGATTTTATTTTTTAACCGAATGTCTGAGCAATAAACACTGTGACAACGCTTAATAATGACCACACATTCAGGTGGATGTCAAGCTTTCCCAAGGGAAGGGTATCCAAGAACACAATGCAGCCACAACTTGGAAACAGACATTGCAACAAGTATAGTTTAGGGAAGAAAAAGGTATTAAAAAAAATAAAAAATTATTTAATTTCTCCTCACAAGAATGGGAACTGTCTGCAGCAAGCCACATGCTTGCAAGAGTATGCACGGTGTGGATCTGGGCACAGGCACACTCTGTATCACCAAATCTGACACAAAAATCTTCACCTCCTTCTCCCAGCTTAGTCTGGGTCTCAGGAGACAGAGCTGCCTCACAAAGGACACTGCCTAACTCCAAGTGCAGAGATTTTGTGTACACAATCTGTGATTGTTAATATAAATCGAGTTGATTCAAAGTCCTTCGTAAGAGAGCATGTGTGCCATTTTCCAGCACACACTGGTAAGGACAGAAGTCTGTGGGGAGACACTGGAAAATAGCAGCAACAGAATTTTAATGAAGCAGGGTTGTATTTATGTTATCAAGAGGAGCTCCCTTTTTCAAAACCAGCAGTGCACACAATTAAGGGATTTTCTTAGTATGGATTTTATAGGATTAGAATCTGAGCACTACTTCTAATTCCCGAATTAACCTTGCTATGAAGAAGGAGGAGCTTGCAAGAGATGACCTGTAGTTTTATATGAACTGTCTTTAGCTATTTTTTAACTCAAAGATCTTGAATCTACCTTATGAAGCAAGATAGAATTGGGAGAAATATTCCAATTTTCATCCTTGAAAATGTTTCCATATCTTTAGCCACAGATTTTTAATTGAATTAGAGCCTGCAGATACTATTGTGATCCTCTGCCTGAGTGGTATTTGTGTAATGAGCAAGGACATTTCACTTTCTTGCATCTTATTAAAAACAGAGTCTAGCAAAGACAACACCCATTCTTTACTCAATGAAAACAAATGCAATAAACAGTATTCAAAGTAGTAATAGTTTGGGGTTTGTGGTGTTTGCGTTTTGGAAGTAGATTGCCAAGCTCAGGATGCCATTTCCATCACAAAACACCTCACAAACTGCACCAATGGAAAACCTGATGTGCCTCACAATAAGAAGTACTTTAAAAGGTATAGGAAACCTTTGTTTTTTTTCTGTGAATATCTTCCCCCTCATTCTGTATCCTTGACACATGTAGGCCTGTGCTGTAATTGGGGCAATACTCAAGAGCAAATTCCATAGGCTCAAATTCTTGTCTGAACATGAAAAATGACAGAGTAATTAAAAAATCATTTAAGTGAAGATGCTGCAGAGGTAGATGTCTGGAATTATTGCAGAATTTGACCACAACTGGTCATGCTGTGACCATTTTCTGGGCATATGAATGACTCAAAGGGATCTGATCCTCCCTCACTTACAAGGAGCAGACAAAATATAGACACCCTGGTGTTACTGTTGTCCATGACAATGAATTATCAACTTTTGATAAACCTTAAATTTCAAAAAACTGTTTTTAGATGTAGAGGTGAACATAACTTCACTCTAGATTTTAACATAAAGCTGTGTGTGCAGACTTCATTCTTTACATCAGGATAAATTTTGCCTTCAGGTATGGATTTGCCAAGATGTGCTGATGTGATGGGAATAACCTGTCTTGTACCATTGACTACAAAGGTTTCAAGCAAGTTGTGACTGTTTTCTGCAATGGTTTCAAGCAAGCTGAGATGAAACAAGAAAGAATGGTACCATGCAGATCCTACTTCAGCTATGCCATGTGGGATCATCATACCATACACATCTGAGCATATGGAGTACGGTAGTCAATTCCATGGGCTATTAAAAAAGATGGGGGAAAATCATAGTAATTTTCATAAGTTTTATATAAACATAAGACAGACTGAAAGATTCTGCTCTGCACTTAGAAAGATAATGCGACATGGTACTGTGCATGTTCTTTATATTGTGCATTTTCCTACATTAAAAAAAAATGTAGAGCATATCTTTGAGATGGGACAATAGTTGTAAAACATGAGAATAGGAAGGTATTCTTGGAAAAAGGATGGAAGGAAAGAAAAAAAGAATTTTCTACACTGATTCTTGCTATTGTGAGTGCCTGTTTTAGCTGCAGATATTAGCTATTTGCAAGATGGACTAAACCAGGAGCTGCCTTTATGCTGCAAGATCTAATCGTTGCTTTTTGTTTGAAGGTCTATGAGCATAAATCATGGTAACAGCAAAATCTGAAGAGTACTCAACTCAGCAGTGAAAAACACAGCTCAGGAAACTCAGCCAAATAAAATAGATGGTGGTTTAGGTGTTTAATGTATGTGAGGATAAATTTACTTTTCTGAGTGTTGCCTTATTTGTTCTTTTCTTTACTTGGAGAAGCTATTTTTCATCGCTTTTTCATTTTTTAATGTAAAAACTATTTTTGTTGCTAGAAAATTATACAGAAAGACATGGCAAACTGCCTTGAAATCATCATACCCACACGGAACTGGCAAAGGCCCAAATCCTCCACTTCACTTTGCAAGTGAAAATTTTCTCACAGCTCCCATTCCAGCTTTCTTCTAAGACAAGGCCTTGACACCCCTTAGGCCTCTGAGACTGCTCAATGAAAAATAAAACAATAGGAAAACAGGATATCTTACAGAACCACATTTTTGAAAGGAAGAAAAAATATTTGTGAGGATTCTCTCTCTTTTTGCCTTTGCTTTGTTTGCTTTATAATTGCAGTAAAATAGGTAAGACAATGCTCAGCATCTAGGCACACTAATCCAAGGACAGCACTGCTGCTGGTTCGCAGACAAGACAGCCTCAGTATGGGTAAGAGATTGTCTGGCTCCTCTCAAACAGGGAGGCGACACTAACAGCCTTGACATAACCTTTATTTTTAGCAAGGTATTTAATGTGTTCTCCCACAATATCCTTTTTGACAAGATGGTAAGATATGAGCTGGAGAGATGGACCTGTCCAGTGAGTGGAATGCTGCTAAATTTCAAAACTTTAATGGTGTAATTAACATGCCAAAGGTGAATTGACACCTGGATACAAGCAGAGTTCTTTGGAGGATGATGTTTTTTCCAGGGCTATATAGCATCTTTCATAAAAGAAATGATGGGATGATGGGATGTAACGTACCCTCTCCAAGCTGGTAGATGAAAACTGAACCAAAAGGCAGATACTTTTGAAGGAGCAAACATTACTCAAACAAAAATCAGTAGCTGGAATATTGAGTCAAAAAGAACTGCATTGTGTATAGCAAAGATAAATATGGTACAGATTCATTCCAAGCAGATGAACAGACTGGGTGTGTGCATGCTTGGGACAGCTCTGCTGGAAGGGCCCTGGGGGTCGTGGAGGGCATCAGTCTGAGCAAAACGTGTTCTGGACTGCATTAGTAAGAGAATAGACAGTGGATCAAAGGATGTGTTTAATTCAACCTCCTCAACACTTGTTAGGCTACATCAGGGCTGTGGTTTCCTGTTCTGCTCCCTCCAGTTCAGGAAGGATGTTGAAAATACACGTGGGTCCAATGGAAAGCTGCTGAGATAATTAGAGGATTGTTGAACTTGACATATGAAGAAAACTTAAAGGAACTTTAATTATTCTTGGAGTCTATGATTAAAATATTCTACTTGCTTTCTTCTGACTTGGAAGACAGATTATTTAAAAGAAAGGTGTATGAATCAGTGACACATTGCCATCCCACAAATATTGACTTTAAATGGCAAGCTTACATTTCCCCACTGATTTCAACATTTCCTCTTGTAGACTTTTCTGTCTCTTCTGTATCATCTCATCCTTCTGAAGAAAAAACCCCACTGTTCTGTTAGACACTAGAAATTCTTGCTATAAAAATGATTTTGATACAACAGTCGTACCAGTCCCCAGACTTCACACTGGGATTAAGAAAACAAGTGCAGATTCCAAAGGAAGAGACACTTTTTTGATTAATCAAGATGATATGAAACCTCATTAAACACATAATTATTCTCTACGTAAAGATGCACTGAAAAATAAAAAGATGGAGGTAAACTAAATACAGCTCTTAATATGTGCGCAGCTGCACTGTTTCCAGATTTAATTTAAAAGAAATTATTTGAGGCACACAAACTTCTAGTGAGCAAGAAAGAGTCAGATTCCTTTCAGAGAACTTCCAAAATACAGTCAAAAGAAGTTTGAAGGGCGAATTAAAATACAAGGGAGAAAAAAGTAGTGTGTCTTATTTTAAAGTTGAATTAAAGGACCTTGTGGTATTGACTGTCAAACAACCTGCTGTGTCCCATTCTTGCAAGGACTTCTGCTGGCAGTGGGATTACTCACATTCACAAAAAGCAAGTAGTATATAAAACATGCAAAGTCACTAACCATTAGTTTCATTTGCTCTTCTTTTTTATTTTAAGACCCTGTGTCTGGGATGTTGTTGACCATGGCACCTTAGTCTAGCAGAAGAGAAAAAGCTTTCCCTGCTTCCTAAAATGTGACAGATAATCTCATTACATTTTCTCAGTGTTCTCTTTCAAACATCACTTTGACACAGGCATAGAAATTCCTGCATTTATGAAATTCAGCAAGTCCTTCTTAATTTAGCAATTTAAATTTCTATTCTTGCAATGTAAGGTCTGCAGTACTCAATATTTTTCAGCTATTTCAATAATGCTATGCAAAAGAGTATTAGTTAGAAAAGGCACTGTTTCTATTCACTTAATGCTCCAGGCTTCATCACTTCTTCAGACCTGTCTACTGTGCAGGAGGGATAGAGGTTTCTGTCTCATATTGGCATTTGACTTTCAGAGGTGTCAAGTAAAATGCCCAAGAGGACATGTGTTTGACACTGTCAGTAATAGTGTCCTGTAGATAATTCCTTCTTTTAAGTCTCCAAGTTTCCTTCGGGAAAAAAAAAAAGGAAACAATTTATGCATTTGTGATGAATAGTTTTTTTATGTATGTCTCTATAATTTCAAACCTTCATACTCTTCTTTAGGCAGATGTTTCCAAAAGTGTCACACTCTATGACTTTCGATGAATAGATGTAAAACCATATATTATTTATTTGTTACCTTTTTTCTTTCTTTTTCCTTTCTGAAATTCCATTGCTGCTATAAAGCAGTAAAAAATGTGTGTAAATTCACAACCAAATTGCCTTTTTATATCTTGCCTTTGGCAGAGCTGAGTGCAACAAAAATCTTAGTGACACGTATAATTTGTTTGTCTGATGCTCTGTCACATTAAGAAACTTTCAGAACCAGCTCACCTAGAGATTGGATGAGTAGAATTTTTTGTCATGACCCTTGGGCATGATTTGTCTGGGTGCACTTGGATGAATTCACATTATACATGCCAAATAGTGAGTCAAATAATTAGCTCCTCTCCTTTACCATACCAAAGTTGAGAGTAGGGTTAACTGATGAGCATTATGCCATTTTTGCATTGGATATGGTACAGTTTTAATTTCTTTAAGTAGCTTTGTGGTGTGAGTAGGGTGAACATATGCAGCCAAATGCAGTTAGCAACAAAATGATTTTTGTCTGACCACAAAGGGCTTCACCTGAACATACCCATCACTCTCTGGTGGTGGTGAATCATTCGTCAATTCTGATCAAATAGCTTGAGAAAAGCCTACAACTGAGGTGTTTCTGCTGAATATCTAATTATTATGAGAAAATAATAAGTTCTCACGATTTTCTCCCCTTCGCTTCAAGCGTCAGAAAAGCACTGAGTCACCACTTGACCAAGTTATTTGTTAATTTTTTTCCAAGCAGTCGCCTACCCTACACTCATAAATTAAGCAGTAATAAAAATGGTCTCCAGGCTGATTAATTTACCAGTGTGGCTGTCTAAGCAGACTGTTAACAGACAGTCCTACAGGGTACATGATTCATAACCAGTTAAGAATAATATTTGCTTTTTATATATTTTCTTTGACATAGTGAAATTTAAAGAAGTTCAACAATCTATCTGGTTTGACTCATCACTAAGTTTCATTCCCCTCCTCATATAGACCCTGGTTATCACTAAGGAAATGACTTAGCTACAAAATGGTAATATCACTTAGTTACAAAATGGTAATATGATTTGGCCCAAAAAACTGGAGGCAGAATGCAGAGCTGTGGGAGCAATTTGGGAAGGTTGAATCAGGCCCATGCTCAGTCCACAAAAGTGATCTATTGCTCTGCGACTATTTTCCTTCCAGCTGTAGCCAGCAAACTCTGCTACACTGAGGTATGTTCCTAAATTGTGGCTGTATTATGCCTTGGATAGAAGTCAGACACTTTTCTGAAGGGGTTCCAGTGAGGCCTTAGATGCTGATCATGCCAGGAAACATTGTCTAAGAAAAGCTAAATTTAAATCCCATCACTTAAAATCAGCTTTGCAGCAAGGAGACTGAAGAGAAGACCTCAGAGACACTCTTCAGAGGCTTTCTGGAATTTTAATCCCCTTGGTAATCAGTCCTGCTCCACAACAGTGGTGGGGAACAATTATCAATCACATGCTGAGGAAGTTTTACTGATGCAGGAGTTTAAATAAAGCAAGCTGTTGAAGTCTTTTCTCACTGTTACCACTGCCAACTCAGCAACATTGGTAATAGCAAGGGTGGGAAATTCTTTTTTTTGGAAGGCTTTTCTTAGAAGAGGGCTTATATACAGCTGTAACTTCTTTTGATCCCTGTAGAAACACGATCACAGTAGCATAGATAAAATCTTAAATTTAAGCATTTGTTTCCATTTTTCCTCATGAAATTCCTGTTCTGTTTCAGTCATCTGTTCAGTCTTAGTAAATTGGATAAGTATTTAAAGAAAATAAAAGCTTTTAGAAGTTTAACAGATAAACTTTTATAAAAAACATGAGTACTGACTTTACAATGTTCTATCAGTATATGTTTGGAAAACAAAATAGTTTCAAAGAAAAGCTCAACACAACTGCTTAAGATGTTTTGAGAAATATGACAGTTGGAATATGTTCTTGAGGAAAATTAATATTCATAACTAAATATTTACATAATCTCATATGGTTGTGTGTTTTAATGGAGTTTAACATGTAGGTATTGTTTTTAGAATGCTTAGCTACATGAGAATTTGAAGAAAACTTGAGAATTTAAATTATTGATGTGAAAGGAAGCACAATGACTTATCCTCAGAACTGTATGTTTACATCCTGTTCTTCTCTGAAGGCAGCATTTGCTCCTTAGATCTGTGAGTGTTGGAGAACAAAGAGAAAAACTCCATGAATTACTAAAATTAAATATCAAGTAAAAAATCTGTGTGATTAAATGTGGAGTCATGCAGTAGGGAGGTACACAGTGCCCACAAATGATTTTTTAAAAAGTGCTAAGCATTTACTAGGGCCTTTTTAAGCCCTTCAAGGCACTTTTGAAAGGCATGTGAGTCACATCACAGCCAAAGAGGTAGAAAAGGAGAAAAAGGCTAGAGAACATGGCAAATATTCTTTCACTGAAATTTTTAAGCTCTCAGAATTACTTGAGATAAACATTGCAGGGATTTGGAACAGCAAAGTTAAAAAGTAGAACTTAGGTGACCAACAATATCAGATTTTACTATTTGGCTTGGGTTTGCTGTACCTTTCGGGTGCTCTGATACTATGACCTTACCTCTCTCCATCAGACCTCTCTCACTGCCTTCAATTCTACCTTTTCATTGGTCTCTCCAGCTTATTATGTCTTGGTTTTCTGTAAGGTACTAAAACTATGGCAGATACATACTTGAACAGATGGTTTCCAGACAAGTGAGCCAACAGGTGCGGGAAATACTAACTATGCCAAGCATACTTTTCCAGAAACTGGAGCACCATATGAAACATTGCCAAGACCTGATAGGTTTGGTTTTCATGGATTGATTTTTGGGTTTTGCTTGTTTTGGTAAGTGGTTTTTTGTGGCTTTTTTGATTGTGGGTTTGTTTTATTTTTTTAAGATATACAGCCTCGGTTTGGGTCTGCTATCTGTTTTCTGAAGTCTTCCTGTTTATGAGCAGGTAGATGTGTCTATAGTGTTGCTCTGAACTTCCTAAGAAAAAAAAGCTCTCACCCAGTCATTAAGTTCTGCCTCCAAATAACTGCCTCTCACCCTATCCATTATGGGATACCCATGAAATTGCCATCTGTCTTACTCAGATGTAGAGACAAGTGGCATCAATGGAATCACTTCAGTTTCTCTTCCTCATTTTCCCCCTCCTCTGCTCTTAGATCCAGGGGGAAAATCAAAGGAGTAGACCCAAATGAGTAGCACTTGTTCATCCCTGCCTTCTTGTGAGGATTGACTGGGGCCCTTAGGGGAAAATCTACTGTGTCCCTATGCTTTAGCAGGATTGGGGAGAAGGGCTGGTAGGCAATTACCAGGATCAATTCAGAGAAGGCTACTGCCACTGGGAGGCTGGCTGAAGGGTTCTATAACCTGCAGCTCCCCACCCATTCTGGGCAAGTCAGGATTTATACATGCTGCTGTGGTTCTGGTGGATACAGAGGGCAGGAAGCCCCACTGAAAATATTCGAAATACTCAGAGTGATGGTCAACTCCTAGGCACTACTTGCTTCCCCCCATTTAGCATAAAAGAACAAACAGAACATAAGAGCTTTACGGAGAAATATATAATAATGTATGTGCAAAATACTATTTACTAAAGATGAGACATGCTAATGACATCATTCTTACAGAGATGGCTTTCAGTCAACGCAATATTTGAAACAAGGCATAAGCTTTCTACGGTAATTTTGTTAGCAACATTTTCTGCCCTGTAATTTTAGGATACTTGTAGCAGAAATAGTGGGTTTTCAAGAGTCATTTTGCTCAGGCTGAATGTCTGACTGCTAATTACATTCAATATGTGCTCTTGTTCTACTGCATCAAGTTGAATACATGCACAGAAGCTGTTTAAATAACTTTTCTCTGAATGGCTATTTCTGGCTAATGTTATCTCTATGTATTTATTTCAGGTTGCAGTGAATTCTGTGAATTATCTCTACAGTCTCTTGCTTCCACTGCAGTTGTCTATTTGTGAACATCTTGTCCACATCTTCCTTCCTTTTTGTGAATGCGCAACGTCCCCAGTATGACTTCTGCCAACGCTCACAGCCACTGAACGAACCAATACAAAATTTGCAATCTAGTATTTAAGTTGTCCTTTGCTGGAGTCATAGAACCTGCCGCTTTTTTGAAAGGCCAAATAAATGTCCCCACTAATCTCTTTTTGAAGAATAGAAAGGAGAGAATATCAAAGGTTTGGAATTTTTTTCCTTCTGGAAAATGGCCAATCTGTAAGTTGGATGGAGTTTCCTACTTTGCACAATCTGTTCAGAGCCTCACATCCTTAAAAGCAAGCCGTATTGGATTCACCATCTGAGCAAAAAGATGTCCCCAGAATTAGTCATCCTTCAGGTGGACTATTAAAAGATCTTACTAGGTATTTTAACATCCACCATAATCATGAACCCCATCAGACTTAGTATATGTCAAACAAGTGATTATTGGACTGTTTAAAAGTGATCAAACACAGCATATCAGGGATGCATTGTGTTGACTGATGTGGCTTCCATGTCCTCTGTTCTGTTGGTGTAACAATACTTTTGCCACAAAAAAAAAAAGTTCTGCCATAGAATTTAAATTTTTACAGTTCCATACTAGCCTTTGTGTATTTTTCAGACTATGAGTATCCTGAATGACATAGGAAGAATCATTCCAGTGCCAGACACGATGGTGCCTGTGTCTGTTATTTTTATGCAAAGTTCAAAACAGACATTGGGACACACATATCTATCCATATCTGGATTCTTTTTAGCTTTGTTGAATTTCAATTTTTTTTATGACACAATTAATTGTCACTTTCTTACTTTTGTATTCCTAGTATTTCTATCAGCAATTCTGACAGGAGATATGTCTTTTTTTATTTCAGTTGTTGCTCTATTCTTAAGTTCTAAGAGTAGGAGAAAACACCATAATCTGGAAACCATGGGCTTGGGCTGATGTTGTAAATTTTCAGACTATAATACGTATAATAAAGAAGCAATGGAACAGGCTGCCCAATGGAGAGATTGAGGATACCCCATCCCTGGAAGCATTCAAGGACAGAATGGATAGGGCCTTGAGCAACCTGATCTAGTGAGCTACATCCCTGCCCATGGCAGGCTGTTTAGAACTATAGCATCTTTAAGGTTCCTTGAAACCCTAATCATTCTATGATTCTATAATTCTATAAATTATTTTCCATATTTATTAATGATCAGAATGCATATTTATATCTTCAGGGATAAGTATGCATTTTTCTGATTAGTTTTAATATGACTCCTTGAGAAATGTGCAAATACCCTGGAGATGTGCTCAAGTCATTTTTCATCTATGGCTTAGTTAGAAAACATTTTATTGAGATATATTTTTATATATATATGGCTATAATGTAAAACAACCCAAAATACTTTACATAACCCAGCCGACGTGGTTTGCCAAACAGCACCTGCAGATGTTATTTGAAATACTGACATCTTACTTTATTGAAAATCTTTTCTGTGTGTTCTCTCCCAATTCTTCAGACTGTTTCTAGGCTGAGTATGGTGACATCCATGATCTACATTTTCTAGTAAAGTGCATATATATGCTGAGCTATTAAAAGAAATAGTGACCAGAATCCAAGTCTACGTTAATTTTAAAATCACCAGAAATATGGACGGCATCATTAAAATGCTGGCAGGAAAACTATCTCATTCATTCCACATAACCATGGCTAAAATTCCTGAGTCCTCCCCATGCTGAACTCTCCCTTGGTTCTTGACAGCCATAGAACATGCTGACAAGGTTTATAAAAAGTGTGGCCTTGCTCTTTCTTCTGGCACATTATTGTTTTCACATAGTAAGATGGTAATATCATTCTTTTGCAAAATTGCTGTGGGCGGGGGCAATGTGGAGTTCAAAATTAGACATATGCTTGGACTGATCAACCAAATGTTGCTTGGCTGTTCTCTATGAGAAAATACAAGTAATTTCATGACATAAAGATTTAGTACATGCTATTTAATTTAACTCTCTTTTATAATGCTTTAGTACCCAAGGGAGCAAAACCTCTCCCGTGTATGCTTTTGGAACACTAACCCTTTATGTAGGTCTACAGTTTTTGTAGTCTGGGATGACACGTTATGAAATCACAGAAACAGGAGTCTCTACTTTCATACTGCTCTCAAACTATTTCCCTAGCCACCTTTTAAAGGATCCCCAAATTTCTTTGTTTATTATCCTCTAAATTAAACAGCTGTAAAGATGCTAGATCATTCTCAGCATATTCCATGCTGTCATATAAGGTTTATGAATGTAGTGCTCCCTTCTTGGTCTCATTTTACTTATTGTAAAGTTTTCATGACTCTGTTACAGTTTCCCATCATGTTTAATATCTGTTTCTGTTGAAAAAGCTATTCATAAGAATCGCTTGGGATCAGCTGTGGCTTAGACAGTAACCATTCACAAATAGTTTATTTTACATTTGGCACGTGGACCGTATCCTTAATGCAGCTCTTAAAGCCCTTGTAAAATGGGAAAGTGCCCTTTGATTTCATTAACCCAGCTGCATATTGAGGAGTGATTTCATTTGGTTTTCATTTCTACCAAGCAATTAAAATGCTTGACAATCACCCAAGGGTTTTGGTGTGGCTGACTCTAAAGAAATTTTACAATCTGAGCAAATATTTTGTCAGTTAGTTTGCAGGACAATGACAGGCTTCCCATTTGAATATAACTCCAACTGCCCTTGCACCTTGTAAAACCAGTACCTTTTAATTATCACTGAAATTATTTTTTTATACAGTCTTTCAGTCTCTGTCTTCGAGACTGTCTTCCATAGAGCATTGAACACTTTTTTTTTTTGTCTGAATCATTCCTCTTTTGAAATAAACAACAATCTAAGAGCAGAACTGGCTAGAAATTAATTTTCTTCCCTTTGTTTTGTCAGAAATATCAGTTCAATAAACCAAAGGCATGAAACTGTCTCTGAGGAAAGTTTCTTGAGACTGGAAAGGAATTTCTGTTCAGAAAAAAAGGGTAATGACTGTGGTCCCAGAAGCACCAATTACTTTGGTGTATAATGCATTTGTATGGAAAATGGAGGTTCAAATCTCTGCTCTGCCTAAATCAAAACAGCACCTTCAACCAGCCACTCCACATTCCAGCTTCATGCTTACCAAACAAGTTACTGATTATTCTGTGAAGAAAGACATCAATCCTTCTTTCATTTGTCAGGAGAGAAGGAAAAAAAAAGGGAGTAAGACAAGGAGAGGTCACCTCATCATCTTGACCTGAAACTGGAATTTTTCAAAATCTTGTGCTTGTCTGACCAAGATTCAAATCTGCCAGTCTGTTTAGTTTTGAATGCTGCAGATTTTAGACTTTGGGCACATAAATGGCTTAGACTGAGTTATGCTATGTTAATGAAGTACCATTCAGGAATGGAGCTGCCACAGCACATTTCAGTGCAATTTCATTAAAGTCTCTTATCAATTGCATTTGTTTTCCTGTAGCAGTACCTTCTTAATTCCTGTGTCTACGGTTTGCTTGCCCACTTTACATCATTTCTAGAGGACTCTCTGTCCCTTTGAATTTTGGGATCATTTAATTAAAATTACAATCACTGAAAAATCAGATGAGATTAAAAAGCCTCTGTAACAGGGCTTGAAGGACTTCTTGATCCTCTTGGATTTGGAGAAGTCTAAACTCCTTAAAAGCACACAGCTTGAAGGACTTCTTGATCCTCTTGGATTTGGAGAAGTCTAAACTCCTTAAAAGCACACAATCCAGCTCTTTCACTCTGCAGTCTGCTTTACATTGTTCTGACATCTCCATATCATTTTCAATATGAAGACCCAGATCTTCAAACTGTGCTTGGAACTGCGATGTCATATTGAATTCAGTGGTGGCTTTGACACACTACTGCTTTTTGCTCCATCAGAATAGACATTTTTCAGCATCTCCAGAAGTGTTGTAGGTCAATATGCAGTGTGAGTTTTTGTAAACTGCATTGCATTTACATGAAGTGGGAATATCTCCAGTACATGTTTTTCAAAAAATGATATTCCATCAGGTCTTGATTAATATAATATCCTCCTTTAACTAGCATAAATTCAACAACTTAGTATACTAAATATTACAAATTTATATGTAATAACTCATCCAAGCGATTGGCACTAACTTTATGCCTTTTTTGGAAGAAGAGAGTATTCTTTTTCTATACTATACAGTGAGATTTATTTTACAAATCATCATTAATGTTAAACATACAGCATTTTATCTGCCTAACAATTACTATGGCCTTAATAAAGTAGTTAAAGGGCTCAGCCAAAAGTATCCCTTGAAGTTTTACTTGTTCTCTTTTCCACAGAGCAAACACTAGCCCTACAGACATTCTTTGCCTACACGTAGTAATATGATAATGAACACAGTAACGGCTTTGTTCACAACCTACCTTTGATTTCTTGCCCTTGACATTCCTCCTCCTCCAGCTAGTCTGTTTCTGTTCCAGGGCTAAATGATTTATCATCTTGTCAGTGGATTTCTTATATACCTTGTATTTATTTGTCCCACCCTATGCCTCCCAGTAATTTTTATCTGTTTTTTGCATTGTTTGTCAATGTCTTGACAGTTCTCAGGATCTGACACACAGTACAGCGTGTGGCCAGGAGGAGAACTTTCCACAGTAAAACAGTATTTTAAGCCATGGCTTAAAAATTTATCATAGAAAATCCACAGATAAATGGAATAACTTGTTTTTCACAAACACATTGGTAAGACACAAAATATAAATGAGATCTTCCTATGTTGTTTGGACAGGTCTGAACTCAACTCCTAATGCTCCATATAGTTTCTTCTAGAACTATTTTACTGTTAATTAAAACCTGGCTACGGTGGGGTCAAGGCTTTAAATGATGTGACAAACTGAACCAAAAATAGAACAAAGGGACTGATGTGTGACAGACAGTTCTTGTAGCAGAAGGATTAGAATTAATTAGAGAAGTTAAATTTAAGTTCACAGCTACAGATGGTTTATGTTATTATTAAAAAAATCAATTAACATTTTAAAAGCTCTCCCCATGTTAGCAATCAAGTCACAAGTTAAAACATTCTTGGACTTGTGCAATAAGCTCCAGTTCTTCCAGTTACCTGGTGCTCAGCCAATTTCCCAACTGTGCCTATAATAGTGCATTAACAGCCATCCAGTCTGTTCCCCAAGCACAATATTGGATCTGTCACTGCAACAAATTGCAGATCAGTGACCTCAGTGGTAAATGTTTAGTATTGTGTTTGGCCTGGGTGTTGTATTTTTGATCCAAAACAAAGGCAGAGATTCAAGACAAACACCAATGTTCTCTATAACCTTACACCTCGTGTTTTAAAATAAAAGTGACATGGAGGAAATGGCATTTTAAACAGTAAAAAGATGAGCTGTTTCCCTCTCCTTCATTGTTTGTCTTTTTGGTGTTATGTTCATGGAAAAATATGGCAGGAAGAAAGAAAAAGAAAAGTAACGAGTAACAGCTTGCCTCTCTTTGGCATCAAATGTAGGGAAGCTGTGTCCTTCCTGAGGCAAAGAAGTTTCACAGCAATGGGTTGGGACCAGTGAGCAAGGTCAGCAGTGCAAGTGACGTATGAATGAGAAATCAGTGCAGTGTGCTGGGAGGGGTCTGCAGAGCTGTGCTTAGTGGGCTAAAAAGTACTCAGGACCCAGCAGAAATACTTTGTTCATGTTGTTGTCATGTGCTGGGGAGTTGCTTTAGTACACTAGATCCAAGCACCACATGTCTGTCTGTTATGAGAGCAGATTAAGTGTGTCCCTGGAACACCTCCTCTGGTTTAGTGACATCTCAGTGCAATCCAGCTTGGACACACCAGAGCTGCTCTGCAATGTGAACAATAACAGTAAAGAGAGGTGAACACAAGTCTTACTTCAAAACTCTCTACCAGACTTAAGGACATGGGAAGGTAGACAACACAGACTTACTTGTGTCTAGGAAGTGAAATAATAATTCAGCAAGGTGCATTTTGGTGCCAAGAGGCATGAATAACTAATATCCAAAAGCATCTTGATATTCATGGATATAAAATGTTATATCATTTTACAACATTGTCATCATTATATTGCCATGCACTCACCATTGTTTCTATCTTCAGAAAATAGTAGTGTGACCCATGGAAGCTGTCTGCTAGATGAGGATGACTTTTCAGTGACGTTTAAATCAAAATTCATTTAGGCATCCTGGAATTTAACTTTGAACAAACATGGATGTTACTTTTTCTATTATAATGTAGATTTGATGCCCTCACTAGCTGACCATCTAGCTGTAACTGTGCTGTGCTCTTGGGATAGATGCACAGGCACTGCACAAGGAATTATTTATTGTTACTGTAAGTCCACTTCCCCAGTTGGACTCCAGCAATCAAAGGAGGGTCTGATCTTCACTGTGTGACCTAAGTATATTATTAAAGCTGATAGGTATTCCAGATTTTGAAAAAGATGGTAAGACTGTGGATGAACAGTTAATGTGGACTGAGGTCTGAACAAATAGAACAGATGGGAGCAAATTTTTGCCAGGTATTAAGCTGTTCCAGGGTCTATAAAATAAGACAGGGTGGTCCTTCAGACACCTCCAAAGATGACTTTGGTAGCAAAAACCTAGGCCTGACTCCTAGCACCACACTATTAAATGTGAAGTTCAGCTTTATTTTTGTGTAAAATAAAATACTAACTTTTTAAAAATTTATTTTTTTTATTACTCAGTTTTGTAAAATCATAGAAATATTTAGTTTGGAAGAAACCTCTAAGATCATTGAGTCCAACTGCTAATGTTGCACTGCCAAGTCCACCACTAAGCTGTGTCCCCAATTCCACATCCATACCTCTTAAATACCTCCAGGGATGGTGACTCAACCACTTTCCTGGGCAGCCTGTTCCAATGCTTGATCAGCCTCCCAGTGAAGAAATTTTTCCTAACATCCAATCTAAACATCCCCTGGCACAATTTGACAACATTTCTGCTCATTGCTTGTTGCCTGTGAGCTGAGATCCATTCCTCACATTGCTACAGCCTCCTTTCAGGTAGTTGTAAAGAGCGATAACGGTCTCCCCTGAGCATCCTTTTCTCCAGGCTAAACACTCCCAGCTTCCTCAGCCACTTCTCAATGGGCTTGTGCCCCATGTCCTTCACCACCTTCATTCTCTTTTCTGGACACACTCCAGCACTCAATGTCCTATTTGTAGTGAGGGTCCCAGGACTGAACACAGGATTTTAGGTGCAGCCTCACCAGTGCCGAGCACAGGGGTGTGATCACTTACAGCTACAAGCCTCTGGACATGTATAAGCAGATGTTGTTCATAGGTGGAAATAAAATGAAACCGAGCTTCAGTGTATCATCTCTTGCCACATCATCCCCCAGAAGCTTGAGTGACAATAGGCAAATGCACAGGGTGTATGCCTCAACAGAGCAAGTTTGGATAAACATCCATGCAGAGGTAGGTATTCCTCTGACTGATGTCAGAGGAGGAAAAAAGAACTTCAAATCGCTTCAATGGCAACAGCCCAAGATGAGCAGAGAGCTTTGTTTTCTCGTGGACAGGCCCTGGCTGATATCTATTTGTTAGTGCACTAGCCTGCATTGTGTATTTCCATAGTTACTTTTCTCAGGAGATGGGATAGAAACTTTTTGCAGTACTGCCACTTACCTGTTACAGTGATAATCTAACATTAAACTTTTTTTTTGCTTACACCATTCACAGAAAATAAAAAAATTCCTTTTCAGGAAATTCCCCATAGATTTTTATCCTACCCTTCCATTTGTTGTCAAATGAACTTTCTCAACAAAAATGGAAGCCACTAAGATTAAATGCATTATAACAATTTTTGGGTTTGTATTTTACTTCAACTTCAGTCTAGAATATGCCTACTCAAAAGTGAGAGCCTAAATGCAGATTTATCAAATTTTGTTTGAAACTGCTTGAATAATAACATTACAGCAAACAGAATTTGTCTCACAACTTTGAATCTTGTCTTTTAACATTTAACAAAACTATGGTTATGCATGTTAGGCACACTTGTAAAATTTTACTTCAGTTGAGATGAACACAATAAAATCAATAATAATCTATCTCAGTATTTTTATCTGTAACTCCTCTATTTGTTTCTTCATCTTTTCCCTTTCTATACCTTTAGAAATGTGTGATTAAGGGGTATAAAATCTTTATTCAGTTGAGAATAATTCATGCTTCTGTGCACTGATAAAAGGTATCCCAAAAGCGGAATTGCAAAGCAGTACTCAGAAATGTAACACATTAATTGTCTTCTGTTCTATTATTCTGAGTTATGGCCAAGAAAAGTACACTCTAAAGACCTATGCATTATTGATGGGCTTCTCCTAACATCCTTTGTGATTTCTCTATTATTTTTCTACTCTTTTTCTCTTTAATATTGTCACATCTCAGGCATTCAGGGAAACCTCTTCTCAGGGTTGTCCTGCTACCTTCCAGACCATCACTCCAACATCTATATTGACGGAGAAAGTATTTTGCTACACAAACTCTTTCCACATTCCCCTCTTTGCTTGCATTGTAATTTTATGTCAATTTTCATTTCCCATACAAGTATCTTACAATAATATCAGTCTCATGGAAATCAACAGGACTCACATTCATTCTAGTGTCTCAAATATTTCTCTTTTGCATTTAAAAGCAAAAATTTATCCAATAATTTCAATATGTAATTACTGCTGCCTCTAGAATTGCAGGGTCCTTTCTTTGCAAAAAATAAGACCTTCTGATCTTTTATTTAATTATTGTGTATCTAGATTAAAGCTACATTTGGGCCCATTACATTATACAGTACTTCCTGAAGAACTCCAAAAGAGGTATTTTCCTTCAAATTGATTTTGTTTCTCAATTGTATATCTCCTCCTTCTTATGACTCATTTATGAGGAGAATTGGAGAAACATTTCACTAGTCTTCTCAGAAATGTTTATGTTGCTACCATCCCACTCATACCCTATGACAGAGAGAAATATCTAGGGGTTTGATACGCTGTTGAATACTTGTTTTTTAGGGTTTTTGTATTTATATTTATGTAGTGTCTTACAGATAGATAATAGAGGAGCGCCATTATGAAACACAGGGTACAAATACAAAGCAAATGAGTCCTTTCTCTGAAAGGTCTCATTTAAAGTATGACAACATTCTGCAAAATAAGATACCATTGTGGTTAACAAAGCTGCTATAATACATATTTGTGCAGAAGATGCAGTGCACCCACTGTGAGTTGTGAATTACAGGTAAACTTGATCTTGTTCCAGGTGTGATTCAACCCTATTAAAAAAAACCCCTACCTACCAGCAGCCAAATTTTAAAGACTGTCAGATGTTAATAGCTAGCAGTCTAATAGGGATTTTCTGCTATTGTAGTACTGGCTGTGGCTTATAGCCTGCAGAAATAAGGTATTTCTCCCTTGTGTTTGGCATTTTTCCAGGAGAAAGTCTGCAACAGGTATAGTTCTCTTGCCAGTCCCACTTAGATCTGTTTGTGTTGGCTGCCCCATCCTCTGGAGCAGATTGTGTGTTGGAGCTATTCCATGCCCATGATGGGAATGTTCTTTAGGTACTCCATGAAGTGTTTCAGCTCAGGGTATTACTGTATCAAACTACCAAGAAACTGCAGAGCAGGTGGAAGTCAACTGGCACTCTGTAGGAATACTTTCTGGAGAAATTTGTTACTTCTAAATGCTATAGTTCAAATCAGGTTGAAGGATGTTTGTACAAAAAATGTAAGCTTTTTCAAACTCGGTGAAATTGTTCACATTGCTGAAAATGTTCTTTTGCTAATTAAGCGGGACCAAGAAAAGAACAAACCAGAAAGGAAACAAGGAGAATATTGCTCAAGAAAGCACCCATAAAACCATAACAAAGAAAATGTTTTTTCAGAAAAGGAACTGAAATATATGTATTTTAAATAATGCTCTTTAGTTATCCTGACAGGCTACTGAGCTTGTCTTTCAAGCTTAAACATAATACACAGAATAGGACGTAAAAATACCAGTTCTTTTGAATACTCTAACCAGTATCTTAAAAATTATAAAAAAGTGTTGTGAATTTTACATTAATCTCATTCTGCTGCTTTAATATCCTTCTTATAAATAAGATATTAGAACTTCTATAGGAATTGCTATTACTTTTCAATTCTCCATACAATATATTCCTCTGAATATAAAACACATATAAATTAGTTTAAATGTTCATAATACCTTCTCATGAGTTTCATTAACTTGCATAATAATGGAGATGAGATACCACAGTAGATGATGGAACTAAGGTTGACAGTGCACATCAATAATTTAAGACAAAATGCACTAGAAGGAGCCTCTAACCCCAAAACCCAAATGTTATAGATGAGGGAATTCAGAGTTAATATTACTTTTTTAAGGATATATGAACCTGTGAAACCATAACAATATTTTAAGATGGACACCTAAATAAACATAATTGTACCCAAAATTACTTTTCCCACAATCATTTTTACATAATAACCCTTATCCTGAAGAATCATGAACACTCTTGAATTTCTTCATTATAAATAGCCATACTGACATCAGTGGGAGTACTCATAGTGCTTGATAATTAAGCAGCTACATGATCCTTGGAAGACTCCTGAGAGCAAGTACTTTACTTTTAGATACATCTTTCTCATTACATAACTACAGGGATTTATGCCAAAGCAGTCTCCAACCTCTGAGGTTTACACTGACCTTTTCTTTCTCCTGCCTTTAGCACAATTTGTCATGGGTTGTGCACGATGCCACAGCCTTTTGTGGGAGTAGGAGCAGAAGCAGGTTTGTGGCCCATCATAAGGCTCAGAAATAGAAGTAAGATAAAGGACAGTATAAGGTTGCCCTTTGGAGCAGACACACAAATCTATGTTTTGGTGGTGTTTAAGTCAGAGTTTGAATTATACATGTGGAAGTGAGCTCATTTTATAGACAGACCTCTGTAAGATTTTTTAAAAATATATGAATATATATCATTGGAACATTAAATATTTCTGGGGCAATTACTGATCAACACATATGGATAGCTGTGATGTTTGATAAAACTGCAGCTGAGCTGATAAAGTTGTTTTACTAACTATAATATCAGTTGATAATAACCTTGAAGAACACAAAAAAAAACCCCTAGAAAATCTTGTGGCATCAGCAGAGATGTCTTTTATTTCCCATCCCTGCTGTGTTACCTCGACAAGGAACACGATTTTTCTAATTTCCCAATTTATTTTACATTTATTGTCCTAAAAAAATGTGCTTCTGGTATCACTAACATTTCTGTAGATTTGATACATTCTAAATAACAAGGTAATGTGCAGGCACAGCAACAACAGGCAGGATCTCCTTTCCAGGGTCCAATAACAAAAGTTGCAATGAAAGAAAAGACATCTGCAAGAATAAATGTATTTTGTAAGATAGATTTGCAATGAGGATAGTAGTTATAAAACCAAAGTGCATCTACTCTCTGGACAGATTTACTACTGTGAGGATTTGCTAGCATAGCCAAAGACGGTACTGCAATTGTCAGTAATTGGCCTTCCTGTGTATTCCCAGTAAAAAGACTACAATCTGGAGGGAAGAAAACTGTATAAAAGAAAAGGTACCTTCTCATATATGAAGGCTCCTTTGTCAGGAACTGCAGGGTACTGAAAATATAGTATGTGAAACTTGAATTAGATTTGACTGTTCTGGTGATAAAGATAGGACTTCTTCCTCTTAGGTTAGAAATAGTTTGTGGACATACAGTTCACTTGAAATGAAGGTGGAAATGCAGTATTGTCAGATGTATCATATGTGGAAAAGCAAGAGCCGAAAGCAGCTTTTGGGGAAATCCTATTTCTTATTCATCCTTTGGATATGTATATGAAATTGTAGATTTATAGACTTATTTTTCCTTTAGATGGTGTCTATCCTGTTGTGCAGTTCATTGCCTACAGAGAAGTGTTTCAAGCCAGAGCTTGAGGACACATTGCTGGTGATGGATGAAAAAGCTGATTTTCAGAGTCAAATGGCAGTTCAACTGGGCACTCCTTTTCCTAAAAATATCTGTATTCTCTAATATATAATGATCTGTGACAGGCATGACCCAGATATACCTTTTTACTGGTCAGTTGTGGCCTGCAAGTAATGAATTATGTGAACTAGAGAAACAATTTATAGCTGGCAATAACAGCAAAAAGTTAGTTGAATGGCAGCAACTTGTATGTACTTGGGAAGAAATTTATATGTACTTGGGAAGATTGCATGACATCATTAGTAACTGCTGACATGACCGGTAGATAACAGAAGGTGCAGTCCTTGAGTAATACTGTTCAGCATGTGCCAGCTGGGGGGATGCCCTGATACAGGACTGTATTGCAGGATTGTGTCTGTGTCAGGTAACGCTGAAATGTTATCAGAAAGAAGTGGAGTTGCCAGCTTTCACTCTGGAGAAGCTCTTTTCTAATGAAAAAGTCTTAAAAATTGCACACTCTGTTTTTTTTTTTTAATAATTGAGATTCATGGAAACAGCCACCAGTAGGTCAACCACAGAGCAGGTGGCACAAGATGTGTCCCAGTAGCCTAGTGGCAGAGGCTCTTCATCCCCGAGCACTGTCAGGGACCAGCAGGTGACAGTCCTCACACAGTAACCAGAAGATGGCTCTGATAGCTGGCACTTAGTTGATGAGGTGCAGGGCAGGTGAAAAACAGCCAGGGCACAGAAAACAAATAAAAACTTCATTCAGAACCCATTGGGTTATATGTACATGTAGTGACACAAAAGTCAGGAGTGTTACTCATAGAGTAAAAGGTGTTTAAATAATTGATTAAAGTAAGAACATTTCCTGTTGAAGAAACAAACAAACCAAAACCAAACCCTAATTTTTCCTCAAAGTTTACAGGCATGATCACAGGATGAATTATAGATTAAACACAAGATGATGTTTTTTCCTCTTTCATGTCCAAGTAATGAAGAAAACCAATAAATATGTGTCAGTAACAATAACATATCTTCAGTAAATATTATGCACTAGTATTGAGCGCAAAATTACCTGAGGAAGGAGAAAAGAAGAAAATGAAAGTTGACTCTTTTTTTGTCCCATTATCTCTTTTCATCTTCTCATCTTCATCTCATTATCCATTCCCTCAACTGTAACAATAAATAAATAAATAAATAAATGTGACAGCCATTCCTGCACAATAGATCAGAAACCCATTCATTATTTAGTATTTCAGTCAGTTCACTTCTTTCAATATAAACAGATCACTGAAAGAGATGGTTTTCTAGTCAAAATGGTGTGTTACAAACTTCTCTACAATCCCCACAAAACCTACAAAGTCTGACCTCTGGAGGGTGGGAATCTACTCTAATACTAAATATATATATAATCTGTTTTAACTTTTTAACAAGGAATGAATTTTTACATTATCTTATGAAGAATACTGAGAAACTGACCACACATTTGGAAAATCATGGGTCAGTGAGATTCAGTATCAAGATCAAGGACACAGGAAGTTTCTAACCAACTACTTATTTCTTATGCTCTGTATATATAATTTTTTCTTCTCACTTAGACATTGTCTGTGCCCAATCCACCAAAGGCAGAATGCCTTCAGGCTACCAGAGTTGCACACTAATCTTTCCTTCACTGTTTACTCCTTGCCTGGCATTGGATTGACTAATACAGTCATTTAAGTGGCTAACCCTAATATCTCCAAAGAATAGCTGTCTGAAACAGTCACATCAGCCCTCAGGCGCAAGGGCAGAGAGCACTTGGTCTGAATGGAGACATCAACCAAAGAATTTCCACAGTAGGGTTTCTGGGAGTTGGGCAAAGAGCCAAGCAACCGCACAACAATGGCCTTAACTTCCAATTTTTCACCAAAGCCTGCTATCTGCAACTCTTTGAAGTGTGTCGCAGAGAAAATATGTGGAAAGACCACTGAACTCATCATCAAGGTCAGCCATGGGTTGCCCTCTCTAGAGGTGTACTAGCCATTCCCAGTAACCTTCTTTTCCTCATGTGCCTGTGAATATATTCTCAGAGAAATGACTTTATGATCTTTCTAGGGACTGATAGCAAGCTGACCAACCCATGTTTGGTTACCTTTGTCTTCTTTCTTTTTTTTCTTAAAAGTTAGGTGAAAACAGCCTGTTTCCAGGCTGCCAGTGACCTTCCCCAGTCACACCATGGTTTTTCCACAGTCACTTTAAATGTTGCTTTGTTGCTGTCCCTTGCAACACTTAGAGCAACCTCTGCTGACTTCTTTCTCTCTGAGAATTAAATTATATCCAGCTTCTCTAAATATTCCCAAACCTGTTTCTTTCCAGTTTCTGGACACCTTTCTTTCCACAGAACCTTGGTGGCTGAGAGATTTGAGAGCAAACTTTGTTTCTAGAGATGAAGGCAAGAAAGGTCTAGTGCTTCAATCATTTCTCTATTACCTTAGTCAATGAAAAAAAAAAAAATTTAAAAGAGTAATTTGTATCTTGACCCCTATCTTCTTTCTTTCTCCTCTGTTCCATATCCCACTTTCTCTCAGCAAGTTGATACAGAGGCCAAACAAAGAAATATCAAAAATATTTTTAAAAGGGGGGGAAAATAAGAAAAAAAAGATAAACAAAAATCTATCACTCTCAAAGTTTGACTGGGCTTCACATCCAGTGAAGAGATAGGTGTAATTTGTTTTGGCAACCAACAATCTCTTACGTACAGTTATTTATTTCATAGAGCCATTCTCCATGAGAGTGTTCAGTTCAAGGTGAATGCCTCTGGCTGTAGTCAAGTGGTCTGAACAGCTCCCTCAGCATCTTAATTCTTTTTTCACCTGATGTAGACTGACACAACCATTGATATGGTTAAATTAAATATCTGCAAACTGCAGCTCTCTGAGATAGTGAGAAAATCAGTATCAGATACTGAGAGAACAGCTGAGGAGAGTTTGGGACACAAGTGAATTAAAATCTCAGTCATAGCTAGGGAAGGACTTCTAAGTAATTGGGGGAAAGGGCACATAGCTGTGAATTTATGAATCAGAGTTTCCTAATTTCTGCCTCTTTCATGTCCAATTTGTGGTCTTCTTGCCAATCTGGGAGTCTTCAATAAAGCATTTGGTTAGTGGCTTAAAATATGAAGTAATTTTTGAGTCTGTGTTGGTCAATCTGAGTCAAGCTGGTTTTCAGCTTCTCCTCTGCCCTCCTCCCTACAAGAGAGTGCAGAGCTTCTGAAGGACAAAACTTGCCATCTACCTTTCTTTTCTAACTATGACTCAGTCTAACAAGACTCCATCAGTTTAAAATGTTGCTGAATAATGAGAAAACATTTGCCATGGTGCCGCAGGAATTATTAAGAAATTTGTATGAATTTATTGGAGGATGTCATGTAATGGCATGTCAGCTTCAGGAAGCAATCATAAACTATGAGGAAATTTTCCCATGCACCTGGGAATTGTGTGACCCTACCCCCTCTGAACCTTCCTCTTCCAAAGAGCTGAGAGAGCCTCTTGTTCTGCTTAAGTAAGACTCCTCTGTCCTCCTCCTCCAAAGCACTCTGCAATAGGTAGTACATATACTTAGGAATTAATTTTGTGGATGATATTTAATGAGAACTTAAGGTGAAAAAAAAATCAGCTGGCACTTGATATCTCATTCAAGTCTTTCTGTTGTCTGAGTTACCTCAGAAAAATCACAATATGTAAAAAAAAGCACATTCTTTGCACTGGTAATGTGAAACCATTTTTTTTAATATACAAAAGAAAATATCATTTTACTAAGTGGTCTTTGGTTGGATCATTGTCATGTTGAGCCAGAGATGTGCAGAAATGTGCCCACAATGTCTTTAATTGCAACAGCTGTTATTGCCCCATTCTGTTTAACATCTGCTTCAGAGTAATAATTCCATTGACGCCTCTGATGTATCTGCCAGCTGTTTCTAATAAACCAGGAAAAGTTACAACCCTTTTAAGTGACAATCATTCAAGTTGCTCCATAATTGCATAACACATAGAAGAACAAGGCTCTTTCTGAACGTGATCAACTGAATATTTTGATTATTTACGTAGAAGGCTTTTATTTCAGGATGACTGCTCAAGTGAGGGAAAAACTCAACAAAACAGAAAGAACCATTGCAGACCAAAGTTTATCATACCATCTGAAGGAAATCATGAGGGAAACTTAAAGAAATTTCTGTACTATAAAACCAACTAGAAATTTCAAAGACTCATAAAGTTTGTAGCTCAACTGGGCATTCATCTAGCAATTTATATTAAACTCCTGAAGGCATTTTTTCTCTTCTTCAGCAGTTGAAGATGAGTTAAGTGTATTGTAAAGTATAAAAACCACAGAAGAAAAACAAAAGGGAGGTATTCTCACTGCCTCTTTTCAGAAGAAAATCTTCATAGAAACTTTCATCTTGAAAAATATTCAGTGAAGTATTCCCTCATAACCAATAATATCGGTGGTAGTAATCTATTATAGCTAATGTTTTGTTACAACAATTGAATAACTCCAATTGCTATAGATAAAAAGTATGCTTTTTTCAGGCAAAGAAACTCCTGTATTATATTTGCTTTGTCTTGCTCAGTGAGATATCTTGTTTTTCATTCCCTTGTGAGTACATTAGTGAAGACTATAAATTCTGAGTATAGTTCTGAAATGTTATATTTTGTCTTCTGTCATCTGCACATGTCCCAGATACCAGTGTTTGGCCCAATCAGCCCATGTTTTAGGGGTTTTGTCCTATACTTTGGTCAGATTTTATCCCAAAACCTTGGGAAGGTATATTTAGGCTGCTCTGTGAGTCCCAGTCAGTGGCATACCTTGTAGATCGTAGGGTAGGTCATGTCTCCATAAAATCAACGACATCTTAGAGAACACCACAAGTTGCACAACTTCAGCATATAGAATATCATTGTTCAGGTTGCAAGCTCCTACACGTGGATGCCAAAAGACAGTTGGGGGGTAACTAGGAATGCACTTGCATCTAAGAACTTGAAAATATTCTCTTGCTTTCAAGCTCAGATGTAGTCATACAGCCCTGCTCTCAGCAGCTGCATTGCCCCGCTCCACTAACAGGTTGAGTCACTCTGGGTACTTGGGTATATGTGTTGTGGACATTGCTGGAGTGCAGAGGGGAGGCTTCTCTCTCTTTGCAGTAATTTGCCCTTTATGATAGTAACTTTTTCAAGATCACTATGGTATGGATGTCTTCCCATGGGGCCAGAAGGTCTGGAAAATCAGCTCGTGAGGGAAAAAAACTTTTTGCTTTGGTGATCAGCTGAGTTCTGTAGAATAAAAGTAGTATGCTGAAGACAGTAGAGAAAAAGAGGGTTGCTGTCAGCAGGTACATACTTTTTTGCAAAGTGATTGAGATATGATTTGATCTAAAGGTGTGCAAAGCAAAATGTTCACTGTGTCATTTTCTTCAAATCAGTTGTATGCCATTTGGAAGATGTTTCCAACTCGGCCAAAATACTTTTTGGAAGCCTGCATGTCAAACTTTACATAAAAGCCAGTGTTGTTTTGTGTGTGATATTGATCTCTGTTTCAACCTTTCCATGATTGGTTTTGTTCTCATTTCCCAACAAACCAAAAGTAAAACAAGGCAGAAAATACAACATGATGCTGGCTGTATACACCATCTATGTGAAGCAAGGAACAGGTTTCTTTCTGAGATATGAGTACATGAACTACAAGAGAATGAGGCTGATGTAAAAGTAACCAAGCAAGAGAAAACTTTTCTTACACATGAAGGGCTGCAACCCAACCCCATTTTATCTTAGCAATACTGTTGAGAACTGATAGTGGAAGCAGCACTTTCACAGTTATAGAAGAGTCTTAGGAGAGGATAAAAAAAGAAAGGGCTCAAAAATAGCTATTTAGACACTGTGGGACAGGAGATTTTGAAACATTTATAATATACCAAACTGAAAATGGATTGAGTCTTAACAATGTTAAGGAAACAATGTAAGGTTATTAAAAACCCACTGTATTTGAATGCTATATTCTGCTGTCATTTATATCTAGACAGAAAATAAGCATATTACAGATCTGAGGCAAAAAAATTATATTCAGCATTTTTTGCAATACTGAGGAGTACCGAGGCAAACCATGTTTAATGTTGGTGATACAAAACTAAATGAGGCATATTAATTTGGGCCTTCAGGAAAGCAAAACACATTTCCTTCCCAGGCAGAGTTACTATGCAGGCCATAGACTAAATTTTTCAGAAGGTCTGAGAAAAAGAAGACTGACAATAGCTTAGCCAGAAAGTCTGTATCTATTCTGTGACAACACATCCTCACCTAGGACCTGTCAGCTTAGACAGTGCTCAAGAAAACTGTAACACTGTTACTCTGTGTACAAAACCACCAGTGAACAAGCCTATCCAACAGCAAAAATAAAATTTCACAAATTCCTTTTTTGAACTAGCAAGACTGATTTGGGCAGTGAATTTGTGAGTTAAGGGTAACAGAAATTATCTACCACACTCCTCAGAGACTTTACAGGCTGTATTCCATCGAAACTTCAATCTGTAAGGAAATGTTTCAACATATCAATTATGAAACAAGAAAAGCAAAAGAGGCATAATACATGCTAAAGCCCATTGTACCAAACCAGCACTGACAACACAACACTTGCAAGCACTTCCAGAGACAAAAAAATCCCAAATAAAGCACTATATATCGGTCTTCTGTCGCACTTAGCCACCACAACATAATTGCCAGAACTGGAACTAAGCTTACACATGCTTCAGGTTTTCTAGTACTTGTGTGATTATTCTAGTCAAATCTAAAGAGATAAGTGACAGACTTGGCCTCATCTATATTTAGTGGATATATTTAGATGACTAAGGAATGTTTAAAAGTGACTAGCTGATGAAAAACGTGTTGACTGGCTTAGAAGAGAAGAAAATCTCATCAAATCAGAGGAAAGCAAGGCACTGGGAGAGCATACATTTCACTATGCAAAAAAGACACTTAATTTTCCCATTTTGGAATTACGCCACGTAGTGAATTGCTTCAATCAAAGAACACTAGAAATTTTGGAAAGATTGTTGAGATAACAGCTTGTAATGTGATAAAAACAAACTGATCCTAGAAAGGAACCTGATAACAAGAGCTCACATAAATCTACCAGGTTCAAAAAAAAATAAAATTCCATTTGTTGTTAGAAGTACTAAAATACGTCAAATCCATCTTCCTATGAAGAATCCAGCAAATGACAAAACGAAGCCAAGTGATGAAAGCTGAAGTCACAGCCAATGAAAGACCAAAAGGCTTTTACTAGTTCATTTAATGGCTATAAGATGACTCTGAGAGATGCATACTGTGACAAAGGGGTGAGAGAAGAAGGGTGTTCTTGTCTGCTCCTGAAGGAACATGACTTATTTGATTGAATTATGACTAAGGAAAAGAACTTTGTGTGTGGCCTGAAAGAACACAAGGGGTAATGTGAACGTATAAGTTTAAAGAGGGCAAACCTGACTAAGAACAGCAACAAATAAACACACTCCAGGACTTGGATCCCACTTGCTCATAAGTCAGTCATTTTTCAATGGCAGTGCCAGGCTCTCTGAGCTATTATCTCATACAAGACAATGGCTACTTCTGATGGCATCTGAGAGACAGATCTGCTCCAGCTGTCTCTATCAGGTCACACGGCAGGTTTCTGATATGTAGAAGATTCAGAATAAGAAAAAATGTAAAATAGTTTCTACCCATAAAGTGAGACTAAATGGAAAAATCAGATGTTTAAGTTAGAATTGCAAAGCTTCTAGATTTGATATTATTCCATAATAATCAACTACGGTAGATAACATCATGGAGCTCTTGCAATTTCTGTAGTTCCAGGCAGGTATTTAATCTCCCCTCAGAAGCTAGAAACATCCCACCTGCTTGTGAGAATTTGATGAACATTTTGAGTGTGAGTGTCCCTGCACACTCATCATTGGACTGAAATAGACATTCTCCTGATACTTTTTCAGTTTGTTGGAAGTTTCGGACACAGTGTTAATGTGTTTTTGAGATATATTTACTGATGAAGAGTATTAGAACCCAAAGTCATGGGAGGGAGGGAG
>JANPWX010000359.1:2080987-2180575 GCA_024734555.1 Trochalopteron elliotii
CACTCATCATTGGACTGAAATAGACATTCTCCTGATACTTTTTCAGTTTGTTGGAAGTTTCGGACACAGTGTTAATGTGTTTTTGAGATATATTTACTGATGAAGAGTATTAGAACCCAAAGTCATGGGAGGGAGGGAGAGAGGGAGGAAGAGAGGAAGAGAGGAAGAGAGGAAGAGAGGAAGAGAGGAAGGAAGGAAGAGAGGAAGGAAGGAAGGAAGGAAGGAAGGAAGGAAGGAAGGAAGGAAGGAAGGAAGGAANAGGAAGGAAGGAAGGAAGGAAGGAAGGAAGGAAGGAAGGAAGGAAGGAAGGAAGGAAGGAATACATTAAATTATGAAGACTCTTTTGGTATGTTCCTCTAGCAAATGTTTCTTTCCTGTGTCAGCAAGTTGTTATTTTCAGCAGTTCTTGGATTTCAGAACTCCAAATATAGAATAAACATCCACAGAGCATTTTTATCTAAGTTTAAATTCAGGTCATTGTGTGTGTATGTCACCTGACTAGGTCCAATTCCTTCAGCAAGCAGACTTCCACAGTAAGCTTCCCTGTTTGTGTCCCTAGCACACTTTGCATATGTCTTTCCTCTTGGAGAATCCTGTGCTCCCCAGATCACCCCTCTACCTGGTTAGCAGTTTGTAACTAAGAGGAGTACAAAGTAACGTATGTATATTTGTGTTTCCCCACGGTTCTAAGGCAGACATATTTTCCTATGCCCAATATTAATATTATCCAATAAGAACCTCCTTTTCTAGAGTAGTGCTACTACAGGCTGCCAACCTGGAAAAATTAGTTACGGCTCTGAGCATATTAAATGAGCAGTACTTATTTTCTTTCAGATCCTGCTTAAACACAAACATAATTTCATTTCATAAGAATGAGAAATGATATATACACTTTACCTGTATTCCATGTTAATGTCCAAACTGATGATCAAGACCACCTCTAAGTCTTGAAATATACTTCCAGAGTTCCCATCACTACATGAGTGTGACTATAAAATTAGCATGAGTATATATGTCATACATATACAGCACACTGTCAGTCTTTCCTTACCTGCAAACAATAACAGAAACATTAAAGTTCAGAAGAAGACTATCTGTTCATGGAATCAAAGGTTATCTCAAATTAGAAGGGACCCATAATTGAAATGCATTATCCTGAACTATTTAGAAAGAGGATGAAGAAGCAAGAATAGTATTGATTTATTTGTTGCAAATGATAATCTAACCAACAAGCAGCAAGATCCAAAGGCTAGAAGCCTCTGTTGGGTGCACATTCCAATTCCAAATCATTGTGTGCCTCATTCCCAGTGCAAGGATGTTGAAAGCAAAATACAGATCACCTCTGTCAAATTTGTGTCTGCACTCTAACACATTGACAATCTTCTTCCTTACTATCGACTTTCCATTGTAACACATTACTAAAACAAAATTATGTTTTTACTTGTGAAATAAAAAGTGAAATGAGTATTATAAAATAACTCTCATGTTTTGGTAATGAATGCAAACAGAAAATAATCATATTTAGGAAAATGGAAAACTAACAATTATGAAAGTCTTCATGAGTTTCTGTAAAGCCATAAGTAATGTTCTTTCTTTTTTTTTTCCAACAAACCTAGTCAAATTCTCCTAAGAAAAATATTCTACCTTAAAACAGACAAGGCATCCAAATTTTTGTCAGTATGATTCTTGTACATCTAAAATTTCAAATCAGAATAAAATAATGTTCCCTGTCCCTTAAACAAGGACAGGCACACTCAGAGCTATGTTTTTGTACAGGGGCTTGTCCATTGTGTGTTCAGTTTACACCCACACTCGAGCTGAAAATAAGAATCCAGGACAACACTTCTAAATACTTGATTGCAGGGAAGAAGCTGGTAGTTAGAGATTTGAATAATCAGCTGTTCACCTAAATCATACTTCAAATGCAAAAAGGATTACAAGACCCAGCCTCTTCAAACATTTACCCTTGCATGTGTTTTTTAATAAAAGGAAATGCCAGCTAAGGGTCCTTCTTTTTCCTAAGTCCTACTAAGTTTGAACTCCCACTCTCATGAGATCCTTTGATCTCCCAGGAGTTATATGCATGTATTCCAGCTGAAAATTTTTGCCCAGTGACAAGTTAGGCAAAGATTTACATTATATGATAATAATAGTGCTCGTTGTTCAGCATTGCATATCACCAATGTATCATTTCACATGTCCATTAAAGCCAGTTTTACTACTGTAATGTGCAGCTGATATGGTAAAAGTGCTAAAATAGAGAAAGCTTATAGCATATCATTTTGGTGCAATCAGTGCTGTAGCAAGTCCTTGTCTGAACAGTTTTCTGTGGGTGCACCTGCAATGAGTGCATATCAAATGCTTTTACTGTACTTTAAAGGTTTGCTCTGCCTGCAAATTTCCTTTAGAAGCACAGTCAGTGTTCGGTGGCCAGAATGATTACCTGGCTGCAGACTAGTCTTGCTCATCAGCATTTTGTACCTTTGCCACAAGCTGAAGGAGAAAAAGACAAGGAGAAGGGGGAAAAAAAAACCCTCAAAAACTAGATACACAAATGGGAGAAGTGATTAAAGATGATCACTGAAGTGGAAAATAAGCTCACTGCCAAATTGTTTAGAAACAAAATTCCACATACTCAAAAAGCAGTGCATTCCAGCAGAGCATTTGTCCTCCTGATTCTTTGTAAGTTTCCCTTAGGACTGAACCACAATGCAGAAATTATTAATTTGATGGGGCCAAAAAAGGAGGACGTGGTAAAATTTAATGGAAGGTCCATATATAAACTCAGTACTGTTGTAAAAGAAGATAATAAAATGTCCATACAGCTGAGAGAAGGAACAGGGTAAACAGGTACACTGGAAAAAACCTACCACCCCATCAATCAATGAATCAAACTTGGCTTTGTACCTCTTGTTCTGTTTAAAATCATAAGGACCATTAAAATTTGATGTTCCCCCTTACTTTTTTCAACATTTATTATTTCTCAGTCTCAATTTTGGATATTGTCCTTTGACCTGTTGGCAGCAATGTTAGCAGTCAGAAGCCTGTGTGTATTTAGAAAAGAGGGTTAAAAATCTCTTCTTTATGTGTATGTTATTATTACAACTTAGGGTGCATGTACTAATAGTCATTAAAAAAATACAAAGATTACTCATTAGGCATTCAATTCTAGTCACTTGAGTCACTCCTGGAAGCTATTACATATTTACATTGACTGAAAAGGTCCTAAATTCTAGATATTTTGACTTGCAGTCATGGAACACCCACAGTATTTGAAACTACTCCTGATGGAGCACTGAGAAAGTAAAGGATTTAATTTCTTTTCACATGAAAACTTTAAACCAGGCTGATTGAACTGTGATCAATTGTATGTGAATGGGGCATCAACAGAAGCAAGGGAAACAGGCCACAGCTCTTTTTTCTCTGTTCCAGACACCCTGTCCACTGTGACAGAGAAGTCAATTGTATGATTTCGGGATGAGAAGTAGTTCTGGTTGCTTTAAGGTATACCACCCCTCCAATACTGAATGCCAGTTCCGTGCTCTAAGGATGTTTTTTTACATCAGTGTAAACTCAGATTAGGAATTAATTTTTGAAGATGTCCCATGTGCCCCCACTTATCATACTTTGGTTTATATTGCAGAGCATGCAAATTGTATTTGCAGAATAAAGTAAGCCAAAGATACTCCAGGAGCCCACCTAATGTCACCCAGAATGGTCAGGGGAACACTTCCTTCCACCTCATCTCACACCACTGCTGTGTAAGCAAAGGCGTCCAGTCCAATCCTTTTCACTTTCTAGATCTTCTACTGCACTTGCTGATACCATAAATGTAGCTATGACCTGAAATCCCCATTTCAAGCTAGGCTGACCAATTTCTTGAAAGGATGAAAGGATGCTGACTTCCTAATTCTGGGCCATCATGTGTCCAAGGGTGACGGGCCAAATTACTGAACTGAGTGTTGCCTGAAATCAGTCCTATGGACAGAAAAAGTCACAAGCTAAAGCACACTACTCAGTGCCTTTAAAATGTGGACCAAGTTTAGGCTTAAATTTTATCAGACAAAATTATAAAATAGAAAAGCAAATAAACTTGTTTGTACTGGTGGAGACTTTATCTCCCTAAATTCCAGATTTTTCAAGAGCTTCTTCCAAAATATCTTCAGAAGACTGCACTGATCGTAGTTTCCAGAGGCATCCTCAGTGTTCCAAAGATATCACATTTATGTTTTGCAGCAACCCAAATCAGTGTGCCACCTATGGCAACAGGCCAAATCCCATATAATCCCATTCTCTTCAGCAGTTGTTTTCTTAGACCAGATGCTTTAAGCCTACATTAGATTCCATTGAGTGAAACCATCTGCTTACCCTTTCCTAGGGTTTCTTATTTTTCTTGAACATAAATATATCTTCTCAAAAACATGACCTTTACATCAACTCAAGAAGGTATCCCAATAACAGCATGTGTCAGCAAAAATTATGATTGCTTCTCTAGCATGGAGGAAGGGTGAATAAGTTTTGTTAGCTCTTTGCTTCTATAAGCACATAAACAACTTCAGTGGAATCATATTTTTGTCACTTTCAATTTTAAACTTTTCTGGTGCAATATCTCACTTTTGTAGCACAAAACCTTAATGCTACCTATCTGACAAGATGACCTTCCTCTAGTTCCTTCATAGTCCACAATACACAAAATCTGACAGAGAAACAGACAGTTTTACAGTTGGTCACTCAGGATCCCATCTCAGTGCCAGTTGCAGACACTATCAGCTTTGTCATGGCTTCATTTTGATCAGAAAGAGTATGACCAGTTATTTATATGCCTTCTCAGAAAACTGGGAACGCCAAGATCTGTCACCAGCCAGACTCCAAACATGTTGATTAGTTCTAGTAAATTCACCATTGTTTGTTTCAGTATTTATTTAATTTTAGAAAGGAAGATGTGTGTTTCTAACCTCACGTAACAACCCTGAGGAATGTGAGCTTTGCTATTTGACACAATACAATTTGATGCCCTTCACTTATATTGTAAATAATTCCTACGTAAATACACTGAATAAGTACTTATAATTTCACTGATGGTTTTGAGGGGATTACTTGATTGAGTGGGTGGTTTTGCGTTGTTTGTTTTTTTCTTCTTCTTCTTCCATACAGTTGGTGGTATACACCAGTATATTTGTCTCTTTGATGTTTAATGTTTCTGGCACTAATTTCTTGACCATCTACCATGACGCTGGACAGATAATTCTACTTTATCATCTCAGATGATAGAAAGCACATTAGGACATACAGTCCCACACAGTGAAGCTTTAAGTATTCTGCCAGCTTCAAGCATGAAAGCACAGTGGAACTGTTTATACATTTTATGAATAACAAATATTTATGAGCATAAGAAGGACCTAGATTCTAGCTGATATAACATCTGTATGTGAGGATCCTTTGACCAACTATGGTAATCCTTTCCAAAAGAGAAAGATGGCTACAATTAGTATAGAAATGAAGTGCTTTCCAAGGAATAGTTTTAAAGGCATTTGTCAACATAAAATATGGATAGTAAAAAGATATTTATCTGACAGTATACAGAGACATCTTCAATTTACTCTGAAAACTATTTAATCAAGAAACATAGCAAAGCCTTAGTTTCATCTATCATTCATGAAATGGAAAATATCACACTATCCTCAGAGTGCAATTATCTGTTATGATTTGAAAATGGTGCTTCCTAAATCATCTTCAGTGTCACTTTTTGCAGTATACACCAGATTTTGGGAAAAGACAACCCAGATTTTAAAGTGGCTCAGGAGAGCTGTTTGGCACACATCTGAAGATAGTTTGACTAGAGGCTTCTCCTAAAAAAAACCCAATAATTTCAAGAATAAAATCAAATTTTTATGCAATAAATATATTTTGAAGTATCTTTCTAGTTATAAGTGCCTCTATAAATAATATAGAATTCCTAAATTTAAAAGACCATAATTGTCAAAAATTGCCATTTGTTCCATAAATAGAAATCAAACTCTGCAATGGCCAGCCAGAGATTCCTTATGACAGAGCCTTGTAAATGACTACATTTTTACATATATCCTTTTTAGTCTACTCTCATATAGGTGCAAATGTATATAAACACACACACACCACCCCCACATACATGACAATTGTTTGAAATTAAAAATTTTAATTAAAATTTTTAATGTCACAAATGAGAAGCTGCAATCTGGAAAGGAATTCATCAGTCAGAGAAGATGCTATGGTCCAAGTCCTTAAAATACCTCAAGCCTTTGAGTGCTTCGTTCCCCTGCCTTCTTTCTGACTTCAAGTTTGAATAATTTCATTGACCTTGGGGTGTGTCTTTGACATTGGCCCAAGAAATTTCATGTTTTAATGGGCTATGATGTCATGTACAGCAAAAAGCTTATGTTCAAAGAAAAGGCCATCAACAGTAAAACACTGAAATATTTTGTAACTGAATATAGACTTTGCTTGTACTCAGCAATGCATATTAATATGACTGTGAATCACTGCAGCCTGCTACTGTAAGCAATACTGTTTTAATGGGAGGCACTTGGAATAAATCTTGAGAGTATATGAAAAATGTTTCCATTTTGCTTTGCTTTAAATTGCTAATCAACTGCTTTCTCTTGATTGCTGTTTCCCAGTTATTTCAAGAAATAACTGTATGTTCAAATGAAAATAAACAGAATCAATGTGCTTTTAAAGCTGTTTATGATTGTACATCAGTGACACATTAGCTACACTTCACAATAGATGCATTGTAGGGCCTTTTCTTTCTAACTGAAATGTACTTTTCACAGAATAGATTACCTGCTGGGAACTGAGCAGGCTGCATATGTATGCTAACCTATGTGCAGGTGGCTTTCAATTAAAGGCATTTCATCTAATTAAAGGCAGAGTTTTGACCTGGCTGACATTACATTTTTTGGGTTTCAAAAATGCAACTTTTCTTGTTTTGAACATTCAGTGATCCTCTAGCTGAGGCAAGGAGACATGATGCCTCCACTCATTATCTTTTGGTTGCTTTATCATTATGTCTATTCTCCACAGACATAATGATATCCTGCCTTAAAATGGAATTTTTTCTGTCCAAAAAACTCAGTTCTATACCTTGCCCCTTGCCTTTTGATGGGCCAGAAAATAAGGCATTACTCATAATGGTTGTTGAGAGAACTCAGTTCTCTGTTCTCCTGGTAACTCTCAAACAAAAGCCAGTAATATGCTAAGAAACAAGTCATGTTACTTTGGGGTGTTTAATGTATGCTGCAACATGTTTTTAATCCTAAATTTAAGAATTTGCAACACAATTTTTTCATTTTGTCAGCTTATGCTTAACAAAGTTACTATATAAGAAGAGCTCTATGTTTTATGGGGAAAGCATCTCTAAATTGTAGCAAGGGGCAAACTGAGCAGAGGGAGATTTTTTTAATAGACTGGCTGACATAGAACATATATTTAGGAGGGACATTTATGAGGTATCATTAAAATTTAATTTCTTGAAAAATTGTTGTGGGACAAAAGTAAGAGGATTTTTATTCAGACTCCCAGTTACTCCCCTGATCTACTCTTGCAAAAGCACCAGAGATAATACATCCTTTACTCTGGGTGAGGAAGGTCATGGCTAACACCTTGAGCTTGCACATCTTGTAAAATCCAGATCCTTCACTACCAGAAACTCACCAACCGAGCTCTTCAGGAAGTTTGAGTACAAGAGTACATAGGCTGGTTTGCATTATGTGGTGACTAGTCTGCATGTTTTCCTTCCAAACATCCATAGGATGCCCAAATTTGGTCAATGTGCCCTTTTAAATTACTACGTTGAATGTGTTGCACATGAAAACTATCCACCATTATGATTTCCACATAATGGAAAAAGTTGTACTGCTGTGAGTTCCTAAAAATTATTAGAAAACAAAGAATATTTCCCTTATTTGTAAGGATCTGCCTCTCAACTAGTTACAGCATTTATGTGCCAAAGGATATAGGTAAAGATACTCTCCAAAATTAAACAAATTTCTTCCTAAAGACTTTTTATTTAACACATGTTAAAACTCTATAAATATTCCATTCTCAAACACTGCATAGACATCTGAAATAGAAAGCCCTTATTATTTACTCTTTGTTCACAGCAGTTGATGTTTTACAAAGAGGCAGCTGTAGATTAACTAAACTAATTCCTCTGGTCGTGTTCAGATGATTGAGTTGCTCATAAATGAGACTTTTTATTCCTAGGAAAATATCTTAAAATATTGCATTTTAAAATTATGGAACGCAATGGATTCATGAATATCAAGGACTATAGCTGAAGAATTTTCTACATATGATGTTTAGCCTGATTTAATTTGTTGCTGTTTATCCTGGGCATGATTCAAAGGGACAGAGGTTAATGAAAGGTATCAGCAAGGTTATTAGTTAAAAGAAAAAAATTCACCTTGCATATAAGATACTATTCTTTGGAGATAATAAATCTTACTAAGTGCTTCCTTATTTAAGTTAAACCTTCCTTAAATTGCTGTAATAAAAAAAAAAAAAAGCATCAAATACAGCATGTGTACAAATCAGGGGCCGTCTTCTTTTGATGTCAGCTTCTGGAATGTTCAGTGATGTTTTGTGTTTTGCTGTGGACTTTTCAGGAGCTGCTGCAATGGTGGAATAATTTTCAGAAGTCCAGAAACTTCTCCTAAGTATCCTCTAGGCCAAGCCATGTTCTGGGTTCTCTCTGGATCAGGAAGTAGTACATGGATACATTAACAGTGACCACGATGAGGCAGGGAGGGAAGGAGGGAGCACACAGATCAGTCATACAGCTGCAGCATCAAAGTTGTCCAAGGTTCCTCCCATTTCGAGATCTTTAGGTTTCGGACTACCACTAACATTGTTGAAAGAACTGAAGCCCTGAAAAGAGAAAAGTCATCTGAATAAAAATGAAAATTGCCATTCGTTGTTCTTCATATAAATAAAAGTTCATGAAAGAAGCAAACATAGACAATGATCCAAATTCTTAAGTGCTGTCCTTGCAAACCAAAATATACTGGGCTTTTCTGTTTTCCAAGAAGATATTATCTGCTCATTTTAGGAAGCAATTGAAGCTGGACAGCAACCACTTAAACAAGCAATCTCTCTCTAATCAAAATTAATAATTCATCTAATAAGTCAGATAATTTTGTGCCAAACTGTATCCCAGATGTTGCTGTTCCAAATTGACTTTACTTTTTGACAAATGTGCAGGAATTGGCTGCAAGCAAAACCCTGACTTCTAATGTACAGAACAGTTTTAAGAACTGTACAGAACTTTTAAGAGATTTTACATAGATTTGAAACATTGATATATATGGAGTTTAATAGTTCTTTGTTTCAGGCATTTTTGGTTTTTTTGGATTACCTTTCTAATCCCAAAACAACTCATCACATACAAGTTTCTGACTTGCTCAGCCCCTTGGGAAGCTTTTTGGCTGTGGTGTAGTAACACAAAAGAACTCTGAAATCCAGGTGTGGTCTATCTCATTCCACAGCTGACAAACAGTTTTACCCCAAAACAAGGACTCATTAATTTACTTACTATGAATCTTTTCCAGTTTTAATTCCTACTGTAAGTTTGTGATTGTGCCTGAGCACTACCTTTAGTACTGAGGATACCAAGGGGAAGAAGAGTGTCACTCAGGAAAGAAGCATTTTTATGTGAACTCTTTACTAGATTTTGCAAGTATGTGCTTACAGGCTTTCATGTGGTAATTGATTGTGTTTTCACAGGTTAAAGAAATTGATTTCAGTCCAAAGTGAGGTGATGATTTAGAAGATTTAGCTTTTTGGTTTCACTTTTTGCTTATGCAATATGTGCACTTAGGCATATATCTGAAAAGCACAAAAACTTTCCATCTGAAAATGGTTCTTGAGCTATTAGTTCAAATGGATCTGTTTATCACAGCTGTCATAACCAGGGCTAGAGACACTATTGAGTAAAAATTCAACTAATTTGGAAAGATTCTGCTAGAAGAGTTGTCCACACTGTGGGGTCCCAATCATACTACATAGTGGAGAAAACTCTTCTGTCAATGTTTATTTCCATCACATTCATCTGGACTTTTTTCTGCTGAATCAGAAGACATCTGAATATGGTGATTTTTTAATTCTCAATAATTTTTCATATTTCCTGTGTAAATCTCTAAATATCTTCTAAGACTGTAAAATATTTTATGTTCATATATCTAAATTTATTTTACTAAAAGCCTGGTCAGTAAAGATAGACATTTCCATCGCTTCAATACAGCACAATTCCACTCTAATCACTGAGTGTAGCCAAAAGGTAATACCTGTATATAGATAGATATTAAAGTAATTCTAGAGAGTGCTGTTTTAAAATAGAAGAACAATGAGTTCATCTTTTTCTGAAATTCCATTTTACAAACTGATCAGTGTGAGTTAACAGGAAAGTGAGGAACAGAAATGTAATAAAAATATTGAGCCTTTAAGAAATTAGTAGGGAGAAGTTAAGAAAGAGATGTTATACAGACAATAGAAGGGGTTCTTGCTGTAGAAAACTTCAAAAGAAATAAGAAATCTAGTTTCACTCAAATTAGAATACAAATATGATCTTGTTATAAATGATCAACTAGCCAATCGGATAGAAAGAATAAATTTTATTTTTCCATTTTAAATCTATCTGGGACAGCCACAGGGAACAACATTTGAATGTTGGGTGAAACAGCCAACTGACAGCAAGGTTGCTATCTCACACTGTTCCACAATTTGCTGGTAGTTGAGTCTCGGTTCTTATACTGTATTTTGTGCCTCCCGGCAGCAGAGGTATTGTGTTTTTCAAATTCAAACCTAGTCTTTCACTTGATGATGAACCCTGAACAGATTTCCCGGTGCTGGGCTGAGTCTGAAAGGATTTTCAGGGAATCTTCTTTTGGGATGATGATGTCGTCAAATGCAGGGTCCACCCTCGAGATGGGTATCGATGTGTTGATGGTGGGTTGATGGTCCGGGTGCCCAAGATCTGATTAGCTCAAGGAGCTACATCCTGGCAAGCCACCCTCCTTTCTGGTGTAAATCGAGATGTTAGTTTGTATACAAAGCATGTCCGGGTATTTGGTGAACGCCCGTGCCAGTCCGGGAATTAAGGTTACTTTTTATACTCACAGGGTTATAGAAAATATACATTCTATCATCTACTATAACTTCCTTCTATGTTTTAATTGCACAAATTTATAATTGCATCTATTACAATCTCATATGTTAAGAGAAACTACATTGTTAGAGAATGCAATTTAGACATCCCTTTCATCACTACAATGATCTGCATACAGCCTATGTTGTCACAAGACAATGACATCTGAAGGATTTCTGCAGAACTGAGAGAAATGGATGGTCTTCTCATGTGAATATATACTCTTCTATGATTCTCAGAGGTGCAAGGGGCTGAACTGGTACTGAGAATTTACTATCTCCATTACGACAGATGTCACAAGGCACATTAGGAAAATAGATTATGCGCTTATACAGCACAGTTTCCTTTGTAGCTATTGCTGAAAAAAACAGGCCAAATGTTTAAGCTCTTTTTAACAGTATGTGAAAGTACAACATGGGAGGCTCCAGAGCAGTCACATTATGATACCTTGAGCTATAATCTTGCGTTCATTAACCCAGCGGGCTTTGTATACACATACCAGTAATGCCACAGCTTAATCTTTTCACTGGGCAGGAATTTAAGCCATACAATTTTTAACATTTTGGAGTCTGGGAGCAGTTCATGCATAGCTCCTGTGCCTCAGCATGGAGAGTCTAAATTGTTGATTGGTACTAATTGTGGTTACATGTCTGAGCCCCAGTTTTGATCTCCATTAGCCCCTTTTCTCATTTGCAAATCATGTAAATTTGCCAAGTGCATGCCACCCTTCCACTTGCAGCAGCGACCACAGAGATATCAAAGGCAGTTTTCAATTAACTTGTTCAGGTACTGGTGAACACTTCATTGCAGAAGCCTGAATCTTGGAACAGAAATGAGAGTTTTTTCCAAAGCAGAAATAGTGCATAACAATGCTTTTATATTTATTTGTCTCCATTGGTTGTATTTTTCACCTCAGACAATGAAGGCTTATATTGAAGTCAGTAAATATATCAAGTGCATTATAGTCACTGTATCTCATTGGGGAAATAAATTTAGTTAGCATTTCCATTTGCAGCATAAGGATTTAAATCTGGAGACAGGAGGTTAATGACACTTTCATGCACTATAACATTTTGTTAAAATCTGGTACAGTGGAAAGAAACAGAACTTTATGATGCTTACTGCATAAAAACTTAATATTCTCCCTCACCCTCAGCACAATCTGTGCCAGACAAATATACAGTCCCGTAGTAAGCCAGCATGACATAAAGAATTCTCTTAGCTCTGATGCTTCAAGCAACGTTTTCTTGATGATAGGAAGGAAAATCAGTAAGGAAATGCTTCCTTTTTTTTCCTTCCTGAAAAGTTTTACCTCAAATTTGCTAGGTTAAAATGACATGCACCATGTCTGCTTATGAAACAATGTAATTGACATGCACCTGAGCAGAAAATATAAAAAGATATCTTCTGGAAAATTTTTCTTTTTAAACATTGTGCTGTATTTAAATTTATCAAGAGGCTAAAGCTATGAAATTCCTGTCTACCCCTCAGGTCAGGAGCTATATTCGGGCAGTGGCAACCAAATCTCTGTTGAATTGGCTCTCCTGTTTTTCTGAGAAAAGCAATATAAACAGAAGATCCAATGCTTGTTGTTTTCTTCTTTAATTTGTCAGCACCTTCTGTCTAGAGGGGCTGTGGTGCCAGACAGCATGCTGCCTAAAGAGTGCAGCAGACAAATTGTGTTACATATTGTGACATATATACTGACATAGAAGTGCCTTAGAAAATCTAAATTATGTCTTCTGTCTAAATCTCAGCCACCACACTGGAAACCGGTTGAAATGGATGGTGTCATGGTTTAGGTGTGACAATCCCAAATGCAGTGCCCCCTTCCCCTCCCCCCCACAAGACTCTCCCAAACCAGATAATGCTCACTTGTTCCCCCTAATTCCCCTCCTTCTTCTGGGGAAGGAGTTGAGAACTGAAGGCACAGAAGAGTGAAAATTACAGCTTGAGATGGGAACAATTTTCTGGAAACAGTAATGAGATACAAAAATTAACACTAGCAATAACAATATTGATTTAAAAAGTATACACAAAGAGAAAATTATTCACATGCAAAAATGCTTATTGCAGAGCCTGACCGACCCAACTACAGCCACCTTTTCTCTGACTGGAAAAAGAAATACCTTTCTTCCCAGAAGGGAGAGAAAAGAGTCCCTGTCTCCACCCCCCAGCAATGACATAAGATGGTGCTTTTCTGTCCTTTTTGTGCCAGGGACAAAAACCTCCTATCTTATGGGTTACAAAGCTACTGCTTTCTTTCAATTAAATTTACCTATATATATGTCAATATATTCACAAGATCTGGAATGCTATAAGTGCAATGACACATTTCTAACTGTGATTGCCATTTTTAAAGCCATTGTGTTTTTTTGGGTTTTCAAAAAGAACTGATTATGTTGGGGCACACATAACAGTAACGCAATAACATAGTCTTTTTGGTGTTTTGCAGATGAACAATAAAAATGTATTTGAACAACATTATAATGCAAAATTGGCATGAAAACTATTAAGGAATTCTTTCCAAGAATATGGACATTGGTATCAAATTAAAGTTTGCAGAAAATTCATTAATATATGGATGACTGTCAGAAGGAGATAGCTGAGAAAGGGAATTTTGCATTTTTGATTTTACATACAAACTGCTACAGCATAAGCAGGTCAGTAAAAATCAAATTGAGGTTTCTTCTTACTTTAAGAACTAAGTACATGTTTGTTGAATAATTCCATATAAACATTCCAGAGTTTTGGAAAATCTTGATCTTGAGTTTACCAGAGCTATCTTCCTAGGCTGGCATTAATCTTTTTGCTTACCTAGTAAAAAGAAGAAAACATTTCATATTCACAGTTTAACCAGTAGAAAGACAAGATCCTGTTACCTATGTTTGTTTTTCATTGTCAGCTTGGAGCATCTGGGAGGTGTTAAAGTGACTACCTCTTCGTCAACTTTTTCCTGGTAATTCTATTTTATGACATCTTTATCTAGACTACTAGACTACTATAGAGGAAAATATGGTCAGCAAAACTTATTAATTTGTCAGCGTTTCTGATCATTACCATGTTTTAAATGCAATTTACCAGTAAAAAACAAAGTTTTATATAATACATTGGGAATCATGAATTAAATTCATCTTCTTAATTGCACAATTCTTAATCTTTCTGAATAGACAATGAAATTCATAGTTGCATGACTAAGTGCGAGATTTGACAACTTTTCAATTTATTACAGTAAATTACAATTTCACTGAAGCACTGATTCTAGGTTAATTAAAATACAAGTTGCCAGTAAATGAATTATGCAAATAAGATATTGCACAAGTCATGCAGTAATTACCAATTCTACATTTATAACCTTATTGATTTTCAATAACTTGCCCTAAATCTTAAATGTGTAAAGTGTAATTAAAGAAAAGATTAAGCATGAAGTCATATGTGAGGGGTATTGAAAATAAACTAATATTAAATCATTACTTTTCATTCTTTTTGCAGTGAACCCTTCTAGAGATGCCAATTTTCATATGGTGGATTTTGATCATAGCTTTGCCAATCTCAGTTTTCAACAGAGTTAGGCAGATTGCCTAAAACCAGAGAATCCCTCATTTGTTACACAGTTTTAGAAGTAGTCAGAATGTCAGTTCTTCATATTAATCACGTTATCTTTATAGGTGTATAAGTAATAAATCTTAGTAAATTGATGGGCTCTGGAAGGAATAAAAGATCTTCATCCTGTTTGCTTCTTTGCCTTGTCTTCCTCTTCCGAAGTTGTGTCCTAGGGAGTTTCTTGAGAGACATTCCAGCCTATAAACAATCTCTCACTCCCTTCTTTTGCAATTTCAAAGGACTGTTGTAAATTTCACAGGAGTTTCTACGTGATGCAAATAATCACATCTAGAAAAGGGGCTCCTCTACTGCACTCCCAAACTACAGTGTGGAGGTCTCACTCCCAATGCCACGTACAGGAGCTCACACAGGACTGTCTAACTTTCTCACCACCCAGAAACTCAGCTGTATCACTGTATCACATCCAACTGTATCAGTTGGAAAGTATGAGAATGATTTAATGGGCAAAAATTTTGAATGTCATTAAATGCTAAAATTAACTCTGTATTATCAGATTGCTTCTGAACCATTTTAGCGTCACTGTCTCAGACACTAATTGCTGTTTTCCCTCAGGAGCCCTCCAAAGTTTTGCCAGTAATAAGATTTTCTAAAATGTGGATTGATATGGAGGTTGCATTACTGAAACATTTGTAACTAGGAGTGACAGCAAAAGTTATACATCTGCACACAAAAGTAAGAAACAACTGTCTCTTCGGTTAATTAGAATTTAATTACTGTATCACTTCATTAATGACTTTGAAATTTGTTTAACTTTCTTTTCATTGTAGCTTCGGGGCATCAGAAAGGTATTACCTTTTTGTGGTTTGTATTCCTCAGCCTTCCCAAAGAAACTACTGCAAAGCACAGTGGTACAAAAGGTCAAAAGTCTGCTGGACTTCACACACTTAACAAATGTAGAGGTAATTGCCAGATAGCAGTGTGATTTCAGCTGCTGCTGTCTGTTAGCTAAGCTTCTTTCAGGCAATTATCTGTGCCTGAAAAGTACAACCTAGTCCTGGAAATATTTTGGATACAAGAGGAAACAGCACTAGATGGTCCAGTCCACCCAATCAGGGCTGCCCCTGACCCGTCACCCAGCAGTGCTTTCTCCCCAGAGGCCGTGGTGGCAGCAGGAATCAGGGCTTGCTTCTTCTGGGTTGGTTTAAGCATGGGCAAAGCTGCCAAAGGGGTCATTTGTTGATCGTCTTTATGCTCCCTGGAGAAATAAGGCAGCGTGTTTACTCTTTGCTGCTATGTACTGCGGTAATAAACAAGAGAGGAAGAAAATTACTTGACTTTATCCTCATGTATAGGTATAGATATAACATTCAAAAGTAATATACAGGTGGGATTCAAATATCGATTATTTAATTTCTTGCTGATAATAGCTTTTAGTCTGAACTTTGCATTCATAAACCTGCCTTAAAATAAACATCTACTACATCCAATTTTAGAAATACTTTGATGAAAGTAACATCAGCTATGCTCAGTCACATTTAATGTTTACTTGGAGTGTCCACAGAAGATACCAAAATATTGCAAAACTCATGCCTAACTTGCAACATAAAGACAGAACAATCTGGGTGGTTTGTACATGAGAGAAAGTCCCAAGAAGAAGATCCCAGCTGAGCGCAATTGTCACTACCTCTCCCCACGATTATATAGATCCCTTTGGCTAAAAGGAGCCAAACAAACCTTTGAGTATCCAGATATTCTAAAATCTTGTCTCTCCTCATCCAAGCAGCCAGGTTAAGAGAGATCTATAGACTGTCTGAGGAAATCATTCCTTTTTTAATTTTTTCCAGACCTTCATGTTCTCTTTTAAAATGGTCTGTGCCACAGTCACATGAAGTGTGTTATTTACCATGATGTGTCAGACAGCAAACATCAAGGTCATGTGAAGGTTTCAGCAATAAACAGAGTCTTTTCAGAGGCAAGATACGAAAGTTGTTCCATTTTAGAATAAAAGGAATACAAATTGCTCAGAAGGGACTACCAAAAGAGTTGTAAGACAAGGTGGCAAGAGAAATGTGAATTGCAGCCCCAAGTGGCACAAAGGTCTGTGAAGAAGGTCTGTGGAGACTCACTGTGAAGTACCATGCTATGTGGAAGAACTAGAAAATGCTGAGCATGTGTACTGCTCTGGAAGCTCTGGGGGCAAAACTGTCTGATTTCAGTGCACAAAATTAATATTTAGAACAACCTAAAAATCACTGTGACGAAGATGCAGACTTAATGAATATATAAAAGTGATTAAGTGCTCTGAATTGAGAAGGCATCTAAACTGCATTGCTTGTTCACATTAAGTGAGCAAAAGTAACTTCAGGACAAATCCAGCCTTTCTTTCAGAAAAGAAAACATTTAAATAACATTTGAGAAAGCAAAACTGAAACCTGACTCTCTAACTAAACCACTAGGTAAAAGTAAAGAATTAACTAAAATTTGTAACATTCACTTCATCCATATCTGAATTTTGACCTATTACTTCAGTGACTATTCAAAACAATTTACATATGTAAGTTTAAAAATTATTGTATTTTTTGCTTTCTTTCATTGCTTAAATAAATGAACATACCCTCTTGAAACAAACAAACAAACAAACAAACAAACAAAAGCTCCCAAGCCTCAAACCCCACAGGTTATTAAAAATCCCCTAAGGGATCTGGAATTCATTGACTTTAAAACTTACTTGGTGCAGGGAGTGGTCTGGGATCATCCAGTGTAAGAATATTCGAACTGCACACAAGGCAAAACTTGCTAACAATGAAATGTAATAGACTGTGGAATGATCTCCCCAGGGAAATAGCAGTGCATGATGCCTAAAACCAGACTAGATAAAGCAACAGGTGTTGTGCACAACACCATAATATAATGTGGCCAAGAAGTGACTCACTATTTCTTTTCTCTCTGAAAATCTATATTTTGTGATATTGTTGTGGTAACAAGTAGCTCTGTAGCTCTTTTGATAATATCCATTAGGTAATGGAACAGCAATGACTATGTAGAAAATGGACTGGGAAGTTTTGTCCTATTTGATATCAGAACAGAAGGCTTTCAGCAGAAGGGAGCAGATTTTCATCCAAAATCATTTCATGAGCTGAGGAAGTTCTGAATAAACCACAGCCCATCACAATGCGCTAAAAGCTCACAAGGAGGGGGATTCAATGAGCACCAAGGTTCAAAAGAACACTCTGCAGAAATAAGAGTCATGCACAATCGTTAGAGGTATAAGAAGTTATTGTCACCGACTATTTTGGTCTGAGTACAGCAAAGTTCTCTACAGATTCTCAAATATTTCTGTTCCTGGACATTACTGCTCTTCTTTTGGCAGAGAATGGAATATTTCTATCTCCTTTTTACTATATATACTTCTTTTTTTTCTATAGAACTGAAACAATAGCATCAGCAAAACTGGATGTAATACAAAAGAAACAAAGGAATTTCTTGTTTTGAAAACTCAATGAAAAAATTTCATAAAAACCCATGAAAGGACAGAAATTTACAGCAGAGAATGACTGGAAATGTCAATTTACTTTAAACTGAAGAGTAAAAGTTATTTCTTGCAGGAACAAGAAAATTGCACTGGGACTAAAATAGTACCATTTGGTTTAAGCCTGTTGTTAATGGTTAGAAGGGTAGCTGCAGAGAAATATTTGTGACAAAGGCACATTTGTTCTGTTGAGTGCTGCAGTTGTCTGTATGACAATGTGCTTTTCATATTAGTCCAAATAAATAGAAACATATATTCAAACCAAATGGAAATTGGAAATGGGAAAAAGGGAGGCATTTTCTTATCTTGATGCCATTGAGCTTTAGGAAAAATTAATTATTCCTTTGTTATAATTTTTTTTATCATGAGAATCTTTATCAAATGCAACACTATGTTTGCAGCAATGTCCTGAGGCAACAGCAGAAGAAATTCACTCAGTGCCACAGCAAATGATCATATTGTACAGGGGCAATCAATTCAAAGAGCAAACAATAACATTTAAACAAATAATAATAAATGATCGAAACCAAACCGACTCTTTAATTAAAAAGCACCCTTCAGAGAGATGAAGGACCTAGAAAGTGAGAGAGTTCAAATCTTTGTCAGGAAGGCTAGTATGAGGAAAAGCAGTTCAAGAGAAAAAAATGCTTTCTGAGGATTTTTTTTTTTTTTACAAAATATGTTGAATCGGATCTTCAAACCTAAGGATCAAACAAAAAAAAAATTGATGGGAAAGACTGATTTGGTAGATAGCTACAAAGGATCATTCACGTCCAGTTCCTTTTTTTTGAAAGAGTGATGCGGAATTGGTTAACACTGTAATAAAATTTATCTTCTCCTTACTAGAGATATCCTTATAAGAAAAAAACCCCTATAACTAAATAACAAGCCATGGACTTTTCAGGAGAGGTGGCTGAGCCAGGATGATGTGACAATTCTGGCTGAAGATCCTGTTGGAGTTTACTAGACACCACTCCTGCGTGTACTAACATTTAATTTAATTAAGATCTGGAAGAAAGGTACTTATTACTTCAGATCAAATACACCTGAACATGGTATTCAACAGTTAAAAAAAAAAAAAGATTAACAGACTACACAAAATGAAATACCCCACCCCAAAAACTAAACAACTAAACCCATTGATCATCTAGGAAAAAGACTCTGGAAGAGTATTTTGTTTGAATTACCCTCAATCATCTTTCTGAAAAGAAGTTTGAATTGTCGGTCTTTTCTTCTTCCTTTCAGAGTTTTAATAAGTAAACAATTGTCTAGTTGTTGAGGCCTGACCTACTGTAAAGCTGAGTCCATTTTTGCTGGAAGTAATGGGGTATTCAAAAGTCAAGTACTGGGGAAAATCCCAGTATTAGTGATGATTACTGGAAGTCATATACTCTTAAAAGTACAAAAAAACCCCAACAAACTTACAAAAGAAACCAATGCAAAGCTTATAAGGAAAGGTAATAAATTTCATAAAAGCAGATTGGTGGGCTTACCAGTACTTTTTTTGAGTCTGAAGCACCAGACATTGCATATGGTCTCTCTTTATTGCCCCTTCCAAGAAAATGGAAAGTGTTCTCAGAATTTGTCTTTCCTGATATATCTGTACATCTGTGTTTTGGTAGGACTTTGTTGGCAAAAGGACATTTCTTGTTTTCCCTAAGGGGCCAAATTCAGTGAAATGCACATCAATTGTATAGATTCTTGTTCATTTTTACACCCACCTTTTGGATCAACACTGTCAGTCTTAGCAAGACCTAACAAACAAAAGCTTTACTGAAATTTCAAGGTACATGTTCCAACTTTGAGAAATTCCATATGGAAGGCAATGCACATGTGACTTCCTCATGTTTCTGGCAGGCAGTAAGGGATGGGAACAGCAATCTTCAGCTCACAAGATCTTGGAAAAAATTGGATGAAATTTCACAGGATTAATACATCTGCTCAATTTTTTCTCTGCTGTATTTCAAAAATTTCATGTAAGTGATGGGGTTGTTTGAATTTATTTGATTTTGGTTTTGTCAGTTTCATAAGTCTTTGATGATGAAACTATTAGACAACATGAACATGAGTTTCACTACAGCTGTTCAGACACATCAGTGAAATACACACTTCAAAGGGAACTCTTGGCTACTTAGCCCTTTTCAAAATGATGGTATTTATTCAAGAGACTCACTTCTGGCCTTTTTTTCTCTAAAAGAAAGCATTCAGTCACATACACGTGTAACTTCACTTTCTCATCTCGAGGCCAATCCTGAAATATTTTTCAATATTCATCCTGGAAGCAATTTTTATTTTCAGAGGAAATAAAGGTAGATTAAGGATTTCAGGAATGGCCACTATTTTCTATGTTCATTTCACTCTCTTTAGTTTTAGGAGTATTATTTTTGTTCCTTTCCTGGCCCATCTCTCTTCAATCCAAACTTACTTTGCTTACTAGTTTATTGTTCCAATCTTCCAATAAATACTATCTTTGGAAAAGTTTAGGAAAAACATTGTCACAGTGTTTGATAGCCTGGGGCATATAGCACTTTGCAGAAGAGAAAAACAAAGTATGTGTTTTGCTGACAGAACTAGAGAAGTTGAATTTTCAGTAGTTTGTGCCCACAGGCAAAGTGTACAATTGTCTTAAGTCCAGACTTTGGACTTACAAGAAATCAATTATTTTTTCCCATGCTAATTTTGTGCTTAGATCTCTCCACAGCACTGGAGCCAAACTTGATCAGTTTTACATTCTGTGAATAGAACAGTAATAGCAGTAATTATGTGATATTGAGTAATCTGAGACCAAGTTGCCTCCCTGCCTCACAGTATATGAATCTTAATTTGGATTGTAGATTTGTCATAGTTTCCTTGTTCATAGCAAGTGAACAGATTTCAAGGTTTCGGAAGCTGACAGTCTTGTTCAGAGCCACTCGTCAGTACTTCCACAGAAGGGACGGGCTAACAAGTTGCTTTTTGGCAACAACAAACCTCACACATCTCTAGAACCAGTAGTCTTGCTACTACATTTCATACTAATGTCTATCAGCTAGAGAGTAAAGCACTCCACCTTTTTTCTTAGGTGTATGTTTCGTTGATCCCAGGCAAAATACTGTCAGTTCCCTTTTTCCTCACAAGGAAACAGGTAAAGGCACTTAATGATCTCCCCTTCCCCAGCCTAACATTTCTAGTAAATTCTAATTAGAGACTAAAAGACTAGGTATAAGCATAATCTATAAAAAACCCTCATTCTGTCTCTTACAATATCTGTTTTAGCACTGCAAGTTTTCCCTACTGACAAAAAGAAAAGGACCTTAGTGAAACATATCATTGTATTCAAACCACATTTTTGAAAAGGAAAATAAAATTACTTAAGTATCACAAATCTAGCACAAAAAAGTTTTTAAAAAACAGACTTTATTGTGCTAGCTATTTTTGATCTTTCCTGAGAACACAACACATCTGTCAGCAGACAACAGGAAAATACAGTGCTGAGATATAGTCCAACAAGTGAACACACCACTTTGTTACATTTTACTCTACTCTTACTACTCTCCAAATTTATGTTCCAATTATCAAAGCTGCAAATGAGAACACAGAACCAGTTGAGGGAGTGATAGAAAAAAGTGTATGAAGGTACAGACATAGCTATTAGTGATCTCTGCATTAACTTTGGTTCTTAATGTATTATTAAAAGCTGTTCCACAAACAGGTATTGTTTTTGTATGAGGTCAGGGATTTTGGTACTTTCTGATTACAATGGATTGAGCTTAATGAGCAATCTATTCAATTTAAAGACGTCTCATTCAAGAAACAATCTGAAAGAAATAAGTCTTCATTAAGTCTGGAAGTTCTGTCCTAACTTTCCTTAATGCTCTTTGCTGTTGATATTCACCTTTGAGTCATCTGTATATACTTAGGGTTGTACAATCAATTCATTGATCTAACCCTCCGAATTTAGGACTAACATCATAACTGAGCTCTTGTGGTGCACAATATCTATCACAATTATGATCAAAAGATGAAATTAAATATGAGTGACGTGAACATGGAGAAATATGCTCCTACAGCAAACATGTCCATTCAGATTAGGACATGTGACATGCAATAAACCTCTTCAGCTGTCTCAAAATCTTCATATTTCTGTACTTTTCATTTTGCATTGTGCTGATTTGGTGACACTGTCCTGTAGAATATCTGCATAAGGTTTGAACAGAACTTAGAGGCACACTTTTTGAATAAGGTATCTCAAGTGAAAGATCCAATGTAAAACTGTTCATCGATGAGTAATAGAGCCAGAGGTGTACTGACGTTGTCTTGTTTTTTAAATGTCTCACCTTCTTCAAACCCTAATTGTAAGACCCAAGTCTTGTCTTATACTAAGATTACCTTTACGTGAATTTAAGTGTATATACATATACATATATATACATACACATACACAAGACCAAAGGAGGAAGAATGTAATGGAATTTATTATTAAATAACCCTACAAGCAAGGTTTATTCAATTTTATTGATCATAGTCTGTCAACTGGCACGTCTGAAGTCTTCTAATTACCTTGCTGGATTAGCAGTCAAGTGGCATTATTTGTTCTTTAAATTTATGGGGTCCACTTTTATTTAAATGATTAATGAGGCATATTAATCAAGAACTGAATTTCTGCAAAAAACTACCAGCTTGGGAAATAAAGCCTGAAATTAAATTAGCTCATTTGAGGTGTGATTGAACTTTTTTCCCCCTGAAAGCATGCACTTTACAGTTTCAGAAAAATGAAAAAGAACCTTAATGTCTTTGGGGTTTTTTTGTAATGAAAACCTTCAAAATAAATTCAGACTCAAAGTCTTATGCAACTTGTCCCACAGGTTATGTATGTATTATATATTATACCTTTATGCCAGTACATGCATGAAGTAGATCAGAACACAATTAAGTGCATACTTATTGATTTTCCTTTACAGGAAAGACTGGGACCAATGAACTTGTGCCATTTGCAAGAGCAGCAGTGTTCTCCTCTGACGGAAGGAGACCTTCCTCATCTATATGGGCATAAGGTTCACTCCCTTGAAAGGTAATATGAATCCCAAATTTTTGCCTTCTCCCTTTCAAGTCCTTTGCTCAGTGTGAAATTCACCACTGATGCAGACAACAAGAGCATGCTCAGATTGTTAGTAGGTATCAAAAGACACTGAGACACTGATATCCAAATTTCTAGTTCCTGTGTTACGAGCATTTCAATCCGCAAGGACATGTTTCATCTCCATAGTTGTTTTTTAGCTAGCATTGACTGCCTGTAAATTAGAGTTACCCATAGTAGTAGATCATCAGAAACAGCAAAATAACTTTGCTTGACTATGTCAAGACTTTTAGCAGTCTCAGTGGTGATCGTTACAACCCTAGAACAGATGGAGAAACTGAATAAACCATCATTACCATAGGAGACCAGGGCGAGGCTCCATCAAGAGCAGCTGACATGTAACCTTCCTATTCCTCTGATAGTTCCAGCCTGAGAAGTATTTTTGGGGTTTTCATAGTTTCCACAAAACAATTTTTGATATTTCCATCTTTTTTTACTTTTTTCCCTTAACAGACTCTGTTCAAGACTGTATTTGTATAACAAAGTTCAAGGTTGTCTGTACCTGGCTGGACCTGAAAGTTGATTGGTATCAGTTTAGCTGACGTCACAAGATCTGAAATCAGCTGACCAAGGAAATTGGATTTCATGCTCTCAGTGGCAGGTTCAGCAAACCCGAAGTCCAGCTAAGTGTGCTGAGGAACATGTAGGGCTACCAGAGGGACTTTTACATCCACAGCAGTTGGAAAACAAAGGGAAAAGTGTGCCTGCTGCTGAATGGGTTTGGGCCCCATGTCACATAGTGCAGGGGAAAGGCTGAGGTGCTTAATGTTTTCTTTGCCTGAAACTTTGCCACTAAGACTGGTCCTCAAGAATCCCAGGCCCCTGCCACCAGAGGAAGTCTGGAGCTAGGAAGATTTACCCTCCATGGAGGGCGTCTTGGACCAGACAATACCCAGCACTCCCTATCAACCTCAGCTGTCTTGTGGTTCTGTGGTTCTCTAAAAGGTGAGAAAATTTCAGTCTCCAGTGTCTGGAGAAGAGCTGAAATAAAAATGATGTTGAACTTACAAATGTCTGATTGTTGAAGGCTTGTCAGTATATATTGGTTTATTTTGCTAGATCTCATCTCTCCCATGTCTCACACCACTTTAGCGTAGTTCTTTCAGCTTGTCTGAGAGTTATCACAAAATGTGAAGAGATTTGCCTTAATAGACCTTAAAAAAAATTAAGGGTAATATGGTCAACACAAAATAACTCTTTTTCAAAAAGGAGTTTCACAGTAGAAAGGATCAATTTAATAATCTCTGTTTATCTCCCACTGTACTGAAGTTTTCAAAAGCTGGAAAGGTCCATTTTCAAAAAGCTGGAGCTGTTTTCCTTCATAGTAAAAGTTAAGAACACCAACTTCTGACCCACATCTTCCTTACTTACATGAGGAACTGAATGACCCTGTATGTAGTGAATAAATACAGGATCCAAAAATAAAATAAGAGAGAGGAATAAGTCCTGCTGTGGAATTAAACCCTTGCACTAGATTCAAAAGGCAAGCTGTCTTGAGGCAGGTTCAGCCTGGTGACACAGCTATCTTACAGGCTTTACTTTCAGGATTACTTTGCTGATTCAGCATATGGCTCTTGTCTCTCTGGTAAAATAAGAAATAAATTCTCTATCAAGCTTTTAAAACCTTGGCTTTTCTAGAAATGGAAGCCTTTAAATGAGAAGTACATTTTAACTGTTTATTGTAGTTAATGAATTAATATCATTTAGGTTCTCATGTCCTTCTCAAATTCCAACTTAGATAATTAATTTCTGCCACTAACGCTCTCAGTTCTACTGGTAAATTTATTTTCCGCTTTCCAATTTTCATCATGAGGTAATGACATTACTACATAATCTTATCACAGTTGTTTGGTTTCAACACAGAAGGATTCAGCTTCAGGGATGGAAATTAATAGCCATTCTGTGCAGTAAATGTATCAGCTTAGAATTGCTCTGGGGCCAAAGCATACTCCACATTTGTGAGTTTCAATTGGTTTTCCACAAGGGGTTGCACAGGTCACCCTGCACAAATGGCAGACATACATTTTCAGACAGTTTGTGTGTCCTTAAACTTTTGAAGTTTCCCTTTTACATTTACCTGAACAGACAGAGAGAAGTCCACACACACACACACACACACGCACACACCCCCACACCCTCACACATACACATGTACAAATGCTGTTTCTCCCTTAAACATTGCCTGAAACCTCTGTATTTTCCCTTCTGGTTTTTGTACAGTTTATATTTTCAAAATTGAATTTGTCTGATGACTCACTGCAAAAAATAAATACAAAAGACCTATTTTATTTCTCCTTCATATTTTGTGGAGGGAAATAACAATTTACTCTGGAGGAAAGTAACAATTCATTGCCTAAGAAATAGTCAAGATGTAGGTTTATGGCTGATTCCGTGAAGATAGTCTATTCATATTTCAAAGCAGAAAATTAAAACGAAGTCAACAGGGCTCTCTTTTAATAAACCAAATTTAATAATTTTTCTGTATTTTCCTCTCACAAAAAAAATCCTTCAAATGAGATTTTCTGTGTCATTTTTATTAAACTGTTAACTATTCTGATTATTTTACTGGAAACCTATAGGGCTTATCAGTTCACCTGCGAAACTTCACTTGTAAAATTGTCATTTGAAACTTTATTTCTAGCTAGAAGCAGATATAAAAGGTTCCCAAAGAATGCTGACTCAAAACACTGGCCTAGTTTACAGAGTGATGTGACTGCTTTTCATTTCACATCACAAGTCACTAAAACTGCAGAATGTCAGCATGCCTCAGATTGTCCTTTTATTTGTAAAATCCCTGGGTCAGCTTTACCTCCTCACTGATCATTTGTCTGGGCATGCAGATGTTGATAACTGCCAAGCAGGAGACCAGCTATGGTGTAGCTGGCATAACCGGGCAATTTCCAACTAAACCTTGGGAGATCATTCAGCAATGCATTTAGTGAAAATACAGGAGTAATTCCCTTCACAATTCCTCCACAGCAACCAGGTTTATTTGGAATGAAACACTTCCTCTCCCTCTCATTTGCAGCAGAGTGAGTCAGGATAGACTCTGTTGCAATCAGTGGCTCCGATGCTCAGTACTGCTGGTTTACTATTTTCCTTTGTTAGAAATGGAAACTTCCACTTTAGATCCAATTCTCTGATAATTTTAAATAGCTTTCACTTTGACCAGTTCTCAGGTTTGAATTTCAATTACCTTTAACCATAGATTTTGGATTTCAGAATTCACTTCATTTATCATCTTATTTTTATTGTTATGACAATTTTATGTTAAAATTAGGTAGATCCTGCTGTCATTATTTTTTCCTTCAAAATTATTGAACAATTGATTGCAATCTTTTTCTTCCAAAATATAATTCAATTACTATGAAATTAAAATTTTCCATAGGAATCTTGCCAATAAATTTATGTACAGAAATTTCCTAAAACTATGTAAACTTCAATGACACTTTAATACTTTACATTTTTATTTGACAAATTAAATTTAATTTTGATTTAGTTTGAATCTAATGTTTATCAACATAAACATTCCCTTCTGTGTTGCATTGAGCGCTCTTTCCCTTCTACAGCAAGGTTTTCCTTGACTACATCTTCCTTGTAAAAATGTGGTTTCCTCTCTGGTTTAATATTTTTTTATGGTTCTTAGTGGGTATGGCTGAATCTGTAACACTAAATTACATAGGAAACACAGTATCATGAATGATCTTTAGCTGACTTAAAATGAAACTTTCCAACATTTTTCCAAATACTTCTGTTTCCGATCGTTGTGTCTGAGAAAACATTCAATAATGAGGAAAATAAATGTTTTATCACTTACTATTTCTCTTGGCAAAAATTGTAAATTGCAACTTTTTGTTTGATTTTGGATGCATTTCCACATAAATCACACAGAATCAATGGATAATTCTCTTAAACTACACAAAAGGAATGTGCATTCCTCCTTGTTTCCTAGGCTAACCATTATTTCCCTATTGCTTTAAAAGGCTTACATAACATATGAGTGTCCTTGTCTAGTACATTTGATTTCAAGAAGCGATGATTTTTTTTGACAATGCAGTTTTATAACAAGAAAAAGGTTTAAGTTTTCTGTGTGTGCATTAAGTCTGAATTCTTCAATGACAAGATTGGTGAGTGAACTATCATGAATGTGCATGACCAGAAACGGAAGTTCAGAAAATTTTAAGTCATTGGAAAGTTGAGCTTGACAGACATGTAGATGTTGATTACAAAGACAGATGCACCAGTCTCGCTAAATATGAGTACTGTGTATTGAACGTGAAAAAAGAGAGACTTTATACTTGCTATAACAAGAATGAATATACTAAAGCACTTGCTAGGTGATAAAAAATGATTTTATTACAAAACTAGGATTCATCTTTTGAAGAAGCAAAAGAACTACTGTCCTTTGCAGTTTTGACAAGCCTCAGAGTGAATTTATCTTTGAATTTTTTTATGGTTAATTCACATGTGGAACAGGAACCTGTGATATCCCATCAAATTTGCTTATTAAAAAAGAAAGACCTAGAACATCTGTCTTAAAACCATTAATGAATGCTTAAAAGGTTTATTCTACTATTAATAAAAATGTTCAAATGACAAGTTGGATTATAAACTGTTCATGTTTTCCCTGCTTGCAGATAATTTTACTGCTAAATGGGGGAAGCGGAGTGGGTTTTTTTCATACAGAAAATACAGTTGCCAAAGTTAAAAACAATGGTCTTTGTTTAACCTTTATAAACACTGCAGACAATTTAAATGCTCTGAATTTTATTTTGGACAATGCTGGCTGTACTTTCATGTATGTCTGCCTTGGTATGTATTCAATACATTTAAGATGTTACTATACACACAAAATACATTATTGTACATATAGGATGTCTATACACACAAGTACAAGTATGTAGGTATCGATATGTATATAATGTATGAATTTGCACACGTATGGGCCTGGGTAATTGCTGCCTGTATGTAGTGTGGAGATTTAATTTCTTGGTCACCTGAGTCTTAGTTAACCTAACAAATCCTAGGTTATTTTACTGTTCTCACTGAGACAAACTGTAATTACAATAGACATTTTTAGGACATCTAGGAATAAGTCTTTGGTTTATATGTAGTGCTGCTTTGAGTCCAGCCAAAAAGCTTTTGAATCTTTAGTTTTCCTCGTACCTTGTACAAGCAGGGGTGAATGTGAAATATGGAATGATCTTGTGGTGAAACCACAGAGAAATACAAATCAAGCTCAAGGCGACCCCCAGTTCATCGGCTCATAGGACAGCCAGTATCTCGGTCATTCCTTACTGTCTAACTAGTTCTCAAAAGAATTTCAACAACAAAACTCTTCTAGTCCTCCATCAATCCATACCTCACTACTCTGTTGCAGTGGTGTTTTCTACTGTTTGGATTTGTGGTTTATGTTACACTTTAAATCCATTCTTTTTTGTTCTGTTTACAAGTGTTGAAAACAGATGTTGCCTTCTCCTTTGTAGTAGCTCTTTGTACACTTTAAAAAAAATCATTTTATTCTTCATTCTTAACGTCTTTCAAATAAATTAAGAGTATTTTCTCTAGGCATCACCTTTTTTTATATCAGAGCATTCTTATTAGTCTCTTGGGGTCTTGTCCTACCCAGTGAACATCTTTTTTGGGAATGAATTCTCCAAAATTGCACGCCTCTCTAACTGAAGCCTTCCCAAAGCAAAATTAAAACCTAAGATTTTGGGGTTTTGTAGATAAATTTCTTCTTTATAAGATCAATACCTTATTTATTCAGCTTGTGCTCTTGTCAAAATCTAGAGCATTTTTAGAAATTATCTCTAACTGGTTGTTCTCTTGTCCTTTACTGTGCAACTGATTTTAATGTCACACGTTCTGATTGATTTTCAGACTTTCTTGAGTATACCAGGAATTTTTCTTTGGCATTCTAATCTTGTCTTTCAATAGGTTTATTGTCCTGGTGTGATGTTTTTTTTGAAATTTAAAAATTTAACAAGGTCATTTTCTGTTACATCATGCACTTCATTAGTGAAAATATTGAAAAGAAGTGGATGCAGTTTGATTCTGAAGAGCCCTATCTGAACAATTCCTTTTATTTTCATAGAGAATTGATAGATTACTTCTCGCATATGATTGTCTAACCTGTGTTGCACAAATTTCAGAGGCTTTGCTATCCTAGCTGTAAAGCTGTTGTCCTGGCTTGTCAAGGTGGCATCAAACCCTACTGATGGCAAGAAGCCCCATGAAATCTCCTACTTGTTTCCCATCAGCAATATCTGAGGAAGAGGAAAAGTCTATTATTTAATATGATTATTCATGAGAACTCAATCCTAGTTCTTATTTATCTATTTGTAATTTTCCAGGTTTACAGGTCATCACTCTTTGCTTCAGGTTCTTGCTGGGAAAAGAACTGAAATGCAACTAACCTGAAATTCTCATGCCACTCTGCTTTCTATGCTAAAAGAAAATGTTTCCTTTCTTTGTTTGCAACTGCATTTGAATTTTGCATTTGTTTATTTGATTAGGTTTGTTTGCTTGTTTGTTTGAAGTTCATTCTTCCTCTGGCAGTTCTCCTATTCCAGTAATTCAACAGTGGAGAGCAGGGCTGTCTGGGGAGCATCCAGGAGCAGCAACAAGTTTTTTTTTTTCCCAGTGGGAAAGGGTTGCAATCAGAGATTTGACAAAGCTCTAACTATCCCAATAATCTCTAAATTTGTCTTCCCTGTTCTATTGAAGATCTTGCTCATTTTCCTCTATTACCAGCTGCACTAATCTTCTAGCCATAAACTGTCATTTTTAGGGAAGATTGTCTCAAAAAAGACTGTGACATTTTGTTGCTTTCAGTGTCACCTGCAATTAGCTTCTTTGTTTCACAGAGGGAAGAGGCCAACACTTGCTTCAGAACATCTTACCTTACACTGTAAATGCACTTCAAGAGCAGTGCTTGTTATTCCTGACATGGCTTGCTAAATGCCTCTATTTTTGCATTTGGCCTTTTTGATTTTGTCTCTACCAGCTTGAAATATACCTTTACAAGCCTCTCAACAATGTGATCTGATTTCTACTGTTTGCTCCCATCTTGTGCAGAGGTCAGTGAAGAATTTGCAGCTGAAACAAGATGAACACCTATTTTGTTTCTCAATCTTTTCCTGTGCTGTGACATGCTGTGTTTATATGATTAACATGTCTTTTTAAGTACCATCCTTTCTTAACAATTTTTTTCCTTTTAGAATTGCTTTTCAGATTAACAGCTCTCTGCGCAGCAATTACTTAATAAATAATTACAAAGATTACTGCTCACTCAAAAGGACCAGTACCTACACATAATCTTCATGGCATTTTTTACTCATTAATTTTGACAGTTATAATTGCTAAGGGTACATATTTTGGGAATGTGCAAAAATTAAAAGTAGAAGACAAGTTCCAGAGAGACAGACAGGCTGTCATATGGATCATCACTGTCATGTGTGTGCGGATCATACACACTGTCATGTGACCAGTTGTTTTCAGCATCAGCCATAATTAAATTAAATGGGTTTCATGTAAATTCTACCCATCAGCACAGGAAGGGTAGATTCTAGCTTACACTAAAAATACATGTAAGCCCACAACAACTTTAAGGTAAGGATTTTATTCCTTCACTCCAACCGAGCAGGATGTGTGCTTTTATCCTTAGGTTAGATTGCTTGTAAAGAATAACTTCCTTGAACAAGTGGAGGACAATTTGCTCACTAATTAATTATTTTCTTCTCTTTAATTTAGAGTTAAGTGGACCAGAGATATGGAAAATTTTCTATTTTATTTTTCTTTAATTTACAAATTTCATTTTAAGATCATATTTCAAAAAGCGGCATAAAACCAGTTTGGAACAAAAGGAGAACATATGAAAACTGTTCACAAAGTGACTGCATTTTGTTTTCTTAAATCTAGTGGCATTTTGATTGTTGGAGAGGTCACATCTACTTATTATTTTCTTTCCTTCCCCTTAAAAAAAAAAAGCTGAAAATCTGTTTATCGTAAATGTAAGCACTTGCTGGAGTCTAAAGTTCTCTGATCACCTGATAATCTCCAGAGAAATTATAAAATAAAGATGTCTAATTTGGTTTGTGGATTTAAAAAAGAAGAAAAAATAAAAGACTGAGAAACATGACATGTACTATGAGTCAAATGTAAAACTGACTAAAGAAATGTGGGAAAGTAAATATCATATCACTTATGAATGTTAGCTCCTCTTAATTAAGGAAGAGACAATGGAATGTCCTTAGTATTATCACTAGAATATTTATGCTCAAAGGAGACATAGTCACCATTTATTCTTTAGGATGCATATGTCCATTCTTTGCATATAATGAGGACCAGATTTCTTAGGCCTACCTGAGAAAAACTAAATGCATTTTAAAAATTCTTTTGTTAGAAGCATGTTTAGTTCTAAACAGGAACAGACATGAGCACATTTGAAAAATATCTTTACAGACTGCTCATACTCAATGGAATCCTAGCTCACTTATGGACCAGGAACATAGCTGTGTATCTACAAGTCCTATTTATTTAGTTATTAACATCTTACAGGAATTGCAATGAAACATGCAAATCCAGCTCAGAGCACATGCTGAGATTGCAACACATCCAGTTAGTTATGTTCACGTGAAATAAAAAGTCAAAGAACAACTCTAAACACATTGGTAGATCAAACGGAGACAGAGGAAATTGGATTTTGCTGATCTGAACAGAAATCTAAGCTACCTTTTGGCTCACTGAGTACACAGGGTAATTTAAATATCCTGACCTGATTCTCTATTGCAGCCTCCATATGTTCCCTCACACTCTGAGACACCTCCACCCCACGCCTTTCTTTTCAGGTGAAAAATGTTGAAATAGCAAAATCTTGTATGCAAGACTCGATCATGTGAAGTAAACAGCACTTTTGGGACTGAACTGATTGTCTTGGACTAAGATTTTCTATACTTTGGTCTCCTTCTATTCTATCTCCCCTCTTCAGGTACTCAGTCACCTTCTTTATGACTTCTGTTTACCACTGTGGAAGGAAAGCATGAAATCTCATACTGGTTGTGCATGACTCATCAGTTCTACTTACTGGGGTATGTCTACTTTCTGTTCCCCCATTCTGAAAAGCAGAATGGGAAATCCTTAGAGCTGACAGTCTTTGTGTAGGAGAAAAAATCCACCTGTGTCTACTAAAATAATATTCCTAGACTCATCAACATGATCAGCATGTCACTACTGTATAGAAATGCCAAACCATGGTGTTTGGAAGACAGGGAGGATCCAGTCATCAGTTATGACTGTTGTACAGATCTTCATCCATGGCCTGCATTAAAATTTAGTTGTTTTAGGGCCGAGCCTACTTTTCAAAAGGTCAAGCCTTTCTCCTAGTGAAATTAGCAGCTGTACTCGTATGTCAGGCATGACTGTGAGCAAGAATATTAACTGAAACATTCACTCATGTGACTTGTCTGCACAGAATTATGGCAGAGTCTACCAGCACCCATTTATTTCCATGTGGAAATCAGTGCTACAGAGGAATTTAGGTCATGTGTACTCATATAATCCCATAACTTTTTAGGCAGCAGACATTTCATTTTTGCAGTATATCTTAATCAGGTTTTCCAGATAAACTGCACAAGAATTATGTATAGCAATTTTACTATGCAGTAATACTGAAGATTTACAGTTTATGAGCTTACTTTTATCTTGTTTCTTCCAACTTACAGTTACTTATGTAAAAGCACATAGCTGCAAAAATTTTCTGTGCAGGCCCTTAAAATAAAATTTGAGAATAATGCTATTGTTTATGTGTTTATAAGTTTTTCTTGGAAGATACAGAAATGCTTGAGATTTCTATTAAAAGCAGTAAATCACCATCAAGAGAAATTACAGAAAATACATCCTTTCTAATGGAAAAGTCATTCAGCTTTAGATGATTATTTTTATTTAACAGTTACTTTGGGACCATTTACATAATAATGTCTTTCATTAACTAGAAGAACCTCAACGTGTTTTCTTACTGAAAATCTAAAAGTAAGCATGCAACAAATAAAACTATAGAACAATATTCCTGTTCATTCATTTATTTCTTTTTTATAGACATAGTCATAAATTAACACTTGCTGGGAATTTGTGTGGAAATGTAAATTTTGGAGGTGCGATTGGGGGCAGAGATATGTTAGGGAACAGAGATCTGAAAAATTAGTAATGAATGGTCCATGATTCAAATTAGGATAGCTGCACTGAAATCCAATCTGGTATGTAAGTCAGGGGACCATGTTTATCTATTACAAAATAATAGAACATCTTTTCTTGAGGAAAAATAAACACAGCTTTGTTAACACACAAAAGATAAAGTCTTTTAGGTTTTTTTATTGTTGATTGAATATAGTTAATGACTGTGGAATATGGATTCTAGACCATACTTTTATTTGCAGTAATGTTCAGGATGTCCCTGAAACAACTAATCACAAAAATATGAGGATCACCTCTACTGTGAGGCAGCTCTGCTAATGTAAGAATAGTTCTACCATTGGCACTCCAAGAAAAGGTCAAACAGTCAAACTTTGGTTCATGAGGTCTACAATTTCTAATCTTGGAGCTACACAACCTCTGTTAAAATTTCAGTAAGACAGCCAAGTACTCCTTGTAATCAGTCTCACAGTGGGAGGAAGAGGAAGCAACAATCACCTTATTACACAATTATTGCTTATTTATCTTAACTCCTGAAAAAAATTTATGAAGGTCATTTAGGAGGGTTATGAAGGTCATACATTTGATACTTGACTATTTTAGAGTCACATGTCTCATATGAAGGCCCCAGATGTTCACATAAGAATGTTTCATGTCTTAAAAAGACATTTCAACTGTCCGACAAGCACAGTACAATTATGCTCTTTGATTCCTACAAAGTCTACAGGAAGAGATTTCCAGGAACAAGACATGCTATTGCTGCCTGTGCTTTATTGGAGTAGAAGCCTATCTTTAATAATGAGAGATTCACCCACCTGTAGCTGCAGACTTGATTGTCACAAAAAGTGGAACTAAATCAGCAAATTTCTGAGTTTTCCCTCCAAGACAAGAAAGCTAACCAAATGGCTTTCCTCCCTCAACCATTTACCTCCTTTAAAAAATCTAAAAGGTATTTAAGTGTCTCTGTACCGTGACAGATAAACACAAAATTAAGTATAAAAGTATCTAATAATGAGTTTGTAATTAAATCAGATTTTGTATGTCAGCAATTGAATGATTTGCTAAAGGACAACTCTTTGAATTGATGCTTAATGCTCATCTAAGGACAAAATAAGTTTTGCAATGTAATTAAATGAACAGAAATGCATAATCATAATATTATTAATATGTTAACTTTGTAAAAATATTTTAGTATTGCAAGCACCTAACAAGATATCTATGGCAAGTTAATTAGATTTTAAGTAAGTTTCTAACCATGCTAATTCATATTTTATAAGAATATTAATTAAAAACCGACATGCTATAGCTTCACTGCACTATCTTGCTATATTTTATACCAGCCCTGACTTACAATTAAACAAAGGAACTACAAAGGACTAGAAAAGTGCCAGTAACCATTTCTTGTTAATATAGTAAAAAATTACTCTTACAAATTGTTTATCTTTTATATACTTACTAAATTTCGTGAAAATCTTTCTTTAGGAGTCAGTGTAACATACAAATTTTCTATGCAAGGTTAAATATGGAGTTGACAAATGCAGATATGTATATTAGGGCAATTTTATTGCTCTCTTTTCATTCACAGGAGAGAATTAAATTTTCAAAAGCAAGAGTTATAGAAAATCATGAAATAATGAACCAATGCATATTTTTCCTTTAGGTCCATGGGACATATCACCAAATAAAACATTCTTTTAACCTATAAATTAATTTATCTTTTTAATCAATGATTAAATCCCTCCTGATGCTGGACTTAGTTCAGCAGCAGTAAATGTTGTGCAGGTTTTTCCATTCATCACAGTAGCACAGAAAAGCCTTTTTTATGGCTAGATGCTCTACTTACTATTATTTTATTGCATTCTTAGGTGGTAAAGACTCAAGAAAGTAAGGAATTCATCACTAAAATAAAGAGCACACAAGTTCTTTAGGAAAACTACAGTAGCTCAGCTACATCTTCAAGATGACCATTTTCATCCATGAAACTAAAAATCATTTGATCTAGGTCAAGTAGGCTCCTTGTTCTGGAGAACAACATGAACCTGGAGAACAGCAGAGGGCTGAGTATCTTTTTTATCAAAATTATCAAAGGCTCCAAGTAATTCTGCTTGTTAGTCTGAACTCCAAAGAACCTGGCCTACACAGATGCTCAATTATTTTCCAGCTCAGCATTCAGGGTGTGTAAAGCTAAGACACTAATGCTTCTCTTGCTGTCCTGGGTGCTTTAAGGACCATCTCACTTCCTGAGAAAATGCCAAATGTTTTTACAATTGCTTTTACCTGAGACTTCTTTAACAGCGTTTCCTTCTTGACAAGACTTCCTGCAAATTCCAGAGACAGTACAGCCTGTTTTTCAAATGTTGGCATTGCCTTGACTTATCTTGCAAACCACAGTCCACATAGATCCTTGCTAATTTGTGAACTCCGATTTAGCATGCCTGGCTTGATCCCTTATAGCATTTTTGTCCCCTGCTATGACCTCAATGTTAGGATGCTATTTACCTTCTATAAGACTCAGACTGAAACAGTAAGTTATTGAGCTGCTCCATTTTTCCCTTCAGGGTCCCATTTTGCTCCTGTTCAGCAATCAGGCGCAGAAACTGACTTGTTTCATTTTGTATTTGAGATCTGGCCCAGATTTTGCTCAGTTTAGATCTAGAAGAAGTTCCTATTATCTCATGCCTCTCATTAGTTTAGTTTCCATGAATAAGCAGAAGGACAGAAACAAAATACAACAATCTCAGCAATTTTAATTTTTTTTTTAGCTTGCACATGAGTGGTTTTTTTTGTTAAAACCCAAAGGCAGCTACTGACATTATCCTTTCTCGATAAATTTCTCATATATGTAATTTTTTCAATCCTTCTGTGCTTGCTATCTCTCAGGCTTTACAGTCCCTCTCTTTGTTCTCTTTACTCCAGATAAAAAGCTACCATTAAATGAAGCTATTTCCTCAGCAATGCTGTGCTTATCACTCGGTAACGAAGTCTCTTCCACACATCCTTAAAGTTCATTATATATTCTAGATACCTGTCAGTGTTACACACTCACACAGACAGCAATGCAGGGAAGAGCCAGGGCATAGGAGAGTGAGGATTCCCCGTTGCTGATGCAGAAGAGTCTTATTTCTCTTTACCCCATTGTTGCTGCCTTGCATGCAGGACTGTGATTCATTCAGTTAATTGTCTATCTTGCTTTATAAAAGTATATTCAAAGCTTTTAATATATACTTTTTTCATTTGCTGATTAGAAAGTAATACACTTGTAACATAGTAATACAGTTATAATGTAATATAGTCATGAAAAAAAAGCCTTAGTGTCTTTGAGCCCTTTTGTCTAAGCTATATATTTTTACGCATATTACAGGAAAGCTTGTGCAACATGGGCAATTAGTTATTCAGCTTGAAATACCCCAGTGTTAACTCTATCACCCCTTTGCAAAATTACTCAGTGGTAAATCCAGTGTAAGGTTGTAAGTAGCACATGCAAATGTTTTATTCATTTGTGTTTCTCTGGGCAGAAAAGGTATCCCAAAATTTTGTTCAGAAAAATGATAGCGAATCATGCCTTGGCCATTCATTTTAAATCTTGCAGACAGAATGTAGAAGCATTAAAACTCAGCAAGATACTACATGTAGCAAAAAAAAAATTTCAAAGGAGAACATTTTACCAACAACTAGAAGTATATCTTCTAGTTTTCCCCTTAAGGTCCCTTAGACTACCTATAGCTATTAAAAGGTCATCAGGTCTGCAAAGAGAGAAAATTGAAGAGTCAAAAAATGTCTGCTGAGAGTAACTTTCTCATAGAACTTTGGTTTTGTACATGACAGGAGTCCAGATCAAACACCTCTAGGAAATACTTAAGTACCAGTAATAAAAGCCCCCTTTTATACAGGTTCATGACCAAGGGATTATTGCCTTTCTTGACGGGCAAAAATGAGCTCTCTGGTGCCATTCTGCATCAATACCTTTCCCATTCTCCCAGGTGCTCTGTTTGAGAGATACAAGACAATAAGCTGCATCCTCCTGAGGCCCTACATCTTCTTTGGGCACCATGTGGTTTTTGAAATCTGCTGATAGAGTGTATCACAGTGAATAGCAAAGTTCAGTGCTGTAAGAAACAAATGCTACCTATTGAAAATGCCTGGATGGGAAAAAAGTATTCTGCTTTTTTACTATCATCTAATAGCAAGTGATTGTTCATGGTGGAAGCTAGGCTCTAAGCTTTTGTTATTAATCATAGGGATTTTCTCAAATAAAAGCCCCTGAGGAATCCATCATCTTCATCAGGCTTTGTTCCCTCTAGTCCACCATCATTATGCTGGGATTGTGTCCACTCTAACAAAGCTTCAGCCAAAACATTGGCACCCAGCTTCAGCTTTAATGGGAACAATAGGATAAGGCACTTATTCTCCTGTTTTCTCACCTCTGCAACCCTTAAAGCACAGATAGCATTCACCTTTGTATATTACTTCTCTTTAAGAAAAATATATTTCCTCTTACAGTAATACATGGAAACACAGAGTAGCAGATAGATGTCCAGCAAGAGCACATAACTGTTGAAAAGAGCAGTCAGTATCACTCGCCCTCAACTTACTTTTGCCAACAGAAATTAACTGGCCCAAGGTCACAAAGTTCTATCCATAAAATTTGAAGTTTCTTCTAAAATTGAGAGGCTTTTTTATTTTTTGCTTTTAAATTACAAAGATTATTGGTTGCTGTGGCATGAATTCTTGAACAAAAATATTTTATGTTGTGCATTAGTGGAGGGACTTTCCTCCCAAGCCAGAAAAGCAAGCACTTGGAAGGTTACTCCTAAAACATGCAGTGAAATGGTGTTCTGAAAATCAAAGTGCAAGAGGGTTTACAAGTATTAGATATGTCAAGCTTTAAAGGTCTCACTACTCTTCTAATACTGTAGCGGTTTAAATTTCTTTGAACAGTTCCAAATGGTGATATCCCAATGTTCATGTATTCTGAGAGCTGCATTTGGTTCTGCTTAGGTTGGAACTTTTTATCAGATCATTGTTTTGGCCTCAAAGATAGTATTGTGATAACTTACAGACAGCATTTCTGTTGATGAAATTCAGGAGAAATAGAAGTGAAAGGGAAATCACCATATGGAGGCCAGCCTAACCCTTTAGCATCTTGAACCACCAAAGAAGTAGAGAAAAAAGCTGGCTTTTAGTACTTCTTTTAGGGGGGGTAGTGGTTTTTTTTAGTACCAGTTTGGGGAAAAAAATCCTGCAGTTTTATGTCTGAAACACTGAAAATGAATGAATGTCAACAACAAAACTGAGAATAGTTTGACCTAATTTATAACTTTTAAATACTTGTTTCACTGAAGTTTCTTTATTAGTATGCAAGCCAGGTTCTCTTATCATTTTTATCCTGATGCTTCTGCTTTCATAAATCATATATCAAGTTGATAAAGAGAAATTCAGCACAGCCCTAGGAAAATTCAACAGGTTGTCAGCTATTTCTTATTCAATAATTTATGAGAACAAGATGTCTCCATTACATAAATAATTCCTTTGCATTTCATTCAATTATGCTGTTATTTTGATGTTTGCTATTGAGAGAAAATGTGGCTTTTGAAGGGCAAAGTGGATGTTCTGGGCTGAAATATTTCTTGAACTCCAGAGATTAGTGATATGTTATTAATAACCATCTGTAAAACAGAATGTCCACATGTAGAAAAATATATTTCTTATAGAACAAGCAAGATGTGATGTGAACCCAAAAGCCAAAGAGAATAAGTCAGGACTTTTTCAAATACATACCCCTCCCTGGAAAAATAGGATTTATTGAAACTCAAACTTGCCATTTATATTATGTGTTGCAATTAGTGGCAGTGGGGCAACTATGACTTTAATATATGACTAAAAATTGTCAATTGCTAAAAAAGGATCTCTTCCTCCTTGACTACATATGTAATCAGAGGACACTGGGGACCTCTGAAACTGATGAAATCTTTGCCTGCTTTTAACATTCTCCTTATTTTCTCTTGAAAGGGACAGCTGATACTTTGTGCAGTCCATCCCTCTAAAAACTTTGTAAATCTACTGAAATATTTTTTGTGAAATTGTATTGATGACAAAACATGCAGTCATCAAAGGTTGCATGATATATACAACAGTAAATCTCATATAAGCTCATTGAAACAAGATAATTTTTTTTACAGCATCTAACGTGTTTTGGTAGATAATTTATTTGGACTGACAACCTAAATGCAGTTAAGGACACATGTGGCTTTATGCAGCCTGCAGTGGGAATTTCACTGGTGATCCCAAAGCTTTCAAAGAAGGGCATAGGAGTGGCTCAACAAAAAGGGTGAGTTGGGGAAAGTTAAATCCTTTACAAGATAATGGTCATTTTGTCTGTAATCTGACATACAATCACTGAATCTTTTCACCTTGTATTGTCTTAATGGTGATTAATCTGTGCACAGTGTTGGTTTGATGCCTTAAATTTTAGCTTTAATATTTCCCAGATTCTGTACTGCATTAGTGTGTGACACTGAATTTCATATAAAGTGTTAACAAGTTCTTTTCACAGTTTACTTAGACAAAACAATCCTTTTCTAGCCTGAGAACCAAGGACACCATTGCAACTTGAGGCCCAAAAAGCATAAACAACAGCAAATTGAGGAGAGCAAGCTGGGAGGATGGGAATTCATTACCTGAAGCCATAATTGAAAAATTAACCCCAATATGTAAATGAAACAAAACTTATAAAAGTGTGAAAACCTGTGACCTGTCATCCATCTTGGGTGTAGCCTTGGCCAGGCTCTTGTACTGCCCAAGATGCATCCTTTGAAGGCCTTTTTATTAAATGCTTACTTTATTCCTTTAACACTGTCTAGCCTCTGTTCCAGGTAGCCTCTCAAGATATTATTGGTACCGTATTAGTCCCTTAACCTTCTGTTGAGATAGCATGCAGACACAAGAAAAACACACAAAAAGCTACTGGGGTTGGTTTTCTTTGAGCTCCTTACCAGCTGAAAAACAAGTTTCACCACTCTTTATTGATTTGGATTTTCAATAACAGTTACTTCAAATATGTCTTATTTGTGCTGGTAAGGTCTACCTGCTGACATTTCCCAGGTACTTATTCCCATTTTGTATTAGTTTTGTGAAGGCTTGTGTTCTAAAGCAGAGGTCTTCATATGCTCCCTTTACTTCTGTGTTCTGTTTCTTAGTGGATCATGCAGCAATGACTTTGGCACTTTGGTGCTCTCGGTATATCACTGTCACATCATGGCATTGCTGGAGTGAGTTTTCCTGAATAACTGTAATCTCTAAATTATTATATCATTTAGTATGTAATAGGAAATACAAGAAACTACAGGTGCAATTTGCCCGGGATGCATATATATTATTGATAGCAAATGTACTCTATGCACCTCAACATCAAGATGTTTTTAAAATATTTAATCCAGTCTGAAGTCAGATGATTCTTATTTGCTTCTAAATCCAAAAGATGTCCAAGCCCTGTTCATGTCATCTGTTAGCTACAGGATGAATAAGCATCTTTCAAAAGTTTATTGTCAATAGACAAAATTATTTGATAGCTTGCATTAGTATGCTGCCAAATTTACTTATTGATTCCTCTTGTAGTTTAGTATATGCAGCCTTGATTTGCACTTCTGTCATCATGGTTTTGTGTGTCTCTGTTCCCCTAATTCACTTTAGCTAATGGCATGTTTCTCCTTGAATGACCTTTTCAAAATATTCCTCGGCATGTAGCAGGTCATACCTAACACTTTTCTGTTGCAAAATTTAAGTTCATCTGGTTTCAAGATAACTACAAATATTTCTGCATTCCAGAACTGAGATCTCGCATTCAGATCCCATTAACAGGGCATAGCTGTTGAACTGTCACACAGCCCTGTTTCATGTCACAGGAAACAGGAGAAGCACACAAAAATATGTGTATGATGACCAAAGATACACATCATAAAAGCCCATTTATGTCCCTTTAATAGTAACATTTTGTATACTAAGTGCAGTCAGTGAAGCTGAAAGATTATTCATCATATTATTAAACTGATATCTGGAGCACTTTAGGTAGACATCACTCTATCCCCCAATAACTATATTTATAGAATCATAGAATATTAAGGGTTGGGAAGAACCTTAAAGGCCATCTAGTCCCAACAGCCCTCTGCCATAAGCAGGGACACCTCCTACTAGACCTGCCTTAGATGCTCAAAGGTTTATTCAACCTAGCCTTAAACACCACCAGGGTTGGGGCATCCACAACCTCCCTGGACAACCTGTCCCAGTGCCCAACCACCTTCACAGTAAAGAATATTTTCCAAATATCCAGCCTAAATTTATCATCTTTCAATTTGTACCAATTCCTCCTTGTCCTATCACTACAGATCCTGATGAAGAGTCCCTCTACAGCTTCCTGGTAGGCCTCCTTCAGATACTGGAAAGTTTCTGTGAGGTCTCCACTCAGCCTCCTCTCTTTTTCAGGATGAACAGCTCCACATTTCTCAGTCTTTTTAACTGAGGCGCTTTAGTCCTCTTATCAATTTTGTGTCCCTCCACTGGAACTGCTCTGAGAGTTCTGTGTTGACTGATTCTACACCACAGAGTTCTTCTGTATTTGGTCACATGAATGTCATTTATTATTAATTTAGATTGGTGACCAGATTGGCATTACAGATTAGGCAGCAATAGCCAGACTTGGGTTCTCCTGACATCATTCAAGGGTTCCCTGCATATACTGAGGACAGTTTTAAGAGTCCAGTGGTGCTTGCCCTGCAACTGCTAACTACAAATAGGCCACCAGCTGTTCTTTATTTGTGCCTCAGATCACACGACACACAGTTAGTTTACAGCTGACGGAGTTGTGCAGCCAATAGTGAGATCTTATGTTTGCTCAGGCTGCCAGATACCACGCATGTTGATGTGAGAGGTAACTGCCAAATCTGAATTGTTGCCTTTACTGATGTAGATAGTAATGAACTATAATTACCATTTGGTTTTCCATATGTCGCTAAAGAATTTGTGTAATTAACTCCATATTTAAGTATGATTCATCTATGCAAAATTAAATGTGTCTACTGGATCCAGGAGCCTCAGGATTCCTCAGGATTTCAATTGCTTTGCTAATTTGTTCAAGGTAGGGGGTTATGTTAATTTTGCAATGCTTTGGATGACCTATTTCTTTATGATTTATTTATTCATGGTTTTCTGTTTATCATCTGAGAGTGTACTGAGAAGATACATAAAAACCCCACAATTAAAAAAATTAAGCTAAAGAATTTTTAAATTTGCTCCAGTTTTGATACTTACAGATTTTAAAAATCTTAAAGTTTGATATAAGCAATTTGCGTAGATGTTCCACAATATATATTCTTTTAAAATGCAAAAATCCCCAAACAAACAAACAAACAAACAAAAAACCTCAAAAAATAAGCAAAAAAACCTACAAAACAACAACAACCTAAAAAAAAAAATCAAACTCTTCTAACATTTTGTAATACGTATCTGTAACAAAAATATTTAAATTGTCCCAGCTTGAAATTTCAGGTTTTGACTTCCTGAAAAAATTTTTAGATCTTGGAAATTCTTCCTGAATGGAGAGCTGCTAATTTGATTAACAATGTCTCCATTCAGTCACTGAATTGTCCTTCTCAACCCCAATGAGGGTAAAAGAACCATGAGATGTTAAAAAAGAGAAAAAACTCTTTCTAAAAACTGCCTAGGAAACTCTGATAAAACATATTACCTCATAGCCTTTACCCATGTGGTTTCCATATGTGCCATCTTTCCCAGATCATAACATTTTCATTTTTTCTGATTCAGTTGTTCTCAGTTGACAGAGGTGCAGCTGTTGACTTTTACCTTGATTGGGTTCCCCTCCCACTCATACTCATACATCATACCCTGGATTCAAATACAAGATCATTGTAGCTTCTCCAAAAAGCATACATAAAACGTGTTGCATAACAGTGACATTTTTGTTTTGTCTCTGTGATCATATCCTCCAGGAAGAATGAGAATATAGCCATATATTATTTCCTATGTTACATGTAATCTATTGGGAACAAAAAATTACCAAAAGGACATCACTTGTCACAGCTTAAAATAACGGATTTCTTTAGTGAGACTAGTGTACTCTTTGAACTTCATAATTGCAGGCACAGTTGAAGAAAATAGATTGCAGGAATTTGGAGAGCTGTATAAATATTGCAGCAGTGTTTTGTGGGCTGGATATGCTATAGGACCAATGAAGATTACAGAACAGGTGAAGCAAATCCACCTCCAAAATCCACACAGGCTGCTTTAGTGACAGGCTGAGATACAGCAAATCCTTGAAAAAACCAAGTCTGAAGGTGTCCTAGGGTGACTATGATACCTGTATCCCCACATCGTCTGTTCTGTGTTCTGTACCTTTAAGACTGGTTCTGAGAGTGAGCAGAGAAAGAAGAAGCGCGCAGTTTGTTTTCAAAAACAGCGTTCACTCCTCAGGATCTTCTCTCATCCTTGGGACTGTGTGGTTTTTTTTGGTTTTTTATTTTTTTTCTTTTCGTTGGATGCACGGACGGCAGCCAGAGAGAGTTTTTCTTTCCTTCCTTTTTTGTTAGTCTAGCTAGGTGAGGCAAAGAAGCTTTCCTGGACTGTTTTTCCTTTTTTTCTTGGGACTGTTTAAATCTGCTCTGGACTGAAAAAACCCAGAGGAGCACCGGGATCTTGTGCCCGTGGCCCACAGGGCCTGGACTCAGCATTTTCCAGCACTGAAGGGAATGGGATTGATAAACTCCTGGCACGGACTCTCAGTTTTGCCATCTCTCTTCGGAGCAGCGAGAGGTTTTATTGTTTTATATTATTATTATTATTTATTCTTTATACTTGTGGGCATTTTGTTTGTTAAATAAATAGCTTTTTCCACTTTTCTCTGAGGGAGTTCTCTTCCCGGACCGGCTGGGGGGAGGAGCTGTTTGGACTTGCTTTCCAGAGGAACACCCTTTGGAGGGTTCCTCCCAAATTTGCCCTAAACCAGGACGGAAGGTTAAATTAATAGTTCCACCAGAATCTATTCTACTTTTTATCATAAATGATGGGCAGTCTATGAGTTATGAATACTAATAAACAATTTTTTACCAATGAAGTAACAGATCAAAGGTAAACATATGAACAATTCTAGCTGTTGTGCAAATGATTCTTCACAGCTTTCATAAAGTAAGAATAACAGCCTCACCATAACAAAGATGTGGGATCTTAAAATTTCCAAATACTCTAGGAATTAAGATAAATAAACTAAGAAAAGTAACACTCGACAAATCCAGTCTGAATTACAGAAATATGTGCAGAGTTTATAACTTTTTCAAGCATTCCCCAAAGGTAGCGTAAATCAAGTCATATTGAAAAGGCAGCCTCAGTAAATGTGTGAGGCTTTATGTGAGTACATTAGTAGGAATTCTGACAAATGTGGAAATACTGTCAATGTTGCACTGACAAGCACTGTAACTAATGGTGATCAGGTTGAATCACTGTAGTGTGGAGCAAATTAAATTGGGGAACTTACAGGAAACCTACCCATGTGTATATAAAGTACACTTAACACAAGGAACTCTTACTGAGCTGTTATCTAGACACTTAGTGAGGTCTTGCTATAAACAAGAGGGCAACAGAGGACTGTGTTTATTTAAATTAAAAGTCAGAAAGAGTGAAATTTGAATGGCTGAAGCAAGGGCCAACAATGTACCTCTATCAGCAGAAGCTGCAAGTAGAAACTTTTTATGGAAAGTCATTTTCCTTATTGCATCTCATTCTGTGACATGGGCCACTTTTAAGGATTAATACTGTTAGTCCTACATAGTATTGCAAATATTTGTGATTAATATGATAACATTGCCTAAAGGTGTTTGGTTAGACTCTGAGGAAAGAGTTGCCAAGTACATCTGCACTGAAATACAGGCACCTCTGTCATCAGAAAACAGTGAATGTGTTATCCTATTTGGCATGGTTGACCATGTCTCTCTGCCCACTTTTGCCATCTCAGACACTCCTGGGCAAATGACACATGTAATGGCACTTACATTCTTACTGTCTGAGATTTGCAAGTGGGTCCATTACTTGTTTCTGCTAGGAGAGTCAACCTAAAATATGTGTGAGTCACATCTTGCAACATCTCTGGTGTTTGTAAGTTGTGTTTGCTATCCTTGACAGGCATTGCATCATTTTCTGGAGCTGAGTAGTACTTGAGCCATCAAATTGCATTGACTTTCTTCATATTTTGCTTCTCATTTCCTGTCAGAAGGTCCTGATGATTCTGATATCAGTGTCCAGCCGTGCAGCATTTCTTTTGACTGAAGCTAAGCACCAGGGGCACGTGCCATCTGGGCACATATTTTAACTGAATTTTATTAGAATCTGATTCAAAAATTATTTTATGAAGCTGCAATATTAAGAATCAGTACTTCATTGCAAACTGCTTGGATCCATTGAAAAGTTTTCACTATTATGTAAACACTGCAACTTTGGAAAAAGTTAATATGTTGTAAATAAGCACACGTTAGGTTTGGGGGTTTTTTTTAAGTAACATCATGTAAAAAACTAGAATCATTTCCCAGAAAAATTTGTCACAGGCAAAATAAATTAATCTATTCCAAATTCACTACCTAAATGTGCTTTTTGTCTCAACTTGGTCTACAGTTTTGCATATGAAATAAAAGCTTTCCTAATGTCTTTCTAAGGACAACCTAAAATACCTCTGAACTTTCTCTTACATTTCTTTTACCTCCACCTAAGTTTCATGTGCTATTTTCCACGATTTTCCATTAATACTTGTTTTCCTACACAGAGATGTCACCCAGTTCCAAGAAAGATCCCTTACAATGATATTATGGTTTCAGAATGTACTGTCCTTGACATCTCTGACTAGTCACTTCAGGTGTTTTCTCTTGTGTTATATCTAGAAATTATTATCCAGATTTCATCTGAACTCAAACAAGGTTTTTACTGTACTGATATTGATGTTCTGTCTTTCAACTTTTTTACCCTGCCCAGACACTGGAACGCATATCTGAAGTCTCTATATCTCTTCCAAAAATCTCTTTTCAAATGTTACATTTTTGTCTGGGGTATAGAAAACAAACAAACAAACAGACAAAATAATCAAATACATTTTGCATATGATCAATTCTTTTAGGGTGAATTAGTTTCCCTTTTTGTTACCCAATGTTTTTCATAAAACATTAGGGCCCCAGTTTGTGAACTGTTCTACCTTGTAGGACCTTCAATTTAAAGGACAGGAGTTGTTTAATGCTGAGACATCAGTCATCCCTCCCCACAACACTGCCTGCTTTTGCTGTGGGTTATTCCCAAGGGAACAATGCCAGAGCCAATCTCTTTGTCTTGACTTGACCACTCTCTTGCTCCAGCTAAGAAATGTAATTTTGCATTGTTTTCCAGATGTGGGTTTGTGCATGAAGCTCTTTGGATAGGATTTTCTGGATGTCATCTCTGAACAGCCCAGATCCTTCTACCTCTGCCCTCTTGAGGTATTTTGCGTTTTTTGTGCAGTGCACCAGAGCCTTATCAACCTATTTTAAAGGGTCTGTGCTGACAAATATATCAACAATTTTTAACTGTTTTATCAAAGTCTGTCTTTTAATCCACAAAGAGTCTTTACCCAAGTTTTGGTTTTAGATTCTCGTTAGAGGTCTTGTCAGAGACAGTGCCTGAAACTCTTAGATGCTTTTTCCTTTTTCCAGTAACTCTTCTATACATTTGCATCTTCCTGGAGCCCGTTTTAAAAACATGCCATTCATTTTTGCTTTTGTGTGGTGTTTGGTACTTTTCCAAGGACTGAAGTAGTTGCACTGTGCCTTTTGTCTAAGCTTAACTGGAAACAATGAAAAACCTCTATTACTTCAGAAATTGCTATTATGAGAAGTACATTTCAGATTAAAATGCTTTTTCGATGGAACACCCTCTTCATCATTACAACTAATGGTGTCTTTACCTCTGTGTTTCTGGAGAATTGAATTCACAATGGGCCTCTTAACTGTTAGAGTTTAACTAAAAATTATTTTTGACCTGATCTTCATTTCTACTTCACTCCAGCTTACTTAGGTGTCAGCTCTGTGCAAGGTGAGCAGTCTGGCTCATGCTAGAGCCTCATGCTGGCTTGGAACTTTGGCTTGAGGTGAGAGAATTGCTTGAGGTGAGAGAAGGCAGAAATGAAAAGACTTTCCTACTTGTCACTCAACTATTCTTGTCCATATACACCTCTCACTTTTCATCATTTAACGCTTCAACTTCAGTTCTGATACCATCTCATTACAATCAAAGCCAGTTTTGCCACTAACACCAGCAGATGCTGAGTAGATCCAAGGGTACAAACCTTGGAAGGCAACTCCCTGGAGGATTGCACACACACTCTATCTGCACCAAGGGCAGGTTGTATCAGCAGGCATGAGCAGAGGAGCACAGTCAAGGACAGTGCTTGACAGGCCAGCAGGTACTTGGGAAAAAAACACGCTTTATCCATAGTTTTCACTCCATGACTATTTCTATTCAGACTCAACTAATCTAAAAGGAAAAGCTGGATGGTTTCTCAGATACTGTATGTGGCAAATTACAGTTTTGCAGAGGGTAACACTGTGTAAGTTATATATATTGAAGACTGGTACAGGGGAATTAGCCAGCAAATCATTATTTATTGCTAAATAAGCCTCACTTCTGTGGGGTTAATAAAAACCAAGTGATGAAGTTCTGGAGATGACTAGATTCAGTTTTGTGGCAGTAACAACACATATCTAGATAAAAATTGTCTTCCTACTTTAGACTTTCCAGATGGCTTTTATAATTTTTTCATTAATCTAATTTTTTTAGAAACATGCAACCTGATCTAAGCTTTAGAGCACGTAAGCTAATAAATTATTGGTCTGATTTTCATGACCACTGAGTACATCAGGGTCTTACTGTTGAAAATAATCACATATTGAGCAATAAAATAAAGGTATGAAGATTATCTAGCTTTAAATACACATCAATGCATATCTGGACTCCAGCTTATTACCTATACACTACCTTATTAGTCACATTTTTTTATGGCAACAGGGTCACTTCTTTGAGAGACACTAGCTGTCAATTTCAATACTTTAAAATCACCTAATTGGAGTAGACAAGTGATATCTTTCTTCCTTCTTCTGAAATAAAAACAAAAAGTACAGAAAATACAAAATACCTTGTTAAAGAATCACTTATATGCCTATGCTCATTGCATTACATTAAACCTAAAGCCATATATATTTGACAAAGGGTTGCAGGCAAGGCATTTCCTACAAAAGTCATTAATGTTTACAAAACCCTGGCTATTACAGCATATCCACTGTCAAGATATGCTGTGAGGACTCATTTGTTTCTATATCCATGAGGTAGTAGTGAAATATCTTACGTACATTTTTTTCCACCTTGCAGCATATTTGCTCATTACTACCAAGTGGAAAAGACAACTTAGAAGTGTGAACTGTTTTATGGGTCTGTATTGTCAAGGGACACCAAGAAAGAGAGGAGGAAACTCCAATATAACAGATAAATCTGAATGTGTTTATTCCATGGCTTCCCACCTCTTTTGTCAGAGAGAAAGACTGAAAATCTGTTTCTGCATATGTTTCCCATTGAATTCAAGACCTAGTAATGCATAAACCATAGTGTAATTTTTTCAAGTCACTATTGCTTATCACAAATTAATGAGAACAACTGTGTGTACTCTCCACATTTTAGTTGCTGTATAAACAGAGCAGTGGGGTTAATTGTGAAAACTGTTTACTTTTGAGGGGGGAATAAAACCCACTCAGATGCTGACTTCTTTCAAGCTGTGATTTTCTTTTCCTCCATAGCACATATGTCTTGCTACAATCTGGCAAACATACCCATAAAAAAAATCAAACACAGAATATTTTTATTTTACAGCTTGCAGTAGAAACTATGAATTCATGTAAATTACATACAGTTTCTCCTCTCTATAAAAGTATCAAAATGGCACATTAAATATTGGCCCCGAGACTGTGCTGGCATATGTACCTACAGCTAGTCACAAGGAAGGAAAAGAAGCATGCTCAGTTTGAATAAACTTTAAAGTCCGATAAAACAGAAATCCGGTTTAATAATATTTCACTTATGTGAGATGTAGTGTGCAGGGCCAATAGCCTAAAACTTATGTTTCTCTACTGAGAGCATTGTTATTAAATATATCTGCCAAGTACTGTCCCAGTTGTATGCCCAGTGTTTCTCACCACTGTTTTCTCTGCAATAATGGCCTCTCATATTGATTTATGCACATTTACCTGGTTCCCCAGGGGTATCTGTACCTTCGGACATGAAATAAATCTGGTATTTTGGCAAACTACAAGGGCTTAAATGAATCAATTTTTTTTTTGTATGTATCTTGGCCTAAGTGGTAAATAAACCAAATATTAAAATACATATTTTATAGTACATTACTTACATAAATTTTGAGAAAGTCCTGGAAATATTTCTCCAGCTCTGTTTAATTTCTGCCTATTCAGGACCCATGATGCAGAGCAGAGTTGGATCACACATCTGAGAATGATATGCTAGGACCTTTCTAGGCTACAGTGCCAAGCAGGGGGACAGGACAAAGCTCTTCTCAGAAGACAACGCTGGAAAATCTAATGAAAAAGAAGAATTAGACTGAGACAAAGCTGCATCCAGACCTACTGAGGTGTTTTGCCAGTTTGACTGAGAGGCAGCCCAGCAACAATCTGACCAACTGCGCTACCTCCAGCCTCCCACCTCTCAATATAAATGAACCAATCATTCTCCTTGGATGGTGGAAGTACAAGATATTCCATGCATCAATAAGTCTGTGGAGTCACAGTAAGTACATTTATGAATTCTTTGCAAAAGCAAAGCTACTGGATTCAGTGGAAATCATAAAATCATGGAACCATAGAAAGTTCTGGGTCACAAGTGATCTTAAAGATCATCTAGTCCCAAGCCCTGCCATGGGCAGTGACACATTATACTAGACCAGGTTGCTCAAAGTCCCATCTAACCTGGCTTTGAACTCTTCCACGGATTGAGCATTCACAGCTTCTCTGGGCAAGCTTTCCTAGTGCCTCCCCACCCTCACAGTAAAGAATTTCTTCCTAATGTCTAATCTAAACCTACCCACTTCCTGTTTAATACCATTACCATTTGTCCTTTCACTACCTTCCTGCGTTAAAAGTCCCTCTTCAATGATCACGTAAGGGTTTTTATCTATCAAGTGTTTCCCAAAACACAGTCATAACTGAGCAAAGTTTGTACCAGGACTAACAGAATAATGTTAAGGAAAGAAAATTACAAATGCAGAAATATTTGAAAAAAATATTCTGTATAAACCTAAGAAGAAATCTTGATGTGACTGCAAAATATTTCTTTTCCTCCTGCTTCCCTTCTGCATCTAGGGGTCCCCTACCAGGAAGAAAGGACTATGACACTACTCGTGTGAGTGGTATTTCAATAGTTCTTACTTTGCAATGTAATTTTGGTTCCCAGGTCACTAGCCACATCAGTATATAGAAAACAGTCTGACTTCTTGCTTTTGCTGCCTTCCACACCCTCTGCTGAAAGTCAGGCCTTGCCCTGAGTTTTACATTCCTAACAAAACCCTTCATCCCACGCAGAGCTCAGCGTCTTAGCACATCAAGCAGCAGTAGACTTTTCTGACATAACTTCTTTTTGCAGTGGCCTCAAAATGTTTATGACCTAAGAGCTGTTTTCTCTTCTTGTCAGCCACACTTCTCAGTCAGTGGCTACAGATTTCAGCTTTAAATTCCCTGTGCTACCCAGGAGAGAGAAGGGACATGCCTGATTTCTTCAGCAATACTTAATGAAATTGAAACTGTAGCTTCTTCAGTTGCTGTTGCTTTTACAGCATGGACATTTTCTGGCTTAGTGGTCCAGTGGATAAGGTAATGAATTGGGAGTCACAATGAAACCTATGCCTCTGAATCCTATTATTTCAAATTACCTTATATTTTTTGTGGAGCAGAAAACACATGGTGTGGAATTCATTAACTGTAATTAAATCATCTAGAATTTGGTGTCTCACTCTGAATAAGAATCCATAGGTTTCTTTAGCAAGCAATGGAGGCACATAAGCACCTACAGGGCAATTCATTTCCTTAGTGAAATATGTCTGCAATGGGTCCTGCAAACAGTTCTTTCATTAGCCAAGGGAACTCATCACAGGAACCCAGATTTACACATGTGATTTTTAGAAATCTAAATTTCCTCAGGAGGACTTTGATACACAGTAATTCAGGAGATATTTGGAATTTGTAAAAATGTCAGCATTTTCTATTTCTAGTTCTTTATTTCCCTCCTTTGAAAAAAACAATTGAAATGTTGTTAAGATTCTCCATTATCACTGTAACTATATTCCTAACTTTAACAAAAAAAAAAAAAATCATCATCATGCTGCTTGGTATGAAAAGTTTATATCTATAAACCCTGGCACTTATAATCTGCAAATTACTCATATTGAAAAGACAAAAACTGGTGGAAACATAAACTAAACCAAGTAAACTCAGAAGGAAGTGTTTCACTGAAAGAGCTCTGAATATATGGAATAAATAATTGAAAAGAAAACTGAGGCAGAGAAGCGAAAATGGGTACCAGAGAGCCTCATATATCCTTACTCAGCACAAAAGGGGTCAAGTCATAGAGTGAAAAGACAGGAAAGCGGGATTTAGGTACCCCAAAAAAAGCAGACGTGCTGGGCCAGATAACTTTTCCTGTTTGTAAATTCCATGTTTTCAAGAGCAAATGAAGTGACTACACAGATGGTCTGTGTTAGTCCCACATCCTTTGAAATACAGTTTCCAAAAATGTCACCTTGTTTTGTATCCTCTCATGTAGTATAAAGTGCATACACTGATTTCCAACATGTTCACATGCATTTTTACTGTCAAGAATGTTCTATCTCATTATCCATGATCATGGAAAAAATTGTGTAAGAAGGGGGGTATAAACACTAATAGCATCAAATTCTGCTGTTAAGATCTGCATGAGATAAGTCTGCTGGTGTCTAAGTCACAGTGTCCACATTAGTGTGCAGTTTGGCCCCAAAAGAATAAATCGTTTGGTGTTGAGGCTGCTGAATTTTTGGTCAGTGCTGTTCTGGAGTTCTATATGTTTTGGAGTCTAGAAAAACAAACAAACAAACAAACAAACAAATCCCTCTACCTGCATTACTCCAGCTGTCTGAGTGCCCTAGCTTGGATACTAAATAAACTCTCTGTTAAGCATGGGAAAATATTACGTACAGAATGGAACATACAATTTGCATTGATTTAGAAGGAATCCATCTATTGCATATCACAGCCAGTTTGCACATGGAGCATCTCTATCCTGCTCGTCCAGATTAAACCATGCATGAAAATGTAGTCTTTGTTCCCAGGTTCATGCTTGAATACATATAGTGGTTTCTGATTTGCTCCATCTTAGTGGACACTGCTTCACTATAAAAAGTGGTTTTGGATATTGTCTGATTTTCATAACATCATTAAATGAAAAGAACAGAAAGCGTTTAGAAAGTCTAAGTTATCCTACAAAAATGTCCCATGTTTGGGTTAGGCTGTGCTCCTGATCTTGGACTGATTACTGGCAACAGAAGCAGACTCAGAGCTCCGAGAAGTCTGTAACAAATTTGTCCTACATTTTCTTCTCTGAAATCAGAGCCAACAGCCACCAGATTTCCCCTTCACTCACTGTCCATTCTCATGGCATAAGTGAGAAGGGAGCATATTGTTTTCTGATAGCATAGACCTGAGGATGTGTGCAGTTCATGGTCATTAGGAAAATACCTAAAATAACAAGGGCTTAAATCAAAATTTTATTTTAAGATTTTCCATCAGATAAGATTCCTTGCAACTGCTTCTCTTTCTCTCAGTGTCAGCATTTCCTTTAGCTTTTCCTTCTAAATCATGAACCGAGATACACGTTTGTTTTCACTCCCCACAAGAGACCCAGAGGGAGACCACTACCTCACCTTTCTACATAGTTTCGATTATGCTTTGTAGAAATTATGTACCTGGAGAAACTCAGTCCTGTGTTCTGTCTGCATTTGGGCCCATTGTCTCTCAGTAACTGTGCCGCATATTCTTGAAGCTTACAGTAGTCCCTTTTCAAATGTCACCCTTTCCTTAAGAGGGGAAATCTTGCCAATAGGAGCAAGATTATCTGCTGTGTTTACAGCAGCAAAGGGTTGTAGTGAGGTGTGGTTCCCAATCCCAGACAGTTATGGGCAAGGGATCAAAGCTCCAGTGGAGAAGGAGGACATGAATCTACCTTTGTTACTCTCAGACTAAAAGTGTTTGGTACATATTCAGAAATAAAAGAGCCTGAAGAAATCCACCATCTGATTTCCTCCACAACCCTCCTTCTCTGCCCTTTTGTAAAGAGGGGACACAAAAACATGTTTTTTTGTGTTGAAACAAGTCCATGTTCAAAAGTGGTGAATGAACCAAGTGCCAGGGAAACTCAGAGTCTTTTGAAGGCTCTCATTTCCTTAACAGAGTAACTTGGGAGTCTGGGATATTGTGCCTTAGCAAAGCTTACATAACATGAAATAAGAGTCAGGTCCTGATTATATTAATTTTTTCCCATAAAAGTCCTAAAAACAATAAAATAATTGAGAGTAAGGGCAGTTCTACCAGTCTGTAAACTCTAGCCTATTAAAGTTTAGGAAAGACACCAAATAATGCTAAAAAACAAAACAAAACAAACAAAAAAAACCCAAAAAACCAAACCAAAACAAAAGACAACAAAACAAAAGCAACCACAAAACCCCCACCCCACCACTGAATTCAATAAAATAGAATTTCACCATTGTTGTGATTCAGCCTTACATCATACCATCTCCAGACACTTAAGGACACAATTTGTGGTTTTTAACAGTTCTGAGGAGTACATCAGAACTCAGCTCTATGAAAAATTATAGGCACATATATCTGAGTGCAATTCTTGAAGATTTCCTAGTAGTATGTTTTAAAGTTAAGAGCAATTCATACATCTTATGATGATACTATACTCAGACTATGTTTTTAAATTTGTTTTGGAAAGTAAAATTGCTATCAAAACCCCTCTACAATAAAGAAAATCAAATGCAACTGATGAAAATCATATCTAGTTAAATTATCTAATTAAATATAAAGAGGCATTGCGTATTCTCCTGTTCCCCTCACAAAATACAAAACATTTTAGTCTGAGAGGAACATTTGGCTATGTCATCCTGCTATGAGGTGACTAAAAACATTACATTTGTTCTTTCTTTTACACTGTCACTTTCTTTTCTTAATATATTGTCTCTGCCACGGTGACTGCCCAGTGCTTGCTGGTGCACCACACGGTGCTCCACAGGATTCTGGTCTGTCAGAAAGTGAGGCACACAGTGGCATCATGAATATTTGTATATAAAACTGTAGTTTTCTTGTCCCCAGACACCAGTACTGCCAGGAAGGTGTTCTAGCTACTCCTGCAGCTTTCTGTTCCCCACATTTGGTGTGCAACGGGAACACAAGGGGTTAAGTGACACCTAACCTACTGTGACAGGGCAGGAGGTTATTCAGCAGGAATCTCATAGGAAGGTGAATGCTTCTCCTAATGAGGTGAAGCTGATGGCTCTAATGCGGTGGAACAGCTGCAGCGGGCTCCTTCCCAGCTTGGAGTCACACTGAGATCAGTTTCAGCACATAGCAGCTCTGTTTTCTTCACACATCGCAATTATGATTGATTTGCAAAACGTGTAAAATGTTACCTTTTTATAACAAGAGCTTTAAGGTTGTGGGGCATTGAGGAAATGGTTTTGGTGCTGTTCCAGTGAGGATCAGCTCCCTTCTGCCTCCTCAGTCTTCTTGGCTGACAGGATTAGTCTCCCCTTTTGCTGCAGTCTTCTGAAGGTGCTGGGGGATCTGACTGCTGGGAGGGATCAGGAATCCTAGTTCCAAGTTTTACAATAATGCAAACACAACCTGCCTGTTTCGAATGCACGTGAGGTACAAAACACAGTCACAGAGAGACTCGTGGCTTTTCTACTTTGTTATTAACAATTCTACCAAGTTTCCATTAATGGCCCTATATCATAGTTAGATGTCATGGCAGGTACATGCACGTGATTTGCTGCCTGTAATACTCAAACTGCTTCCTTCAAAGCCTGAAGTTCAACACAGAATTCCTGATTCCCTGGATTTACCATCTGGCTCTGTCACAGCTGTGCATCCCACTGCCTGGACATGTAGATCAACTCCTTCTTCTGGGCTCCCAGGGGTCAGGAGGCGTCCATAAGGCACATATTGCACCTTTGTGTGCAGGGACCTTCTGAACTAGTTTGGATGGCTGAGCAAAAGTGAGCTTAGCAGTATTCCCACACAGATGTTGGGTTTCTGGAGGGAAAGCAAGCTGGTTTCCATCAGCCTGCAGGCTCTGTAGAATTGCTCAGGACACTACGTGTCCACAAAGACATAGAAAAGAGCTCAGAGAAAATAGTCAGTTCTTAGTACTGTTAATTAGTCTTTAGTCTGAGCAATTATTACATCTGTAGTGGGTTTTGTCATTTTAAGGTAGGAAGCTTTTTATCAAAAACTTGAAAAAACCAAAAACAAGCAAATCAAAAAAAACCAACCAACCAAACACTGCCCCCTCCCCGCCCCCAAAAAAATAAAACAAAACAAACATTAAGGAAAGGAATCAGCCTTAAGGAAAGGAATCAGCCTTGGCAAGTAGCACAAGCAAACTACAAGATATATCCATTATTAAAAAAAACCTAAATTATTATTCAGTCTTTAAGTATTTGATCATGAAAATTGTCCAGGGTACAGAACAAGCAGAGCAGAAAGCTTCAAGAAAAGAAATGATAATTTGCTTTCTGGTGTGTAAGTATCAGATTAGACCAGGATACAGCAACCTTCCATGCCAAATCATTTCTTAGTTTGGACAGTTTAATTCTGGCAGCTCCTAACATTTTCCAACTAGATACCGCAATTTGAACACTCTTTTATTACAATTTCCATATGTACTTTTGCATGAAATGTATTGTCTGCATAAGGACACGTGCTTTGTGATTTAGCAAAGAGGCTAATTTGCCCTTTAAGTTATAAGACAAAATAATGACATTGCTGGTATATTAAAAACCACAGGCAGCATACATCCAACTTATTATGACACAGTTTTGTCAATTGCTATGCTCAGTGGTGTTTCAGATGTAATGGCAGAGTTCAAAAAATATTGTTAGGAATTTTTGAGGGAGATAATAAATAAATTATAACTAATAATAATGTTTTCAGCAAATTGCTGACACTTAAAGGAATAAAAGCTGTTGAGCCAAATTGAACCATATGCTTTTTGAAAAAGCAATTTCACAAGTGGAAACTCTATTAATATCTCTGTATGTTATTAGGACAGCAGGATTTGTTCTGCAACTAGACATATTTGCTGTATTAGATTAGATTCAGTTATGTACAGAAATACGCACAGCTATCCAACATGCACTGTAAACTCTGTAGAAGCTAAAACAGTATCTTCATCTATTTGTAGTTATATTCAGTATTTCTTTCTGTGTGTTTTTTTTTTCTTTACTGCTTTTGTGTTGTTAAAAAACAACAGTGAAAGAGTGGAGAAAAGTAAGTTGGTATTATCTCCTTCTCAACTTCACAAAGATCAATAATATGCAGTAACAACAGAGGGATTTAAAACTCCAAATGTAATCAGAGACCCAATTCTGTGAGTTTGTTACCCATCTTTTAACTTTCCTTACATGTTGGCAACTAAGTTGTAAATTGTCCCATAGCTAAAACCTTGTTCAGTTTTAAATGGCAGGTAAAGGTGATGGTAGCTGCAAAAAGTTATCCTGAGAGAAGAAGCAAATGAAGGTATTGTACCCCAGCTGCCAACCTGGGCCTAGAGTAGGACTCAGAAAATGTATGACATTTTGCTGTATAACGCATCTGGAGGCTGCAATTTGGGATACCCTTGGCAACAAGATTTTAGGATATTTCCTCTGTTCCGTAGCACCAACTGACAAGGACACAACAGACAAGATAGGAACCAGGACTCAGTCCTTCATTTGAAAGTACCAATTTTGGTTTTTCCTACCTCATACTTTATCTCTTCCTCCTATGAGTATGTTGATAGCATACAGCAACAAAGTCATTTTATCAGAATTTTGCTAGTATTTCAGATTGTAAACCAGAAGAGATGCATGAGTCTCATCACTTGCACAGACAGCTCTCAAAATGCTCTCTGGAAGAACAGATCAAGGCAGACAGAGTAAACCAGAAGATGTGATAAATTCCAAAAAGTACATCGCTTCCCCTTGTGTTTGTGCTCTATACAAGTCTTTCAGTGATGCTATGTTGTGTCTATAAAAATCCAAACCCACCAAGCAACAAAAAACAGATAGAAGAGAAAAAACCATCTTTTGTTATAGGCAACTGGGCAAAGCTACTGCATGCTTTCAAAAGAGAAAAAATAATTCCTGTAGCTTGTGGGATGAATAGAAAGAATGTAAAGCTATTTCCGATTCTTCTGCTGAAATCCTGATCTCGCCAAACTCCTTAAGGACAGACATGGTGATGTCAGTCCATGTTATTTCACAAAGCTGTAGTAAATTAGTTGGATGGAATTTATGCTTTCAGAGGAAGACAGCCAAGTCTGAGCCTGGATTATCTGTAGCTAAGTACAAAATGGTCATGTTTTGCCTATGTAACCCAGGTTTTGTTGAAAATATCCTGGATGCACACAGAAAGGTCTCTCCCCCTGGATGTTGTGTGACTCAGTGAAGCCTGATGCCTGGCTGAACTCTGAAGCCTGCAGAGTACAGGAAGCCTCAAGCAGGGCAGGATGAGCAGTGCTGGGCAGCTCTGAGGAATGGGCTGGGGTCAGACAGACAGCTCCCTGCTGGAACACTAAACTCTATTGGTGAAGCTATCACTGCAGTGAGGCCAGAAGTCTTGATGTTTGTCAGTTTTTCACTGTATTAAGATAATAGATCACTGTTAAAATGTGAACATGTTTTCCATATTAGCCTGATGTTAAAAGAAAACATCCTCTAAGAAATTGCAAAAGAAACGTACAATGCCTTGGAGTGGGGTGAGACAAGACTTCATTGTTGCTCTTAATACAACAGCAGAGCTCTATTGTCTCTCCTTCTTGTCCATGCTTAAATTTAGTAACATTGCAAGAGAACGTCATAATTGTGCTGATGCAGAAGCCCTTGCCATGCCTTCTTTTTTGTCCTGGATAAGCTTCTGCAGCAATTCGTTCCTCACTAATGCCTCTGCATGCACAATTAACAGCTGATGCAGAATTCCCTTGCCTGGTCTCTGCTGGCATTGAATAGCTACAGCTCATAACTCCAGACCTGGCTCTGTTATACTGCTGGTTGTTAATCTGAGCTCATATTAGTTTCAAGGTGTTCTTGCCACATTAGAAAGACCTTTCATCTAATTCTGACAATTCTTGGACTCAGTTTTTCCATAAACTCTACTTTCCCCCAGTTGCAGACTCCTGCCTTCCACTCTCAAGGTAAAGGATAACTGAAGACTGGTAACTTGCCCTTCAGACAACATTTTCTGCCATGGCTCATGCCTGGGTGCTCACAAACCCTTGGTCTTTTCTGTCCCTGAGGGAAATTTTATTATGTCAGGCAAATGCAGGACAGCTGCCTATATCTTTGATACTGATCTGCTGTAGTTAATTTAACAGACTGTCAAGAAATCATTGTCAAAAAAAGTCAAGTCTGCTTTAATTCTTCAAGTGAATGGTCCATTTTCCATCTTTGTCATTGCAGGTTACAGCTTTTGATAATATTTAATGATAATGGTGTAACAGGGCAGTCAGCATGATTTAGTTGCCGTTAAAAGGGCATTATTTCTACTTCTACTGCAACCTACCTACATCCATCTTCTGTTGCAAACAGAGGTATAAATATCATCAGAAATCAAGCAGATCATAACATCTTCACAAGGATTCATGATTACTCGTAGACTTCCTGCCAGTCTCCCAGGTGAAATTGTACAGGTAGAGATGGAAACATACTGGAGAAATTAAGAGGGAAAAGTAAGGTGGAGTGGACAGAAAGCAAAAAACTAATTTTAAACCATTTGGAGATTCTACTCCTTATTAACATTCCAATGGGTTTGGATTTTTTCCTCAAGGGCAGAAAAAGGCCAACACATTAAAACTTTTTAGTCTTCTAATCTAATCTAAGGGACTCTTAGCAGTAGACAAATCTCTCCTAATTGTCTTTAATAAGTAAAGTAACATGAGAACCAAGCTCTGTTGGAGACGTTCCAGGAATTTTCATTTCTTCATTTCTGCCTTCTCTCTTATGATGGTAATTTCTTTTTATATGCTCTTAATTTGTACTGATTACTTCCCTTACAAATTAGAGCTGTACTTTTACTGGCCGCATGTCAGTTTCTTTACAGTTACAGCTCTAAAAATGTTTTAAAACCAAATCCTCCCAGGTTTTATTTTGTGGTTTTGTTTGTTGGCTTGCAAGAGAGCACAAGCAAGCACAAGAAGGCTCTTCCTCTGAAGTGCAGGGAGCCCTGCAAAGTCCTTCTGCTCTCCTTAGGGGTCCCGGTGACCACAGCTCCTGAGCCCTGTGCAAAGGGCAAGGACAAGGAAAGCTCTGCCTTTTGTAAGCATTCAGGAATCTTTATGCATCAAATGCTTTGTGTGTGCACATATGTATGATGAAGTCATGACATGATCCATGCCCACTGAATATATGTTTCAACTCCATGTTCTCCTTTGACTGCTTAGGCAGGCCCTGCTGGTTGGAACCCACACTTTTGTTTGGCTTATTGTCAGTTTTTACCTTTATGCTCACATAGTTATCATAATCTTGGATTTAGTACGTACAGACTAGTGAACTCCAGGGCATATTTGCCAAAACATCACTGTTGTTATTTTCCAACAGAAATTCAGATGGGATTGAAATCCTTTAGGCCTTTAATGAGTTTCCAGCATTATCTGGGCCTGCAATAATTCTCTAGGGTTAAAGAATTGAAATAATTATTGCCCTCAGTCCATTTGATTTTTTTAAAAAAATCAGATATAATTATTTCCTCAACTGTCTGCACACAGCTATTCCTGTGGAGATGTAGATTTCCTGACCTTGGTCCAGACATTATCTCTTACTATGAATAAATTTACTCAGAAAGCTGCTCACTAAGGGAGCACCATCACCCCAATTTGTCTTGACTGGCATATGCCTATTGAAAACTTCCAGAAATTTAGCCTGAAATTAATGCTAAGTTACAGACATTTAAGGAATTATATCAGTGCTAGTGGAACCCAAGCAATAGAGTATAAATGCTAGTATCTGTATTTGAAGGAAGCTATCCTTTTCATTTTAAGATATCTTAGTGAAGAACATGTCAGTGCAGTATATTAAAAACATGTAGAAATATCCAAACATTTACTGTTTGAACCAAGTCTCCTTCTTAACATGTCAATATACCTCTTTGTTTGGAAAATGTATCAGGAAGAGTACAGCAAGCGCATTAAGTTCCTGAGCTGGTAGGGACAAGCATTTCGGAGAATTACAGAATATGCTGATTTGGAAGGGACCCACATGGATCATCATTAGCCCCACTCCTGGCCCTGCACAGGACAAGTGTCACACCAGGTACCTGACAGCATTGTCCAAATGCTTTTTGAGCTCTGTCAGGCTTGGTGCTGTGACCACTGCTCTGGGGAGCCTTTTCCAGGGCCTGACCACCCTCTGGGTGAAGAACGTTTTTCAAATATCCAACCTAAACCTCCTCTGAAATAATTTCAGGCCATTCCCCCTGGTCCTGTCACTGGTCACCACAGGAAAGAGATCAGTGCCTGCTGCTCTTCTTCCCATCATGGGGAACCTGTAGACAGGTATGAGATCTCCCCTTGCCCTTCCCCAGGCGGAACAGACCGAGTGACCTCAGCTCCTCCTCATATGACATCCCCTCTAGGCCCTTCACCATCTTCATTGGCCTCCTTTGGATGTTCTCCAGTTGTTTAATTTCTTTCTTATATTGTGGCCCCAAACCAGCCTCCAGCACTTGAGGTGAGGCTGCCCCAGCTCAGAGCAGAGCAGGACAATCCCCTCCCTTGCCCAGCTGGCGAAACTGTCCCTGATGCCCCTCAGGACAGCCAGGCCCTCCAGGGGTTGCCAGGGCACTGCTAACTCATGTTCAACTTGCCATCAGCCAGGACCCCCCAGCTCCCTTTCTGTGTCACTGCTTTCCAGCATCTCATTACCCTGTCTGTACTTGCATCCAGGGTTGTCCCATCACAGGTGCAGAATTCAGCACTTTGTCTTGTTGCACTTCTTACAGTTAGTGATTGCTCAGCCTTCCGATTTATTAAGGTCCCTCTGAAAGGCCTCTCTGTCTTTGAGGGAGTCAACAGTTTTGAATCACCTGCAAACATGCTTAGTATCCCTCCCAGTCCTGCATTCAAGTCATTTATGAAGATGTTGAAGAGCACAGGGCATCAGATGGAGCCCTGTGGAACTCCACTAGTGATGGGGCACTGGTCTGATGTCACTCCATTCCTTATAACACTTTGTGCCCAGCCCATGAGCCAGTTGCTCACTGATCATGTAGCATGATTATTGAGCTGTGTGCTGGACATCCTGTCCAGAAGGATACTGCGAGAGACAGTGCAGAAAGCTTTGCTGGTGTCCAAAAAGATTACATCAACTGGCTTTCCTAGATCAACTCAGTGGGTTACCCTGCTGTAGAAGGAAATCAATTTCCACAAGCAGGACTTCCCTCTCATGAAACTGTGCTGGCTGTGACCAATGACTGCATTCCCTTTCAGGTGTTTTTCAATATCTCTCAGAAAAATCTCCATAATTTTACCAAGCACTGAAGTGAGACTGACAGGCCTGTAGATTCTGGGGTCCTTCTTCTTGCCCTTCTTGAAAACTGGGACAATATTTGCCAGCTTCCAGTCAGTTAGGACCTCTCTGGATTCCCAAGATGACTCAAAAATGAATAAGAGAGGTTTTGTGATGACATCAGTCAGCTCTTTGAGGGTTCTTGGATGAATCCCCTCAGGGCCCATAGATTTGTAGGGGTACAGCTGGAGCAGCAGTTCCTGCAGTTTCATAGTCATCTGGAAGCAGATCATTCTTACAGTCATGGTACTCCAGCTCAGGGCACTGATACCCCCTTGGTCCACCATCTGTGATGAAGATGGAGGCAAAGAATGCGTTGAACTCGTTTGCCTTGTCTCTAACCCTGTGTGTGAGGCAACCATCCTCATCCTATAATGGGCCAATGTTATTTTTTACACTGCCTACTGCCATTAACATATTTGAAAATACTCTTTTTATTGTTCCCCACAGTCCTGGCCAGCTTCAACTCTAGCAGAGCTTTAGACCTATGAGTTTCCTCCTTGCAGAGGGAAACAGCATGTCTGTATTCTTCTCCTGTCTCCTGATCTTGCTTCCTCTGGGCATACACCTGCCTTTTTTGCCTTATTTCCAAGAAAAATCCCTGTTCAGCCAAGTCGACCTGCTGCCTTGCCTACTTGACTTCTGACATTTGGGAATTTCTTGCTCCTGTGCCTTTAGGAGGTGATGTTTAAAAAGTGACTAGCAGTGATGAACCCCACCACCTGCAAAAACCTTTTCCATGGGGACCTTACTTATTAATTCCCTGAGCAATCTGAAGTCATCTCTCCTCATGTCCAGATTTGAGGTTTTGCTGGCACTTTTCCTTCTGCTAATAGATTTTAAACTCAGTTTCTTCCATGGTTGCTGTGGCCAAGAGGGCTGCCATTCTCCACTTCACTTACAAGATCCACTCTATTGATTCCAGTTAGAATTTTTTGTTGATTTCAGTTAGAAGATCTGGAGCATTTGAGGTTCAGTCTAGACTGTATTCAATATTACATGCTTTTTTGTTTTATTACATGTTTTTTTTGTTTGTTAGCATCTTGAATTGAAGTAGACAAACTAAGAACAGGAAGGAGTCTGACACTGGAAAAATTTTACACCTCATTACTGGAAGAAGTGTAAGGGCCTCTCCTATTCAACTGTGGTTCAATTCTCTCTGCCTTTAGAAAAAGGAGCAAATAAAAACTTTTTTCTCATATCCTTATCTATTTAAAACTAATTTATTTTAATCATACTGACTGGGTTGAACCTTTTTATTGCTTAATCTACATTTCATGGTTTTCATAATGCTTATATCTGTCTAGTTGGTGTTCGAATTGCCTCCAATTTCTTTTTATATTTATTTCCACTGGATCAATATTACTTCAGCAAAGGTCACTGCAACATATAAATAAAGAAAAAAACAACATTGCTACTTTACTTGATTGTATTTAAATGATCATAGGTACAAAATTTCTGTGTAATTATGGAAAAGTCCTATGTTACTTTTCTTACTTGTTCAAACAACATTTCTCTTTAAAGTCACGCAATGTATTGTGAAGTTAAATTGGTTATTCACCATTTCAAACAATTTTCTGAGCCACTGATTTTTTTTTTAAATACAATTCTTCATGTTTCATATGTAAACAAAATTCTTTCTCTGGCATATTGGCCTTTCTTATTCTAGACAGAGGACTTAATGTCTAATTCTTCTGCTCATGAGAATTTGAGTTTATTGTTAGCTTCATAATTTCATATTTTAAAGGTTTACTTTTCCTTAAATATGAAGGATGTTTCCCATGGCTTTGAAAAGTGTAGCAATGTATTAATCATGCTGTTACAAGATTGTAGGCAAGAAAAGGTACAGGATGTTTCTACCAGATACTGAGCAATTCTTATTGCTTAAACGACAAACTTCCTGCAATACTATATAAAAAAGAAATTATAATATATAATATATAGATATAAATAGAAAAATACTCTACTACCATATACGTATGTACATGTATGCACACTCTCCAAAATTAAAAAAAAACCAACTAAACAGGATGCCATCAGGCAAGAGAATTCATAAACTTTGTAGCTTTTAGTCCTAAGTCTATTCTTCATTCTTTAATACAATCAATAGGAAAGATAATGAATTATCAGTGAATCACTAGGTCTAGTAGGAGATGCTGGTAGGCAAGCCATGTCCTTATTTGAAAATCAGATGGCGTATCATAAAAAAAAAAAGGCAGTTAGTGCCCAAATGTGAAGGACCAGCCTGTCACCTCTCTATGAAGAGATTTTGCATGCTTCTGGCAAAAACTGTGAAGCATTTGAAATGTGTCTGTTATTGGAATTTTGAAAGGGATAACAAATAAAACATAATTTATTCTAAGAGAAGAAATTATCTTCCTACCAAAGCCAGATTTTGGAATTCGTGCACTTCCTCTAAGTTAAATCATTGTCAACTGGAAAAAAAGAATTCATGGATGTGACGTGAAATGAGATTTTCCCATTTGTTCAAGGAAAGACTCACAGATCAGAACTGTTACTATGCTTAAGACTTGAGAAGTGGGCTGTTTATTTCAGGAGAAATGATAGGTTCAAAACTTATTCCAATCTACTGTTATTTAAAAATGTAATACACTTGGATACAATTTTGAAGAGTTATTCATGGATAAAACCTATGACTCCTCAGTTCATACTTACATATTTATACAAAGAGTACATTTAGTATTGGTGTCTTTCTCAGCACAGGTTTGGGGTTTTTTTTATTCATAATGTTCAACCTCCCATTGTAAGAGTCTAGTTTTGAATACCTTTACTAGATGTAGTCATACACCCACTTTAAAACAGAGACTTTCCCACTGATTTCAGTGACCTCAATGCAGATGTGTGAAATACATACTTAATTAATTTACCCCCCTCAGTGTTATGCTTTTAGCTGGTTTATTCTTCCTGCCAACAAATACTGCCACTTGGTGGAACCACATTCTTTAATGATGCTAAATAATCAGGTATTTATTCGCACTGGGTGGGACTAATTGCAAATCACAAAATAGAGGGCAGCTGCTATTAATCACAAGGCAGATTGTTACAAGATATTGAAAGTTAAGTAACGGAAACAAAATATTTCATTCAAGTCCATGGCTAGCTTTCAGGAATAACAATCAAATACGTAAAGGTTTTTTGTCAAAAAGAAATACAGGAACAAACACACTTAGGCTTGTGTAGTTTCTATGAACAAAAAATGTAAGGCTGTTTCAAAACAATTATCTGCTTTTTAATCTTTTCTTTGCAGCAATTTACCTTTGGTGACTCACAAACACTTGGAAAAGAAAACTTTTGTTAAGTGGATTAATATTTCTGTTACTTCTGAAGATTTACAGAACGTTACTTATGAGCTAGTCTGAGCCCTTGGGTAAGATAATGTACTCCCAGTGTGCAGGTTTGAGGATTCATTATCTTTACTGTTAGAAATGTGCTCTTTATTTTTGCTGCACCTCCCTGGCTCCTGCTACCAGCCATTAAATCTTGCCACATTCTCTGCCAGTCAGGTGGAAGGCATCTCTCTTATCGGATTTCCACTTCCTAGACTTCAAGACACTAAAAGGATGGAGGAAGTCATCCCTTTGCCTTTCCTTTGACATGTTAAGTCCATGAAGCACCTGAAGAGTTCTCTAAGATACGTGTTTCCTCCTCTATAATCCTTCAGCTTTTTTTCTTCACCTTTCTCTTAATTACCAGCCTTATTTTTTCCCTAGATGTCAGAACCACATACACCACAGGATGGTGATATGATTTCCTCTTTATCTGATGTTCCTTAGAGCATTCAGTTCACTGACTGCAATTCATCATTAGGCTCTTCTGATTAGTTCGTGAACTATAAACCCCCCCCCCCCCCCCTTCAAATGCTTTACATCATTCTTTCTTTGAAGTTTGTAATTCTTTCCCATAGCTAAAGATTATGTTTCTCGTTTCTTTGCATGACTTTGTATTTTGTTGTCACATAACACTTGGGTTCAGACAACCAAAAAGACTATTATTTATGATTATTTACTGTGTCCATAAATATCTCTGTAATTTATACACTTCGTTTATACCTACACTACTTGTTCGAGATTGCTGATTTTGAAATTAAATCTAAATCTAATATACCCCAAAAGAAACACATTCATCTCATTGAGATCCCTCTCCTACATCTAACTATATTTTAGAAACTGACAGCAAGTTTTGAATCCATTTATATGCTGATTATAGGCCCTTCTACTTCTTAGGTGAAAACATTATCTTGTATTTTGCCCATGCAAAACTCTAACTATATTGTATAATTGATATTACATTTATCAGCCAAACTTGTAACTTCAGTTGAGATGCTCAAATATTTCCTTCCTTAAACCTTGCCAGCAAAACTGAGGACAAACAGATTTATATTTGTATTTCTTCAGATAAAAATTAAAATGGGTGGAAAAAATCCCAATAATGGACAATAAGCTGTCTTTTCAGGCCAGAAAGTACATTACCTCTTGGGTTTTTTTTAGATGGTTTTGGCAGATGATTATTTTTGTTCTTGCCATTGGTTGAAGACTACAAACACTCTCCATCCTCTTCTATCTAATGGGTCCTTTCATCTCCAGTTTAACTAACTGGAAATGTTCCTTTTCAGAGAGAAATATTACTTTTTCATGTGCCATAAAAATAGGTTTATGATAGGCCCCAGTTATGACCATTTTTTGCTATATACAGTGCAATCCATACACATTAAAAATTTAGGATGAGGTTTAATTTTTTCCTCTTAAAAAATACAATTGCATATCTATTCCACCTCATTACTATCAGACTCACAGTTTTATTTTAGATGTACCAGAAAATAACCAATTTATCCTTGTGGGGGAAAAATGATAGAAGATCATTTGATAAAAAAATCTCCAATAGTTTAATTTATGATTTGCAGCTGATTTAAAGTTTGCAGGTCAGTCAACACAATTCCTGCCAGAGACCTGCAAATCCAAATGTGGGTTTGTCTCTTTTTTTCCATAGCAATCTGAACGTGTGTGACCACCCCAAGTTTCTGTAATTTTCTCTGAAAATTCTGAGTTGATGAACGTCTTTGGAGTTTATTTGCTGAGTGCAGTCTACTGGCAACATGGAACAAGAGAAATCTTCATGTACTCCCTGCATTTGAAGTGCAAGTGCAGGAAATACATGAAGTGGAGGTATGTGGATATGTTTGTCTGTGTGTTTACCTGCATGATCAGGTGTAGCCTTGTGATCCAAATAACATCATTACCATAGCTTGTGACAGGCCAAAGGCTTTATATTAATGCTGCCAAGCCTCCGAAGTAGGACTTGCCAGGCTTGATTTGTCTTGGCCTGGCTGGATCTTTATTCCAGCTTGTTTAGCCAACCAAAATTTTCTAGCTACTAGGCAACTTATACCTATTTTTTTAACTTTAGTTTAGCTTTTTATGATTGTGTGCTGCAATAACTGTCCACTGCTATAACTGTTCTGATACATTTTTGTAACTAATCAGTGGTAACCAGCAGCAGTTATTCAGTTCACAACGAAGCAACTGTGGCCTTAGAATAATGATTTGTTGTAGAGGAGTGTAGGCATAGGATGAGAGCAGAGTCCTTGCAAGCATGGGAACAGTACAAATTCAGAGGCCCTGGCATGGTAAATAATTAAGCAGTTCTCAATTATTAATCATCAAAAGATTGAAACCTCTGAATATTGTTAATGTTAAATGGATTTTTAGCATAACAAGGTCTAACTCACGCTAGTAAATTCATCTGTAACAACATCTGAGGACCAGTGGAGAGAAGAGCATGGTGTGCCAGTGTACAAAAATATCAGAGCTGGAGTGTGGAGGAAGCAATCCTCACTGTCTATATAATTCTCTTCCCAGACAATGCAGGACATTGACAACTCCCCAGAAATCCTCTCCCCTTTGTCCTCCTCTTCCTCCTTTGAGGGTAGATCACACTGACGACATTAGTCTCAGAGCCCAGGAGAACAGTGGTGGGGTGAATATAACACGAGTATAAGGGATAGGGGTTACATGCTCAAAGGAGTCAAGAATTGTGTGTATCTAAAAACTTTAACTGTGCTGTTAACAATTTCTGTTCTATAAAAATCAGGTAGTTTTGACTGCAAATGTTACTACTGTTGCAACAGGATTTTTTAGCATTTTGTCAGAAATCAAAGACAAAATCAAGTGTCTTTTTAAGAGATTAACTTGTACTACCCAAGTCTTCAAAAAAAGAGAGCAATATGTTTCACTGGAACACATTCAGTGAATTCTCAGCCTTACCTGATTTGTAAATCATATCAAAGGGTTGAACTTTATACAGATATGCCTTAAATTACTGATTCATCTATCCTTAAGCAAACCAAATCTCTAATGTCTTCTTCACATTACCCTGTTATACCTACACTCCATTTACTTGGAATTTACACCATGATACCTCCTGCTGCTCCTTCATGTAACTCTGATCAATGCTGAGGTTTGTTTTGCTTCATCTCAGGGTTTTCACAGTCTCTTCCATAAGGAATGTGAAGTGGGGTGACCCTGGATCGATGCCAGGTACCCACAAATGCCTATTTCCCTCTATAGCAGGGCAGGGAAGAGAAAATATAGTGAAACGTTCATGGCTTGAGATAAGGCCCAGGAGAGATCACTGACCAGCAAAACAGATTAAACTTGGGGATATTAATTTAATATATTTCTAGCAAAATCAGAGGAGGATAATGAGAAGTAAAATAAATATTAAAAACACCTTCCCATCACCCCTCCCTCCTTCCCAGCTCTACCTCCCCCCCTGCAGCAGGGTAGAAAGACAGGGAAGTAGGGTTATGGTCATTTCATCAAATGTTATTTCTGCTGCTGCTCAGCAAGAGGAGTCTTTCCTCCTTTCTGCCATGGAGCCCCTCCCACGGGAGATAGTTATCCACGAACTTCTCCAATGTGAGTCAATCCCACTAGCAACAGTTCTTCACAAACTGCTCCAACATGGATCACTCTTCCAAGGACCACAGTTCTTAAGGCACAGCCTGTTCCAGCATGGGTCTCCCATGGGGTCACAAATTCTACCATGAAACCTGCTCCAGTGTGGGCTCCTCTGTCCTTGGGCCTCAGGTTCCTGCCAGGAGCCTACTCCAGCATGGGCCTCCCACATGGTCAACAGCCTCCTTTCAGGCACCCACCTGCTCCAGTGTGGGTCACTTCCACGGGCTGCAGGTGGATCTCTGCACAGTGGCAGGTCCATCCTTCCTGGAGCTGGCTGGCATTGACTCTTCTGGACATTGGGTTTGCTTCTGGCAGCTTTCAACAGAAGCCACCCATGTAATCCCTCTGCTACCAGAACCTGGCCACACAAACTCAATAGAATGTTATTAAAACCTTTATGTCATGAATTGCTAACTCTCATGCTCTCCAAGCACTAAAACTATTTAAAGAAGAGCAGTGTTGGGTTTAGTTTAGCAGCCGTTCTCTTTACTGACAAGCTAGATTGTTTAACCTGTGTGGCAAAACCTAGACATCTGATGTTTCCAGTAATGTATGTGCTTTTCAGTCTTTGTATGACCTTGGGCCAATCATTTAATCAGAAATACGCCAATTCTGGCATTTCTGTTCTTTCTTACATTAGGAGGGCAAACTGAAACTAGCATGACTTAAAGGCAGGTGAGCCCAAAAGAATCACCTAAATAATTATTGACTTTGCTTCTTAGTACAGATCTCCAAAAACATTGTCTTCCCTGTGATTAATTTCTCTGTTTGTCAGTGATCCTGTCACATTTGCAGCACCAGAAAGGCCATTCACTTAGATCTATAAGAATTATTGCAAGGACTCATTCATCACTTAGATCTGCAAGTTCTGCAGCTAGCTTTTTTTCACCTCCCTTACTCCCTCCCTGTTCCACTTCTGATTTTATGGAATTTGTGCTGAGCCTGCAAATTCCCTCCAAGCTCAAGGAGTCCTAATGAAGGCATTTCGCTGCTTGGTCATCCATTCTGCTGTATCACCACAACTGCTCTAGAGAGGCTGTGATTGTGTGCTGTTCCTTCAGTCCTGATGGGAGGCTGGCCTGGGAGAGCCACAAAGCTGCAGTTTTTATCAGGCTGTTAGCAGATTTTCTAGCTGACATTAGAAAAGAAAATTAGAGAAGTGCTCTAGTCCTGTCTGTAAAATCATATGGATGATATCTCAGACTGAACCAGAAAGAAAACAGTCTGGGAGTGGACATGTGGTTGTCTGGGAGTCCAGGCAGAATGCCTACTGCCAAAACAGCAAATTAAAATCTCTATGCACTAATCTGGCATCATCTATCCAAAATGCCATCAAATAACTCAGCATCAATTGACAAAAAAATCCATAACTCCAGGTCACTTAGAGGTACACAAATCAGAATCACTCTTGGTGAAAACTCACAACATGGGAAAGGGAATGAGATGGAAAACACATAAACCAGAACTAAAACCTTCTCACAAAAAAAAACCCCAAAAAACCTGCCCCCATCCTCCATTATTTGGAATTTTTTCATCACGGATTTGAAACTGTAATGATTTTTCAATGTCTGCCTGTGGTTATCAGTCGTAAGGAAGAGGCACCACTCCACAATCAACATCACTGATTTCTGATACAAGGTATCTGATGTAAAGATATATTTCCATACTATTAGTACAAAAATGATTGCAAGAACAGGAGTAATAAATACATTAAAATCACTAAAAGTTGTCTATGAATAGTCAGAGCAGAAAAAAAAGGTTGTACATGCTAAGGAAATAATTTCTTGAGAGTTACACTCTGAACTCAAGTAATTTATTTTTCTAAGAGCTTTGAAGTGCTATACTAATGTCAAGCTGTATTAATTTGACTGTTACCCCTCCTTTGACTTCATTATTTCGCAACCATAAGAATAAAACCTCTAAAAATTAAAAATAATTTCTTAATCTGAATTTTCTGTTCTAAGAAATATTTTGCAACCCCCCAACTTCCTGTTTCATTTTCCAAAATAAATTTTAAAAAATCTTTTAAATTTCATTTTATTATCCCACTCCTTTTTTTTTTTTCATTCTGGCAGGCACTGCAGTGTACAGCACTCTCTAAAGTTTAAAGTGTGAGAAACCTTTATTGTAGCACTCAGATCAATGTGCAGTAGACAAAGGAGGGGATATTTGAGAGGAAAGTGCTGTTTAAAATTGACAAAAAATTTATGCACATAAAAAAAGAACAAAAAAATCCAAATCAAAATCTTTAACAAGTATGTTTCCTATTCCTTAGACTGTATGAGCATCATGGAATATAACTGACAGTCTGCATTATAAACTATTCACAGCAGAAAAGCAAACTGTATTAAAAAGTTAATGATTAACTTGGATTTGGCCTTGAAAAATACTGAGACCCTTCCATAGCTGCAGTTGTTTGCCTGGCCCCATAATCTCTCTGAAGGCGACCTCTCTCAGGTCCAGGCAACACGTTTTTAAGGTATCCCATGCGCAAGATTAGATCACTGTAGATTAATTAAATTTGTTAATTAAATTTGAAACATCTTATGAGTCTTGAAATATCCAGAGAAAGGTTCTAGGAGTTGCTACTCAGGCAATAAATGCTGCTGACAAGGTCAGGCAACAGAGAAAATTATTGCCCAGCTCAATTTAAAGTGAGTCTAAATATGGTCATCATGAAAATCCTAACAGTCACTGGGAGTTTGACGGGTCATTGGGCCAGATGTAGATGCATTGGTTTAGAATTTTGTGCTGCTTCATTAACTGGAAAAAAAAATCTTAATTTTGAAGTTGCAAAATTAATGAAAGTTTATAATATTTTGATCCTTAGCTGACACTATATGTTACAGAAATTTTCTCATAGGAAAACAAGTTTCATTAGAAACAAGAAAATTTGTTTTCTTTGAGAAGTATCCACATTAGCAAAGAAGTTTTTTTAAATTTAAATTCCTCTATAGTTTTATTTCTTAATTTGTTTTGTGTCTCAGAAATAAGACTGAGGAAAAATTTAAGAAAAAAATAAAAGGAGGGATTATGATAATAGAAAAAGAAAACATTTCTAAATCACTGTCACGACACTCACACTGTGTCTTACATGGGAAAAATTATTGTAAGAGTTTACTTTACATTAACAGGTTACTTTTAACCCAGCCTTTTGCTTTTGAGTGAAATCATAAATGTGTGTTTCCAAGCCACCCCAGGAAGGTGATAATTACAGTCGTCTCCAGACTCTTAATACTACTTTAAATTAGTGTTACAGATAGAAGCATGCCAATGATGTTCAAACAACTGAAAGGATTCAATATCCAAGCTTTTCTATAATGGCAATGTACTCTTTTAAATCAAAATAAAAGAAAAAAATACCTTATTCAGGCCACTGAACTAGAAATAAAACAAATAAAGCACGAAGACTATATAAAAATCAAGCGTAGTTTGGCATACCACGATGTAAGCAAAAACATGCTGTACGGAAAGAACATTGTTTTCCACACCAGTGACATTTTTGTTGTTTCTTAGATGATATGCACTGAAAAGCACATTGAGATTCCAGTGCTGTATTTGTTTTGGAATACACAGACTAATAAGGCAGCAGTGCATTTAGTGCATTGCTACCCAGGGCATTGTTTGTGTCAGTGAGTAACTAAAGGGACTCTTGGCATGATTTCTCTCTATAAGTCTCAAAATCAGTCCAGAAAGCCAATTTTTATTGGTACAACTTCAATTGACGTAAATAAGATAGATGTAAGTATAATAGGTTAGTGAAAGGCATACTGTTATTTAAATCTCCACAAAAGTCAGGGTATGGAAGACTGAATGCATTCAAAATTCACTTCAAGTGATCTCTGACTATGCTCGAGGAAAGGGAAAACCAGAACAACAAAAGACGCGTTTCACCCCCAATGAAAATATGAAGAGGGGTCTCCGTATTTCATGGCCTGCATTCTTTGTCAGTGCTCTGGAGGATTAGTGGCATGAGAGGATCACTACTGAACTACAAATTTAGGATGGAATGAATCAAGATGTTTGGAGAAGTCTGTTCAAATCAAGATCAAATATAAAGGCAAGATTATATTTTTTTCATCGACCAGGTGAGGATCAGGTCAGGGCTAGGGTTCACTCAAGAATCAAGAAAACAAAGCTTGGGCCCATACAAGCTCTTTGGGTGAGACATTGTTGAAAACTCACATTGCAGAACCGATGTCCTTCTTTCTGGATTTGAATTTGCATTAGAAAGAAAAGCAATTTCTAAATTAATTTTTGGTTGCAGAAAGGAATGACTCAACAAACTTGTGCACCTAGTCAGACTATATTATATCTGAGGATATGGTTCAGGGAGAAATCAGCCCTTTAACATGCAAAGACCACACTTGAAGTCACAAACAGGATGTTCACAAAAAGCAACACCAAATTAATTACTTCAGAGTATTTCATAGACCTATATACTTTTTCACTGGCCACAGTCCAAAATGGAAAACTGATGCAGAGAAGATTGTTACGAAGTAAAGGATATGAAATCTTTATTGGCAGTAGACTAGTGAAAAGACAATAATTCATTCTTGTAGCAGCCTGGAAAAGTTTGTCTCTATTCTGCACACATTTTGTTTATGTTACAAGACAGTTACAGTTGAGGGAACCTTTATGAATTTGTCTTGAAAGTCTATGGTTTTTTTAAGTGCCTGCAGGAGACAGCTCAGTATGATAAATCTGGCTCAATATTGTTGATCTCTAAAGGTACTGCGGCTGCTATTCTCACACGAGATGTTTAAGAGGTGCTTTAGAAATGTGAAATTATCAAAATGCTCATTTCCTGGTTAGTTTTGCGCCACTGCACAGCTGTGCTCAATTAGGCAGACATTTGAAAAACAGCAGGGAAAAATAAAAACCACCCAAAAAACAAACACCAAAAAACCCCGATGCATTTTTCTAGCCATTTTTGTTCTTAATTTACACAAGTAAAAGCCTAGAATAAGTCATATCAGAAAACAGAATACATCAACCTCTCTCTGCAGTTAAATGTACTTTGGAGAGAAAATTTGATTCTTTTTTTCCAGTTCCTCATGTCATTATTCTCTAAACCCAAAGAACCATAATGAAAATGGATAACAAAATTTCTTGTCCTCTATTAACATTTAAAGGACACACTCAAATTCCAGGTCTATTATACTGGACAGGAAGTCTAAGTTTCATGATCCCTACCTTAAGCTTTTCACAATGTGCAACAGATTCATAACAGAAGATGAGAGGGATAGAAATAGTGAGATAGTATTTCCATTAGACAACCTGTTCTGAGAGATTTTTGGATATCAGCCTTAAGTTTTATTTACTCTGGTCTCAGCACTTAGATCTCTCTTCAACTCCTATTGATTTCTTCTGGCTTTTGTGTATCTAGATCTATCTATTCTAACAAAATGAAAAAGCAGGAAAAAAACCACAGCCAGAAAAAATAAAAGGAGAGAAGAAATAAAAGTTGGAAAAAGGTTCTTGGTGAACACAGAAAAAAACATCTCAAGACATTTCTAGAGCTTGGCACTGCTTAAACACTTCCACTTTCTGCAGATATTAAAAGTCTAGAATCTCAAGGGTTGGTCTCATTTTCCATGAGAGAGAGAAATAAGAATGTATCTTTTCCTATCATCTTATTTATTTTGTGGCATTGCAAGCAAATTTCTAGGAACCGTATTCCAGTTAAAAGTTCTACTACATAATAAGACATATAATTTTGGGTTGTGCCTTTTTGTGGAAAGCATTAAGAGACATATTTGTCTGCTGAGTGAAAGGGCGCTTCTTCGTACCCTCTAGTTTTGAGCTAGAGGTACTTGACACCTGCTCAAAGGTAGCACAACCAGAAAGATATTACCTTGCTTTGGAGTAAAAAGCAAAGCTAAATGGGATTGGTCTGCTACGTCACATAGTGGTCTTCACATTCCTGTCCTGGCAGTTTTGTCATTCTGCTTTTAAGAAGTGAACAGGAAAGCAACTGTCTCATGAGATACAGAGATATAAACCCTTGGTTGCCTGAAGTCGTATAATAATCACACTACATTTCTGTAATATCAAATATCTGTCAGATTTTATAAAACATTGCAATGAGTCTGTCCAAATTCCAGTACCCGTATTTCCTGATGATTCACTCCCAAAGTTAACAGAGAGAGGAAAAACAGCAGTTCCTGTGGAGGAGATGTCTACTCTCCCTGTCTAATAGGAGCGGGGAGCACATTTTCGGTAGGCTGTTGTTTTCTCCCAACTGAAACCTGTCACAGGCACATTGCAATTTCAATGAGATGGATCCACATATAGAAGAGAGGAGATGCAAGCACAGCTCTACTCATTTTGCCTAATTTGGTGATGACATTTGTTAGTTTCATAAAAAAAATAAGGATCATCAAGCAGAAAGAAAAATAAATGTGGTTCTGATCAGTTATGCTGTGCACTGACAACATGGAGGATAAAACAACTTCTTTCCACAGAAGAAATCTTTGTCATCATATGGTCGGATACTTGATAAAAGGAGGAAGCTTGTATCTATTTCAACATAGCAGTCATGAAACAGTCAGCTCTTGCAGGGATCTTATTTTGAACCAGAAGACATACATGAGAGTTTTCAAATCCCATTAGGTTTATATGTAGTTTGTCTACAACTCTATTTGAAGAAACGATGGAAAAAATTGAGCCATGAAAAGTGGTAGAAGATGAAAAACAGAATAACACAAAATGTATCTCATTGAGGTATTGGAGACTGCTACATCCTTGTACTAACTGATGTTTTCTTACATAAAAATCTCCTCAAATGGTTCAAATAACCATTTCAGGAAAATAAGATCCATCCATGTGTTAACAGATGTTCATGTTTCACATTGCTTGTCCTTCCTTTCCCTCCCTTGCCACCTTCCGTTTTTCATGTCACTTCAAAAAATCTTGTGTGGAGCTTCATATATTACGTCTTTTTAACTAAAGTAAGTCCAGCTGGAGAGAGTGGATCGGTCTGTTGAAGTGACACAAGAGCCATCTCTGTTAACAAGCTCGCTAATCTAGCGGAGAGGTTCTCCAACCATGTTCAGTGCAGAGCCCTGACCAAATCCCCTTGTGAGAAGGAATGCTTGGGCTGCAGTCAGGGAAAGGCCTGAGGAATGGCAGGAGGGAGCAAGTTCTCATGCTTCCATCATGAAAACAGCTGCCCTGGGAGCTCTCTCAAGTACCTGTAGCCACGCAGGAAAGAAAAAGAATGGCAAGAATGAGAAGTCCATGTACAGGTATAGATCTATGAGCTCATTTGGAAGGAACAGATGTGGTGGGGTAACCTGTGCCACAGGAGTGCTGCATTGAATAAGTAGGAGCTCTTCAGAAAAGAGGAAAGGATACACTTTGGGCAATGCAGCTGGTTGAATTCAAGGAGATTTGCCTGGGAACTTAAGCGACACAAGATCCTAGGTTATGGACAAGGATTAGAGGACAGACTGACACAGGTGACATCAATAGTGGCTTGATGAAAGATGACAACAAAGCTGCTAAAAGGAAAACTCTGATTAGACATAAGGATTTTTTTCCCACCATAAGGGTGTTAAAATATAAGTTTCCCTGAGAGGATGTGGAATCTTCTTCCCTAGAAATACTCAGAACAAAACTGATCAAGGCCCTAAACAGCCTGCTGGACCAGATGATACTCAGCAATAGCTTCCCATCTAAATTATTAATTTATTTTATTAATTAATGCAGATATACGCAGGAGGTCACTGAGAAATGAAATAGTTAAATACTTGTCATAGTTGCAGAGCAAGTTGTTCTTTTGGTGTCTTTCTTATTTGTTACTCTGAATCATGATGTGTTGCTTCTGACGTATTCACCTCTCCCAGCAAGAAATCTGCAATTTGCTTAATCTTATTCCAAGTGCCTGATTACAAGCCTTAATCACTCAGCAGGCCTGACCATAATTAGTATCTGAGGATCTTTCCTTTGAGATTTGTGAGAAATGGCAGATTCAGCAATCTAAAAAATAGCTTTGAAGCAAAATACATTTTGAGCTTAATGATAGGAAGAAGGTAGAGCAAAAGATAGTTCTATAAAACTATAACTATGTATAGATGATATTCAATTATTGAGATGTGAGTATCCAAATTGTTTATGTCTGAGATAATTTATCCAGGAACTTTTTGTTATTAGGACACCATTTCAAATAAAAGGAGAAATCTAGGATTAGTGGTATTTCTGCCTGTATCTCTGCATTGATTATATGGAAAGAAATGCAGCCAAGGGCAACCATTTTACCTACAGATGCTGACACTGTAAATGTCTACATTACATTAAATAATTCCCAAGCTTCAGTTCTTGCTTATCTCTGAGTCTGGGTACCAGTCTACAGCCACAAACTTGTACTTCAGCCTTTTTTTTCCTGAAGTCTTCTCTTATTTTAATCCAAGTTTTCTGTTCTCTGCTCTGTTTCTTGATCCTGTCTTAACCAAGTGAGTCAGCCTGCAAGAACGTCACAAGTTCATGTATAGATTAGTGGAGCTGCAATACTCTGAAGTGTTTCTAAGAAATGAATATAAGGATTGTAATATACACTGTTTACAGAGCCAATTTCCTGACAAACATGCTCTGTAGATGCATGAAGTAAACACCACAGCAATCCTGTTAAGCCACAGCATTCATAAAATATTTACATGCAGCTTTGAATTTGTCACAATACTTTAAATATTTAAAGCATTATCACTGGTAACTTGGAACCGTTGCAGTACTTTGCACCCAGACTTCTCATTTCAAACTTTCTGCAGACAGTGCCATATGTTTTCAGCAACTTTTGACAGGTTTCTGCACAATTGTTGCATCTTGTAAGAGTGCATTTTCTTCCATTTAACAGAAGTTAAAACCAAGACTTCTGAAAACAAGGTCTGCAAGAAGCAATCTTTCAAGAGATGCTGTAAAAGAGTGCTGTTTATTCAGCTTACTTTACATGAAACATCTATTGGTGTTGCAATACAATTTCTAACAATTTTTATGCATGCTCCCCACAGAAAGCAAATGAAGGGAGGATGCCAAAAAGGTTCAGGCAAGCTTGAGAAAGAGCAAATGGAGATATCTATTTATGGTTTTGAAACATGATCATTTTCTGGAACATTGGACAAGGCAGTAAATAGAAATCATGTAGCAGGGGTAGGGGTGGGAAAAAAGAGCACAATTGAGAAACAACACTACATTCTAATCCTCTTTCACTCTTAATTCTCATTTTATGAGATCTAGCTTTGATATTCTGTTCATTTACCAAAGTTTTCCAACATTTATCGTTTTGTGGGGGCTGAAGGTGAGGGAAGTCAATCCATTTAATTAATTGCTTAAATACAGAGAACAAGATCTTAGATGCAGAGGGATCCAATTCTGTTGCTTTCACTAAGTATTCAAAGACATGTGTGTGCAGAGGGAAAAGAAATTATGTGGAAGTCCCTCAAAAATGTTATATTTCTCTCAGTGTATGATATAAAAATCCCACGTAAAATAAGCCATGACCACTTCAAGAACTTATTCTAGGTTTCTCTGCAGCTTTTCTCAGCAAATGTTCTATTTCTAATAGGAGGTCTGTACAGCACAATGATACAGACATATCCTGTTGGGTGAAGTGTCAAGTCACAACTGTAGAGAACAGCTGTATTCTCTGTGATTTGTGCTCAAAGATCTTTAGAGAAAACAAAACATGAAAACACAGGAAGTCCCTTTCTCTTTGTGCTTCACCTCTACTGTATCTCTGCAAACACAGAAGTCACTATCACTTTCTTGTCTCTTTCCCATTTTTTCACTCCTGGAAGATCTAACCAAAATTCATTTCTGGGGGTTTGATAATCTACCCAGAATCCTGTTTATTACCTTTAAAGACTTTGATCAGACCCAGCAGTTTACATTGCCTCTTTTTAACACAAGCACTTATAGTGATGACAGCTCCCAGTCAGAGCCAAGACCTATAAATCACTGAAGGATTTCATTTAAATGAGACCATTTCTTTTTCTTGGCCTTAGTTGTTGCTTATATTCAGCAAGAGTCAGAAAATAGAGGGTAACAACCAACAAATAATTAATCTTAATGCACATAAGTCTATCGATATAAAGCCTCTTATTTTTCATAAGACAAAGAGGTTGTACAACAAAAAAAAATTCATTTGGAAAGTCTTCCCTCATTATATTAGTGTTTTATTTTGGGGAAAAAAGAAAGCACAACATGACACAGCATTTTCAGTGGGGACCTTACTATAAATTGAGTCTGAAGAGAAATGCATAACCTTTATTCCCTTTGCTCTCTGGTCCTCATTTAGAAGTGACACATCTGTTGTATATTTGGAAAGTTGATCAATGCATTTACACAATGTAGCTTGTATACTTCAGAGAAATGGAGTTTCATTGGAAGAAAAGAACTCTTTAAGAGCAAATCATGCCATTTGTGACAAAATCTCAGAGAAAGGATGACAGCTGATGGCTACAGTCTGCTCTTCCACTGGGTGTTATTATTACTGTTTCAATGTCAAGTACAGAACTGCACTCAACAACTCTTACTTCAGTTGCAGAGACATCTACAGAGGCTTGAGCTTTGCACTAGCTTTTCCAACCAATGGAAAAAAGGAAGAAAGAAAACTTCACTCTGCTAATGCAAGACTACATTTTATTCACTCAGACTATGCTTTGAATGGAGTACATAAGCACACAACTTACTTTTCCCACCAGCTAAGAAAAGAAGGGCACTTTCACGAAGAATAGAAACCCCCTGTTTATGATACTTTTAAAGCCTTCCACTTATGGCTAACAGCAAGCAGATGCAGTAAAAAAAGGACCCCTAAATGGAATCTTAGCTGCTGTATTGTTTTTCTCATCAAATCAAATTGCAATGACTTTGAGTAGTACAATTCATTCAGCATTCAAAGACAAACACTCAGGGACAAACACACAGTTCTTAAAAATGTGTGGAAACATATTTAGAAAGTAGCCTAAAATATTGCAGAGCCAAATTCCATCACATTCAATGTGAACTGCTCTGTTTCATTTTGATTGCTTTTGCATCAGGCTCTTTAGACAGTTTTGGACGGCAGTATTTCCTCTCTTTGTCTCATTCCCATGAAACAACACAACAAAGGTTAAAAAGATGGCTTTAAGTATGCAGTATCCATTCAATATTTCACTTATAATAAAACGAAGACAAAATTATCCAGAACCTGAGTCAAATCAGATATCTTATTAGTCAAAAAATCCACTCAAAACAAGTGTTTCAACATGCAAACAAATCTGTCTTCAGAAGAGGAAAAGGCAATTATATGTGAAAACCACCCACAAAATAGGTTATGTTCTCATAAGAATTTACACAAAGGAATTGGTAAAATGGTGCCCAGTTTTGATGCAGTAGGGTAACAGCAGCAATCAGCAGCAGTGCATCACCTGGTTCTTGAAAGGAAAAAAGTCTTTGTGGACTTATGTGTATTGTGCTGCAGAATTGACAAGGCTAAAAGGTTGCTTGTTTAGTTTTCCAGTCCAACACAGGTCATTGCTGGAGGCTCAGTATAATACCAGACCAGCTGTTTTAGAGTAGTGATTTGTAATGATAAAGACTTTGCTCTTGCTGAAAAGTCAGATTTTAGAGCAGACAGTCTACCTTGTATAAGCACCTTGTAAAAAATCATGGCCCTCTTTTTCTGTCACAGCAAATGACAGGTGAAACTTCTCATTTATGTCTTGTCTCTTGTTCATATTCCCTGTGACTTTGATAAAAGACTGTTGTTTTGTTGTGGCACTGTTTTTAACATACACTTCAGTTTACAATGCAGATGGCACATTGATTTAGTGCCAAGATTTTTTTATATGTGTCTTTCTATTTATGTCTATATGCATACTGTAATTGACATCACAAATTAATTAGAAAAATGAGGGATATGTTATATCTTTCAAAATGCAAAGAGGATTTTTCCACCTTGAGGTGGGGAATCTTAATCATAAAGTCATTCTGATATAGAAATTAATTCTAATTAGGATCCAGAGTAGAGTGAAAAAAGTATCAATAAATGACTCAACTTCTTGTAGTGGTTTGTTTTAGCTTGGAAAATACTGTTTGGTTTGCACCAGAGTTTCATTATGTAATGTAAGAAAGGAAAGAAAACAGTCACAGGCAAAGCAACTAAATAATTGTCACAACTAAAGGATGAATCAAAAAATCTTGTACTTCCAAGAAGGAGATTTCAGCAGAGAAGCAGAAGTTTAATTCTTAAAAAATGCCTGTGAATATGGCTGGCTGTGAAATGTCTATTCACCTTCAAGCATTGAAGCAGGAACTGCTGTACTTAAACACCTCACTCTCTCATAATGCGAACAATGAGAAAATCTAAATCACCTGTATTATTTTTCAAAAATCTTCATTAGCTTTTAACCAAAAAATAACAGTGTATTTGATACAGTTAATTCTGGAATTATGATGTCCCAGCTGTCTTTGAGTGACATGCAAATAAGAGTACTATTATCCACTGATTTAGCATACATCCACAAGTTACCACACTGCAAGAAAATGTGCACAGGATGATGAAAACCACAAGTTGTGACTGTACGAAACACTTATTTAGGTACTCTTTTTCTAAGGGAATTTATCACAATCCTGGTAATTTTTGAAAAAAAAAAAGTTACAGACACATGCTATAGTATCTAATTCAGTCCTCAGGTAAACTAATTAAACACTCAAATTTCCTCCTGCTAATGGACTCCTGGGCTTCTCAGCAAAGTCTGAAATAGCTTTAGTTAACACAAAAAGCTGTCCTTTTTCTGGCTACGGTAGGAAAATTAAGATATTGAGTGACACAGAATATTGTATTCCACTGCTAATTTTTGAAAATTTTTAATGATATGTGTGGTATAGTGCAACTCCTATCTTGCCACAGCAGCTTCAGCAAAACAGAAACTGCCTGTCCTTTTACACATCTGTTCTCTCAGTTTGGAAGCTTATTCAACATGAAGTCATTATTTCTGTTTTACAGATTTCATCCCTCTTGTTTTGACAAAACATCCAACGAGAATCAGCAAAAGACACAGTGGATTCAGAGATTTTTCCATGGGCTGAATCAGGCAGCAATTAAATAAATGTCTTGCAAAGCCTATGTCTGCCCAGGAGATGCACAAGCCATCAATTCTCCTTTGCCTACACATGGATCAAGGCTGCTGCACACAACACCTAGGAGCACAAGAACCTTGTCCTGAATGCAGCAGAAACTAAAAACAAAATCAAAAGTTAGGAGTACTGTAAATCCATGAGTCATTCACACAAGTGTTTATTTTTGAGCTCCTCTGTCAAAAAAACACTCTGCCAAGTTTCTCTTCTGGAGGATGTGTATTCTATTCTTTAGCATCAGTGTTACTTTAAAAGATCTGTCTGAAAATAGAGTGGGACTGCAAAAGACAACTAAGAAGAAAAAAAGGAAAAGAAGGAAAGATAATTGCTTTAGGGCAGCATTGTATCAGTAGTGGGAGAAGAGATTTAGAGAGCACAAAAAGCTCACCACCTGCATCTCCTTTAATGTCTCTTGATTCCATTGCTATGAGTGATTCATAATCTGGCAGAAATGCTTTAATTTAGTGTTTCAGCAAATTCTGAGTATTTAATGAAATTTCTTGTCACAGAATGGAGCCATGAGTCTAGTCTTTGAACAAACAAGTCAATATAAGGGTTATTTCCTTGTTTTTGATATTTGGGTGTATGTTTTTGTTGAAATCTCACAGCAAATGAAATTTCTCTTGTAACAAACCAAGGTTTTCAGTAAAGAAAGAAAGAAACTCTAGCTATGTGCAGCTACCCATTCCTTAAACCTGTAAAAAAGCAAAACCTCAGACTTTTGCATTTTGTCTCTATGGTGGTCTGATTGCATCTTTTTAGGATCTCTCGTCACTTGGGACCTGCATTAAAGCCCTCCTCATCAGCATCAGCAAAAGCTTAGGATGTTCACCTGCATACAAGGTGCTAAACCTCATATCCCAAATCATGCACAACAAGGGCCTTAACCTCAGTGTGATACTGCCTGAGCTAATAATATTATACAATTCACCCTTAAGGCATGACTACATGTAGTTTCTCTTTTCTGTTCAAACTAGATATGTTTCAGAAGAAAATTAAGTTTAAAGAGTAAAAAATTCTCCATGATACAGACATTTAATCTGAACATGCCTGACACTCTCATGCCAGGCAAAACCTCAAAAGAATTTATTTTAAATGGCTTGTAATCAGTCCTTTTTATGATATGAGGTAGCTTTATAAACAGCTTTCTAGGCTTTCAGTGGATTATTAATTTTGATGGTTGATTTTAGTACTAATCCATTTCAGCCTCCTAAATATAGAGTGTTTGGTTCTGAAAAGAGAAGACTTGATGAGCAGACTTCAAATACTTTAAAAGCTTTTGCAAGAAGCTGGTAATAATCTGTTCTTCATGGATAAACAAGAAGTAATGGTTTTAAATTGCTCTGAGGAAAGTCCAGGTTAGTCATTATCAAAGACTAAACAGTAAGGGAAGTGAATCTCTGAAACTCTGACTGGGAGAAATGTGGTAACTTTGTCATTATAGGCCACTAAGACCATGCTCAGAAAGCATCAAGAGAAAAGCAGGTAGAGCTGATGCTGCCTTGGAGTAGAAGGATGAAATAGGTATTGTTTCTTCTATGAAATTTTAACATCCAACCAAAATTCAGCAACTATATAAAAAGAGGTTATTTCACAAAAGGTTTTTCTTAGATTAGTGTTAGAATCACCTTTTACAAGTGAAAGGTGAATATTGAAATTTTCAGTATTATGCTCTGCCCTTTGTAGAAATAAAATTTGGCTTCTTATGCAGCACTTTGCCACACTGTTGCTATGCAAAATGTGATTAAATCACAGGTATTAATCTTGGTGCCTCAATTCCACTCATTCAATTATTTTCTTTAGTTTCATGGTTTCATTTTCTTCTGAAGTTTGGACTTCATTTACACAGTATGTCTTCTGCACTTGTGTTCCCTGTGTATCAGGAACCTCCATTTCAGCTCTTGAGATCATTAAGGTGTAGTCATGTATTGAAAGTCAAACAAAAATTCTCTTGAATCTCAGATTTGCTTAATACAGTATCATAAAGGATTTTAAATAAAAATTAAAATACTTGAATTGAAAAAGAATGCTTTGTAATGTACTGTAAGATGGCAGAAATACAGGAAAAAATGGTTCCTGGATGAATCTTTATCCTAATTCAGTTAAGAAGAGCCAGAAATTCAGTAACATAAAATAAAATTAGCAAAAATTATCAAGATCCCGAGGATTTCAGGCCATGCAGTTTAAGAGGAGGAACATCCTCCCTGCCTGAAGGTATCTGCACTCCAAATATAGTTTAGAGCCTGCACATACCTTAAGACATAGTAAATCACTGTGCAGTCCTGAGCCCTTCAGAATTTTTTGACCAGCTAAGAAGGATAAATCTGAGATTTCCCTCAGACCTGTTGTAGCTTAATTATGTTCAGTGGGGTTAAAGATACTCAAAAGAAAGCATTTAGTTAGGATGGATGCTAACTGCTGGAACATGTTTAAAATGTCAGCGCACAGAGGGTTTCTATTCCAGGTACCATTTCAGCCACAGGGTAGTCTTCTGTACTCTGAGATTATTTTGGTGCTGACCATCTGATATAGCTAGCAAGGGGGCATCTGACCACTCTCCCAATACTTTTGGAATCATAATTTTGTGAATTCCTTGTATGGGCAGATTTAATTTGATTTCTCCTTGAAGAAATTACCAGAAGTCCTTACAATAAAATAGAAGAAAATTCCTTTATGTACTTTTAAATTACAAAGGAACCTCCACAAAAAGAAGCAACATTTCCCATTATCTCTTGTAATCAGAATGCAAGATGATCAATTAAACAAAATATGGCTAAAACATTAACCCTTCTGCTAATCCCACTATTGTGGCTGCTCCTTGGCAGAGTTTGTATTTCAAAGTTTCAAGCCTTTATAGCCTGAATGTGACAGATGTCTTTGTTTTGCGTTTACTAAACAAAATATTAATTAGAAATTATTCTTTGTTTTTTTAATTACAGAACTGTAGCTAGTTAGCTTTTGAATAGAATTAATCCTGTCACATTTAGCCATCAACTCAAAATAAGAACTTACAAATTTTATGGAAACATATCAAAAATATTCTGGGCCATTGCACAAATCAACATGAAGTACAGATTAATCAATTGCTTTAGGTTCTGCTTTCAAACTGTGGGGTAGAATCGCAAATTTTTACACCTGTTTTTATATTTTTGTATGAAATTCCAGTAAGCAGCAAATTCATCCAGTCCCATTTGATTGCAGAAAGTTCTTTTGTTATTTGCGCTAGGAGAAAGCATTTGAATTATTGTTGCAAGACTCCTTTATATCATGTTTCTGTATTTTATCAAAACTCAGGATTTTTAATAATACTTTAAAGGTTCTGTTCCTTGATTGGATTACTATATATAGTTGCCTTTCAACATTTTTCAGTATGGAGGACTACCCCTACACTTTCAGAGCTGTAAGGCAATTCCTCTTCACCTAAGAAATATTCTGTAGCCTGAATTCAGTCCTTAGACAGTCTGGCACTTGGAAGGGTTCATGCTGTTGCATCCAACTGCAGCAAAACACAAATCTCTTTTCACAATGCACAGGAAGAAATGTGAAATGCACAGAAAGCACTCTCTTTTACTGGCTGCATTGCCTCTGCAACACTAACTGATAAAAACAGCAGTTGACTTATTGCTGTCCCTTATGACTTGAAAGTACACAGGAAAAGAGTCTTTCATTTGAAAGTGACATTTAAACAGGCATTTCTTCAAGTAGACCATATTTAATGAGGCAGTGTTTTCAGCTGATGAAGTTCAACTTGTTAAGACATTTTCAATTACTTTCCTAGGCATAAAGATATAGGTGGTGCTGAAGTGACAACTTTATTGGTTTTAGTTAGCACCAAAGAGACCACCTGGGAAAACACAGTTCAGAGAGACCAATTTTGGGTTTTATGGGTTTGCCCACATGGTATTCCTTATGACATAACCTTAGGCCATAGTTCAGGAATCTGGTTATGGACAAGTGGAATGCCAGGTCCATGCTGGATTGCCATTGAAGCTGGCAGAACTCAAAGCACAGTCAAAACTAAACACATAAGAGCTGCTACTTCATCTAGAGACAGTCGAGTGGGCAAGAGGGGCTGGAGTACACAGTACAGGAGCTCATGTGATCTGATCAGGTTAATTTGGAAGGCTGTGAAACAGTGTTCCCTATCCTCCTTCCCTTGCTCATTTATTCACGCACGGTTAGGAAAGTAATAGTGTGTTTTAATCAAAAACCTCATTATTAACTGATTTTATGTACTGATACAGAATTCTCTCAACTAGAATTTTCCTTTTATCCCTAAGAAAGATATAGAATCAATCACATTGACTAATGAACCAGTATTTGAAAATATTTTGCCAATTCCCTTCAAGCCAAACAGTAGTTGCTCATATTTTTGTTTTGTAACACTTCAATATTTCCCATGTGTCTACTCCTTTTCAAGATTAAGAAAACCATCTCTTTCAGAGTTATTCATTTAAATTACAAAGAATAATGAGCAGAACAGAAAAAGCCTGTCAGACATTGTGCTTAACTGGATGTCTTGAAGAATACAGTTTAATTCCCTCATGATTTATCTCATGGTCATTAAGAATGTCTTCCACATCCAGGCTGATATCCTCTGTGTAATACAGAGTCTTTGTGCCTTCTCATTTTTTTCAAAAATGAGGTTTTCCTATAAAAAGTTATAGTTTTCAGATTTTTACACAACCTGAATAATAGGGTTTTTCAGTGAAAGAAACTTTCAAATTTTGTTATGAAAAAATTTCCTTTAAATACTCCTAACACCTTTTTCCTTAACTTCTACAATAAAATTTATGAAGTGATATCTTTACTGACTACAGAATATAATCCCAGTTTATGAATCCATAAAGTGCAGGGAAGAAAAATTACCAGTGATTGTTTACAGAAATAATAAGTCTTAGTCTACATAGAATAACATTTTCCTATTTATTTGAATAATCTGAAGCTGCATACACAGCAGTGCCAGTTATCTAGTTATTACAGTTTTGAAAAGTCATATGAATTCCCTGCATTTACATTTTTGCAAATATCTCCTAAAGAGAGTTTCAGAACTTGGTGTGACTGATTTATCTACACAATAGTGGGTGCAGCAAACCTATTTCTACTTATAGGGTGTATCTGATAGATTGGAAAATATTTGCCAGTCTATGCACTGAAGAATGCATTTAAGATTATATGATCTTTATGTTTCAATATAGTACAGGTGTTCCTGCATTGCTGCATAACAATCACAATTCTATTATGTTTATCTATCTGGTCACAACCTGTAATGGACAGTTCTGCTAAGTAGGAGCTCCCTGTGGAATTATGAGCCAGAATAGCACTAGGTAAATCTTTCAAAAGAGAAAGGAGTGAAATTCTTTATATCTGTGAATATCTTGCACACTTTTTGTGAAACTCTTTGGAAAATTTTAGTGCTATAAATTTCTTCAGCATTGAAGACAAAGGACATAAAAGTAGTTACAGGTGAAATTACTATTTCCAGTAGTTGAATCTGAAGACTTCAGTATATTTCTCAAAAACTCCACTACAATATTTAGCCAGCAGTTCAAAATGGAGTGTCGGTTTTCATGAGAACCCTCTGGAAAATGTAGGTCAGGGATTCATGTTACATAACAAGGCTTCTAAAAAGGCAAGGTTCGGGTCAGGGATTTGGCTAGTGCATTCTTTCCTTCATGGAAAGAGATGCAAAAGAGGCATTTTCAGAATGGAAATTTATGTTGGATATATTCAGTGAGAGCAGACATCCTGTCCTGTTCATAAACATTGGACATAAACAACTATTTACCATTGCTTTAGGTATCAAAGAGAAACACTGAACACACAAAGCAGTCACTCAGGAATTTTCAGCATTAACAAGCTTCTTATTTATATACAGATAAAAGGCACCTGCAGCTGTATTTCATTGGAATAAAAAATGACCTTCAGTGACCAATCAAGCTAATGAAAGAAAAGTTTTTCCCGAAGGGCACAGCTCTATCCAAATTTCCCTCCAGAGCCAGTCAGGCTGGATTCAGGTAATAAAAATGTATTCAGCTTTCCTCAAACTTTCTCTGTTAATTATGGAGCATTGTGTATGCTGCATCTGTGCTTGTGTACAATAGGATGCAAATGAAAAGAAATTACAAGACTATTTTTAAAAGGTAAACAAAACATGCAGAGCTCAACAAATTGAATATAGCACTAAACCCACCTGATAACACAAAGTCTGGGAAAATACTGGTGATTGTGATTAAATAGGAACCCCACTGGATGAAAGTAAGACAAGGGTGCTTTTCGAAGGCAATTTTGCTGACCTTTCTGCAATAATTATAGGGAATTGTTCTCCAGTCTATTTTGCTTGGAACTAATTGTGTAGACACCCATTGCCATGGACAGCACACCACAATAAATAGGTACAACCAATGGTACCTTATGCCTATAATAGTCCATGGAGCTCACTAATACATTTTCTATTCATCCACCTGATCAAAATATAAGGTGGTGTCATTTTCTTTCATTTGGATCTATGAGCTGTAGAATGTTGATATTTATTGTTGCAATATCAAGACCTGTGTCAGGCCTATCTAATTTTTGTGGACAATAAAGTACTACACTTTGACCATAAAGCCAGGTCATATTATCTGTTTCTCAAAAACATCTCAAAGAAAACAGTTATGTAGTGCTTGGGGTTTGTATTTATTGTGATGGTTGCTAAAAGTTGCTTGATATCAGAGTAGTCCTGGTGAGATAGATTGTTCAGAAGATGCAATCAGAGATACCTGATTAATACACCTATCCAAAGTACTTATATAACTCCTGTTCTCAAAGTACTAAATACTGCATGCTCTTGTTTAACCTCAGAAGATCTCTGAAAAGTAGAGATGAACGCTTCATTATATTTTCATAACATTCAGATGCAGGTAAGCTAAATGTGGGTGATCCAAGAAGTGACCAACAAAGCAGAGACTGGAACACAAGTCTCTATAAATTCACCTCTTTTCTGGACCCCTCTTATTCTCCAACTGTGAAGTTTATCTATGTAATGTTGTTCTATGCTACATATTTCTCCATCTGCTCTAAGAGTCGGCCCAGAGAGAAGAAACTCACGAGATTCTGGAAATCTGGAGATGAAGGGAAACAAGAAACATAATCAACAGACCTGCCAGGAGCAAGAGACAAGCAGAAGAAATTCAGTTCATAGAGTGCAGTTTCCTATATTTCCTTAGCTGATTTCACACTGTGCATTATGGTCAATAGGGATAAACACAAGCATTCCAAATTGATGTCAAAGAACACAGGGATATTTAGTGAAAAAAGGTAGCAGCAAAGAGCCTCTTTTCCTCTGAAATGTATTGAAAATGTGCAGTGCGTCAGACTATTTGCTCTCTTAGTCTAAATTGCTCAATATCTTTCTCTCTCTTTCTTTTGTCACATTTCACAAAAGAAATCAAACAAAGAAGTTGGCTTGGCTTTTCCTATTGCTCCATTTTCTGTTCTTCTGTAAAGAATCACTGCCTTTCTACTTCCAAAGCCTCCCTGATGGATAGTTCAAGAAAAGGTCCGGAAGCAGACTAAACAGAGTTGCTTTGATGATTGATGACAGAGAAGCCAGAAAGCTCCAAAACAACTTGCTGCTAGCAAAAATACAGAAAGGTTTTTCAGGCTTCATTAATACAGATTAGCCTTTTTTTTTTTTAACCCGCAAAAAGCTTGAGAACAGAAATCCAGCTGCTCAGGCCAGGGTGTTTGAAAAAAGACAGTCCTAGGTACTCTGTTTCCTCCCATACACAGGTCAGATGCACTGTGAGTCATTGTAAATTTAAATCTCACACAGCCAACATTGTAGATCTTACAACTATCACAACGGTGTTAAAGACACCCGCTCCAAGAATGATCCTCTGCCCCAGAACCAGGCAGTGACATGACTTCAGATCTCCCCCAGTGGGAACTGTCCAGAGTGGCTTTCCATATCATTTACCCACATCTTTCCTGAGTCTCATGTAGCATCTAATATCCCTTATGAATCATCACCTTTTAATTTTGTTTTATTTTAGTCCAAAGTGCCTGTGATAATGCTATTAATCATTACACCTATTCATCTTCAAATTAGTTTTCAGTTATTGCAGGGAATTGATATAAATTAATCTAACTGAAAAGGCTTGGGTCAAACATCATGGCTTCAGTGGTTTCATGGGGACTTCTGCTTACTGTGCATTGTGACTCTTTCAGCTGCTCTCAGTGCACACCTCCAGCCTGAGCACCAGGAGAGAAGTGCTCCTCTCAGAGGTTCTGTTAAAAGGCCTCATCTGTCCAGCTCTTCCAAAAATCTCTTCTGCACTGCTTCACAAGAGGCTCTGGTGAACCATAACATTGCAGTTAGAACTCAATACCTCACATCCCAAATGTATGGCTCTGGTAGGTAGGAGGTGTCTTGCCAAGGCAAAAGAAAAGGAAGGCTCCTTTAACTGAGCGCTGAGAAAACAAATATCACACACCAGCATTTCTAGGACTATTACCCACTTCATCCTTCCCCATGAAGCCAGTACATACACAGAGAGGTCATCAATATGGCTTCTTAATTCCCTGTATGCAATAAATTTGCCCCTCATGACTTTTTTACTAGAGAAGAGCTACTGAACTAGTCAGTCTGTCACTTCATTAGAATGCCACTAAGAGAGCAGACATAGTTTTATAAAACAAAGTCTAATACAACTAATTATTTATTTTAGTTGAGTTTAGTTTGTTCTGTGAGGAGAACTGGACACAGTACTATACTGAGCTCTGGCTGCAGATTTTTTGGCTCTTTAATTGTGTCCTGCTGTCTTTTCCTGGGTATTTTGCTCCTGGCATTGTGGACAGCATCATGTACTTCATATTCATTTTGTAATAAAACACAAGCAAAAACTGCATAGGACCTATGAAAGAGCTGTATGTACAACCAGAGATTACTCTTCCTTTCTCATCAATCTATATTATTTATCAATTTGAAATACCTAATCTGGAACCCACATTTCACTGAGTGTAGTAACCAAAACGAACAAGATAATTTTACTGTCTCGCCTTTAGATTGCAATTTCTTTTGGTAAAATCTCACTCTAATTTTTTTTAATTTAAAACAACTTCATTTTCCTTATTTACATTATTAAAGGCTTTTGACAGTAACAGAGCATTTAAATTTTTGGACCTGTGACATCCTTATTCTGTTTCTAATTAAGCCTCAATTACGAGGCATGACTTCCTGACCATATTTAGGTCCCTTCCCAAATGCACAACTTTGGATTTACAATCACCTTTAGTAATAGGTAATTAGTTTAACATCAATATTATAGTTGAAGGAAACACACTGAAAAGAATTGAATTAAATAATTCCCACACAACAAGGGTAGCTATTCTGGGCTGAAGTGGGCTATTGCACTAGTCAGAGATGTCCTTTGACATTAATTTTTTTCAAATACTTCCTTGTGCCTACTCTGGGGTTTTCTAACAGACATATTCTCCCTCCTGACTTATGATATAGAACAAAAATTGGACAGGCACTTAACAATATAAATATAGTCTACAATATGACCATGGATGATCAGGGTGCAGGCTCTACTACAAAGCCTTTACTGTACCATAAAACTCATAATGTGTCCCAAAGCAGCTAATACTGACTGATCCTTTCCACAGTCCTGACTGCTTCTGTGCTAATATCTCAGGGGAATGCATTGCCATCTAAGTAGGCCATCGTAAAAGCAGAGGATGTGCCTCAAAAAAAGTCAGGTTGCTGTCTGTAGGTGCTTAGCTGAACATAGACCCACGACTTATTCATCTCTGGTGGTATTCATTCCCTTCTCCTTCTCTTTTTACCCTCTGCAGACCTTATACCTCAGACAGTGAGCAGTGAAATACTGGATTTCACTGATTTTTTATTTAAATAGAATCCATTGTTATTAGGCTAGGTGTACATATATAGCCACCTCTGGGCTTAGGACTCCAAAGCAGCAAGAGGTATGAGGACCCCGATGCACTGTGCACACCATGCACTGCACAAGCACTTAGTGCACAGAAAATTTAAAGTTCAAGTAAGCAAAACGGCCAGAAGGTAGGAAAAGTAAAAGCAGCCTGATCAGAGCCTTGACCCACCTAGAAAAAGAGTTTGGGTGTACAGCTCCTAAGTCATTAAATAACAGCTGTCACTCTCACTTTAGCTCAGTACTAAGAATTTAACATTCCTCAAGAGTTGGGTTTTTTTTTTTTCCCGAGCTGCTAATTTTCACTGGTGGCCCCCAGCTCTACAAAAAGAAACCTATAACATCGTATCTGATGGGGAAAAATATTTTTGCAAAATTGTCTCTCTGAAGGTGTGAATCCAGGAATAAACCATCGAGATTAAGTTCTGTGAGCAGTGGGGAATTGTGCAAAAGGAATGTCTGCAGAGTAAAGATGCAAGCAGCCTCACACCATTACTTTCAGTACTACTGATCCTGATGTATCCATTGTATCAACCTCACTAAAAAGCTGTGAGATTGTTTTGTTTTCGTTCTCTTTCTTAATGACTAAGAATATAAATTTAATTTCAATATGTATATGCTTCCTGACACAAATATGTGATGTTCACCTTGTCAGCAACTGTGACATGCTCTTGCCCACTGAATTACACTATCATCTCAAACAGCTGCCTTTTTTGTTCTTTCTTGTCATACATGCACAACTCAAAATATTTTGTAAGAAATAATATGTTCATTTGTGGTACTTGCCAGGAAATGACTGAAAATTTTAGTAGGGATTATAAATTAACACCACTGTGATTATCAGAAACCTTTATATTCTACTAGAATCTTAAACATGTGGTTTAGCTCCCACTGAAGTCAAATGGAAAACTAAGAGTCAAACTGCCTCAGAGAGAAGTTTCATGTTTTCTTGGCCATTGGTTGGAAATCAGGATAGCTATTACAGTAGTTATGCAGCTGGAAGTATTTGAAGAAAACAGCAGGAAACACAAAAGATTATTCAAAAGAGGCAATTCTGGATTAACTCTTTCACTGCATTAAAGCTCACTATATTGCTCTTGTTCTGATTCAGAAGAAGGTCATAAGAGATGTTTGACCTGAGAGGGAAAAAAAAAATTACAACCTGTGTTTTTCATTAGAAGAATATGTTTTGTGCAACTGCCATGTCACAGAGAACTAGACAGCAAGGATGAACGATAACAATAGCTGCATGAAAATCCATGTATCTTCCTTTTACCCTCTGCCCATCTGGAAAATTATCTGCTGCCTTAAGGCATGTAACTCACATAAATACTTGCCAAGAACATGGTACAATTTACTTCAGACACAAAGTAGTGAAACAGTAATAACATGAAAATTACTTCAACATAGGGCCTGTGAACCATGGAAGCCCTGCTTGACCACTGAAGATAGAGGTTTAATTGTAACATAAGTGTTTCTGCTCTGCAGAGAGAGAAATTTCACTCAAAGAGAACCACAGGTCTGCACCAATAAATGCACATCAAAATGAGTCAAGCAAGAGTAAACATTTATATTAGGCCGCTCTTCACTTTTTCTGTGTTCTTCAGTACAATGAGGAGATACTGCATGACAAACTCTGGAAACTGGGTCCTAGAACAACTCTGCATGCAACTTTTTTTTGCAAGACCTGGCAAATGAGTTTAATTTGTGCAAACTTGCCACTGTACTTTACAGTGTTCTCTGCTTTATCACATAAAACCTTTTAAAAGATATTTTTAGTTGTAATGCAGAATAATTACACAAGACCCCTTTTGTACTGCTTTCCTGAGACACACCAGGAGTATGTATAAGACTTTCCCATGATCTTCCTTCTATAGTGTATTGTCTTTATAAATCTACTAAGTAAAAAAGGGAGCTTTGTGAACAAACTCTGTCCTGCTGCACAGAGACTTATGCCAGTCATTTTAGAGTAAGTGAGACTGAATAGATGCTGAGATTTTTGCCCTTGAGTTTATCACAAGGAAAATAGTTTAAATGGCACTTGGCATTTTTTTTCCAACATCTGGACAAAAAGATCCAAAGTATCTTTTTTCCAAATTGTCATTAACATTACACAAGACAGCAATATTTATTTATTTTTATAGTTTTGAGGTCCCTGCTGGAACAATTTCCTCTGACACAATTTCATCATTTCCTCATTGAATTTTTATGGCTGCAGTGAACAGTGCCAAAGGCTTTACCCAATGTAACCTCATAAGCATCTTTCCACTCAGTTTCTCAGCACTGAGTAGATTTTTCAAAGCACTTAAATGACTTAAAATTTTACATACATTCTCAAAAAAAGAGGTGGGCATACAGAAAGTTCCAGAAAAGCCAGTAGCATATTTAAATTTCACAATAGTGAGGCAGCTTTCCATCAGCCATCTCCAGCACTAACAACAATTTAGCCACAGCAATATGGAGTGTAGTTTGGCAAAAAAGCCTAGAAAATTTTGAGCTGTGATAATATTGTTATTAGTACATGGGTTGCCCCTTAACTGCTGCTATAAATTACAAACATCACACCTTGGAATGGGGGTCCCCTCTTTTGACAATAACCTGCACTGTGCTCTCCACCATCCTAAGTCACAACTTGCCAAGACATAAGTACTAAATATTTTTGCTGAGAGTAATTCCACTAATGAACAGGGCAGTGGAAAGGGTAGCTCATTTATAGAATATTCAGTCCATCAGGACACTGTGTAATAGTTTATTTTATTAGGAAAAAAAAATCTATAATTGAAAAACAGCAAGTGGCTTTGACATACAACAGCATTACTATGCTAGAAAAGGCTCAAAGCTAAAATATTTTGTCTTGTTATCCGTCCCTGGTGGGCAAGGACATGTACACAGTCAGTCACTGTGACACAACAGATCTGAAGTCACAGCAACAGACTGTCAGAGCCATCCATCCCCAGTACTCCTCTGCAACTTTCCTATCCCCTGTACATACTCTTATGTGGGGGCCCAGCAACTTCTTTTTATCCTTAGAGGGATGAGAAAGACAAGACAAACATACGCCTTAATACAAAATCCCATAACTTCTTAACCAAAGCCTGCAAAAATAAAAAAAAAGTAACCTGTGTTAAACATAGTAGAGCTTCAAAGCCCCAGTTCATGAATAAAGTGCCAGAGTCCCTAGAAACAAAAGAGGACCACCTGTGCCCTCGGGTATTTTTGGAACAGACTGAGGAAGTGAAAAAGAATCACAGATATTTGAAGTGCACCAAGCCATGCTTCATGTTCACAGCATGGATCAGAACAGAGGTTCATCTCAGCTCTCCAGTGTCCTGGCTCAGGACTCAGGACAGACAGCTTGTATGAAGGAAAAACTGATAATTAATAGGTTGATCTCAGCGCAGAAATCAGCATAATTGTCTAGGTAGGAAATCAGGTAAAGACAGAATTCATCCTCTTCCTCAAGTAGACACAGCTTAGCACCTGCTTTGGTAATACACTAGAATATTTATGAACAGCCTGTTCATATACTTTGTCAGACAGGCAATTTGACATTCCTTGGACTCCTCACATTATCTCACCTCTCTCCAGCAGACTGATCTCCAGCAATGTTACACTGGAACACTGGTGTTTTGTAGGAGACATCAATTATGCAGAATACCTTCTATTTCACCATCAGTTCACTCATCACTCCAGACTGCCTTCCTCTTGTCGCCAGCCTCTGTGCTTCTCTATTTCAAACTATTTTCTCTGCCTGAGGCCATCCAAATGATCAACTTTTTTTCTTTTTGTTTTAACTGAAAAAAAAAATCACTGCTGTTCCTAACAGTCCTTAGTATCTGCCCTCTCTTCATCTCAAATGCCTGTCTGCTCCAGGCACACTTCTCCTGTCACAGTGTCTCTCCATCCCCTGGATCTTTCATTAATCTGATTCCAGCCACGTACAGCCAGCTACATTGTTTCCAGCAGAATTGTCACCCTCTTTGAGACGGGCACACAAAGCAGCAACAGCAGCCACTGTGAGGAAACCTGGAGTCAAATGAGGGTGTAACAATGCAGATAAACGAAGACAGAGAATAAAATCCCCAGGCATGAGGTAGGTTAATACTGGGCAGACAGTACCTTCAGCCAGAAAACAAGTATCTGTTTCTTTTTTATTTTCTTTACAGTTTGGAACTGCCTTACATAGCTCTCCATGTCAACAAAATGTTTGATTTGAATTTTATCAAGCACCGCAGGCTGACAAAATTAAATCTAATTAGCAAACCCCTCTGCTCCTGAGCATCCAGTCCAGAAAGGCTTCCCTTCTAATCTTGCACTAACTATAGGAATTAAATATATTTCAGCCATTACAGCATTTAGAATACACTAAAATATTTACAGAAATTGGATTGTCACAGTTTTAAGTACATTTTCAAAAAGCACTCAGCCAAAAGTTATAGCAGATTTCCAGGGACCTAAGTTACCTATGGACCATGATATCAAGCAATAAAATTATGTAAAAAACAGCCAGATCCACGTTCTGCCAAAAAGATAATAAAATATAAGGACATGTATGGCTTCACAGAACATCAAGCCCTAGACTTCCTCGGGAAGTAATACAGCTATTAGTACAGCCAACAGAGCTGGATCCTGCTGAGAGGGACTGGGAAACAGCTCTGCAGATCCTGGCTCTGATGTTTACTTGCCTACAGTGAGCTTAAATACCACTGCTTGAAATTGACAAAATCTCAAGCCACAACAGTCATGGAGCCAACAGCTGGAAGCAAAGGAATTTACAAGGAGAGATTTATATTAAATATTTATATAAATGAATTTGTGTGATATTATAAACATTCATATGTATTTATTTAAAATGAACCCGGGATTTCAATTCATCTCTTCTTTATGGACAGCAGCAGCAAATATAAGACAGAAAATCAGGTATCCACCATTTGTACTTTTTCACAGAAATAATCTTACTGAAGCTATGTGATTTTCATCAGCCATAGCCAGATCTAAAATAAGTAACTCAACTTTGCTCCTTCTGATAAAAGAAGAAGCCACAATTAAAGCAGCTTGTTGGCATAATATATTCAATACTGTTACTAGTATAAGCACATCTACTCAATAATCAGTTGACTTAGCAGGTTTTTTAATTAAATATTAAAATTAGTTTAATGGCTCGGGAATATGAGAACAAAAATGACCATACAAATTAGATCAAGACCACATCTTTTTATGTGGTACTGGACAAAGAAACTGTTACGAATTCAACAAAAATCAGAATTGAAAACATAGAAAAGCATTTCCCTAAATAAATAAATTCCTGAATTGCCTGTATTAAAGAACTGAAACAGGCATGTTTAAAATCACAAATAAGAGGTTTACCAATTTCATTTGTATAGCACTGACCATGAACTCATGCCTATAAAGAACACAGAATAAGTCAGTCCCTGCTTTAAATATATTGAAGGAGGTAAAGTCTTTACCTCCGTAACTGATTGCACATTGCATAGGTCTGTTTTCAGAATTGAATCAGAACTAGGATACTGAGCATTAACAGAATCTTTAATTCAGCCAGGAAACTCATAGAAGTCTTTTACTGACATTTGTTTGGTGTGCAAAAGGCTCAAAATTATTTTCAATATAGGGTCACAAGGAAATTTAGATTGTTTTATGGAAACTATATCCACAAGAAATTAACACTTTTTCCTAATATTTTTTAATAAATTAAAGATCTGCACAATCCTTTTGTTCAATCATATTTAGGTTTTGTCCTAAGGCTGTAACACTAAATTGTAATGCAGGCATATTATTGTTTTACATGCCAGAAAGTTTTAACCTTGAATTATTATAATACATCACTGTCTAGCAATAAGTTATTTCTCTCCTGCTGTATGATGGTAAAATTGTAAAGAGAAAAAAATTAAAAGTCAAGAAACCTGAACTGATATTTACTCTTGCTCTTCCCCAGAGAAGTTTTTTTTTGTTGTTTTTGTTGTGTTTGTTTGTTTTTTTGTTTTTTTTTTTAGTAGGCACTTAAAGAGATTTTAGGAGGGGGCAGAATTTGCATAGTGAATATAAAATTTCCATAATTCTGAGAGTAATTTTTTTGTTCTTAATTTACATTTCACAGCACACTCAAAAATAACCTGTGGATATTCAAGGCTGTGTGAGCTGCAGACCAAAAAACACTTCTGAATATAGAGCAGTAGGAATTAAAATAATTTAATGTCATCACTGTGGCCAGATTAAAAGGAAGAAATCTACATAAATATGCCTTCAAATCCACAAGTATCAGGGGAAATAAAGAGCTTTTTCAATTAATAAAATGTTCATTTCTAATCACAAATGATCCATCAAGATCAGCTGCCCTTTTGCCTCAGGAGCTACATCCAGTTCAGCAATAACTGCATCAGGAAAGACTTCCTGATTCATCAGTTACATTTCTGGTTCAAATAGAAAAAAGGGATAATGGAGCCTGTCCTAACTTTTCTGATGTTAAAGGGTCAAGCCTGACTGCTACTCTTGCCTTGAAACTGATCTTCCACTAGTCAAGGCCAGGGCTGCAATCCCTAAACCAACTTGAAGAAAATTCCCATAGGACACAAATTTCCACATGTGGGTGCTGCCTGTGTCCTAAACGTGGATTCAGACAGGACCTGGTCTCATGACACTCTCATACCAGATCTTCAGAAAAACAGATTTAGGGGGCATCTTGCAGGGAATTCCCACCTAGTGACTCACTCAATCTTCACTGTCAGATTTTTTAAAGAGTCCTGGCTCCCCTAATAGGTTCTGAAATGCTGCAACGGTCTTAGGTATATGGAAACCATTGACTATCTCATTATACGTTTTACCTGCAAACTTTTTTTTTTTTTCACTTTCTTCCTGGCACAGCACTTTCAGTAGATCTTTTCCCCTTCTTCATAACCCAGCAAAATAAGTCTTGGTACTATGACACCAGAAGAGGGAAAACAAGGCCAGGGACTGAAATTCATTACCATAAATTATAATAGTCTTCCTTCCCTTGAGGTCTCAATTAGAAGGAGCAAAAGGTATTAAAGAAAAAAAAAAA
>JANPWX010000360.1:0-35881 GCA_024734555.1 Trochalopteron elliotii
TTTTTTTTTTTTAAGAAAAAAATGCTAATTTAGTGATCAGTTTCTTAACACATTTCAGTGCTAAAAAGACATAAGCAATGGAAAGGGCTGTATCAGCTTGGCAGTGCTGGACAGAATACAGTAACTGTGATGTAAAGGTGATCAAAAGTGAATGATGCAAGTGTGTGTATGTATTCATTTTTTTTAATGTAAAAGGTGATGAAATACCTCCATGATTGATTCAGACTGGATGAGCTAAGTATTTTGAAAATGTTTTGAAATGTTTCACTGGGTTTTGATTACCAGACAAGCACTGCTTCAGAGCAGCAGATAAAAGGTAGGAAAGTACTAAATGCACTTCCAGTAGGATGCCATTCTTGAGTTTGGGTTTTTTAGGGGGTGGAGAGGCATCCATCTCTCTCTTAAGCTAGTGCTGTCATTGGAGAAAAGAAGAAAGCTTTGTCTTTGGTGTTGTCATCTTTCATGCACCACTGACCAGTTCCTGAGTTGTTAAAGGTGTTGATAAAATACACGTCCCCTTTATATCTTGGCTTCACTAAGGGATGTTTCAGTTATTGTACTTGAAACAGTTGCCTCTGTATTTTGGGTTCTCCTTCATTAAGAGCTTCAAGGACCACCTTTGTTGAAACTACTATTAATGCTTATTGTTTTCAGAAAAAGTGCAGTTTAAATTTAATTTTACATAACTATTCTTGGGGGAAAAAACCTCAGAGCTTTGGATCAGGACTTCCTAATGTTGTCTTGTGTAACCTGGACGTTTGACAGAAAGTTTTTTCTCAGTCAACCTCCCTGGGTAAAAAAATCCTTTTAAGTTTTAAGCCTAATTTAAACTTGAAAGAAATCTAGAATGAGTGAATTTTACACTTCATTTGGAACAGAATTTATCATCTGTCATGTTCAGTTACAATTCTAACAACAATACTTAATTGCTTACCTCTAATGATAAGAAGTGTATCACAGTTGCTTTTGGCAGATCAACCTGTAAAAATATCAAGAAATCAATACTTAGCAGTTCTCTGTTACCAGTTTGCCAACTAGAGATGAGCTATACTGAAGGGAGTCAGACTTCTTGATTTCCAGAGAAGCACTCATGCTGCTAAAACTGGGAACTTAGTTTAAAATGATTAAAACCTTTTTAACTACTCATGACAGATTCCATTATGGAAAGTTGCACATAGGTGCAGGCAAATGGGCAGTTATGTTTCCTGAAAAGCATACACCATTTTAAAGTCCTTTATGACATGGTCAGTGAAGTCTAAAAGCTATATACAAACAAGAGCTATGTTGGCTTAAATGGAAGTGCAAATCTAGCAGGAGCAAATTATTGCATCTACCACATTAGTTGGTGTAATTACAGCATAAGAGCTTACAACTACATGCTTGTTAAATTTTATTCCATGCAACTGTTGCATACACACAATATGAGACACTTTTGAAGTATCAGAGAAACAGACCAGGGGGCTTATTTAACCAGAAGTTTGATTCGTTTGGATATCGCCGAAGTGAGGCGATTGGCAGTAGTTTGTTCCAGATAGGAATGGCATCATCCACTGCAATTAAGAATTTGGAATTAATTCAGGCTTCTGCCAAATACTTACTGCTAAAATCTCAATCTCGTTTGTCTTCTGTTGCAGGCTAGAAACGAATGTCTGAAGTCTTGTTTGTACCTGGAAACAAAAGATAGGCAAAAGTAAAATACACTGCTTGTGTGACACAGGTTGGGAACACTGATTGCATATTGCATAGTTGAGGAAAAGAAGAGGCTGCTTCTAACAGGATGTAGAACTACATCATATTTAAACAAATATTTAATATCATTTTCTGTACAAAATTCACAGTGATCCTTGATGAGCAGAGAGGAAGGAGACTGGGGCTGAGACACTCCTGAAGCAATGATAATATACTCAATAATATACTCGATAATACTGGCACGGTGCTAAAGCAATCAGAACAATGTGCATGCTTGCATAACTAGTGAAGATTGCCCTCTCTTTCCGGGTGTTATTTCAAAGGAATGTCAGAACCTGTGACTCGATGCAGTGAATCACCTCCAGCTAAAGGAGGATGGCTTTTGAAAGCCAAACCAAAATATGGGTCATGCCTTACACCACCTTTTTTCAGAGCAAGCTAGTGGTCCTGCAAAGGTAGCACTTAACAAACATAGTTGCAACCTTGCATTATTTTGTCTTTTGTACTTTTGAAAAGCTGCTTTTACACATTCAAAACCTGAAAACAGTAAGTTTGTTTAGCTCAGAGAGTAACATCCACTTCTTTGTTTGGGTTCTGAGAGCTATTAATTGGTGAGATTTTTTTGTTGCACATCCAAGTTTGGACTGAAAAGGGGATAAGATTACAGTTCTATTTACCGTGTAGTCTAAATATATTGAGGCTAATAATGCTAAACAAGAAAACTCTGACATTTGTTTCTAGCGTCACTGAATGTTTCTACATTACTACAGTATCAAGTTTTAGGCAGGATTGTAGGGGTTTTTTTGTTACTGTTTTGGTTTGGGGTTTTTTGTGTGTTTTTTAAAATCTGCAGTTTTTTTCTTAGGCCTTTAGTTTGAGACAACATAACGAATAAAATGCATAAAGTATCTTTTACAAACATACTACAAATTAAAAGTATGATGAACTTGAACCTTTGTGCTGGTTTTATCTGGGGTAGAGTTAGCTTTCTTCACAGTGGCTGGTATGGGGCTATGTTTTGGATTTTTGCTGAACACAGGATTGGTAACAGATGCTTTTGCTATTGCTGAGCAGTTAAATCACTGATAAAGGTAAGTCAGGAAGCAATAGCTGGTACAAGACTATTAGCTACAGATGTAGGGATCAAACGCTGTTGTACTGAAGTTGAAAGAACTTTCCAACATCTTCCCCCACTGCTGCATAGACTACTTCTTTAAAAAAATATAACTTGTTTGATAACACACAGAGCCAAGGCCTTTTCTGCTTTTCCTAAGGCCACACTGGTGAGGAAGCTGGGGGTGCATGGGAGGTTGGGAGGTGACACAGCCAGGGCAGTGACTCCAACTGACCAAAGGGACATTCCAGACCATGTGACATGCTCAGTATATGAAGCTGGGGGAAGAAAGGGGGACATTTGGAGTGATGGTGTTTGTCTTCCCAAGTCACCACTACAGACGATGGGGCCCAGCTCCCCTGGAGATGGCTGAACACCTGCCTGCCCATGGGAAGCACTGAATTCATTGCTTGTTTTGCCTTCCCTATTAAGCTATCTCAATCCAGGGGTTTTATGGCTTTTCCCCTTCTGATTCTCTCCCTGATCCCACTTGTGGGGGAGTGAATGAGCAGCTGTGTGGAGCTTGGCTGATGGCTGGGGTTAAACCATGACAACCTTTAACACACTTCAGTGTTGAGGGAGGAAGAAAAAGGAAAGGACAGTTCCAGAACCACAGTTCCTAGAAAAGTAAGATTTCTAATATGTATGCACAATGATAGCTGAGCCATGATGCCACAGATAGTGCTTAACATCCAAACTGTTAAAAAGAGTGGTCTTGGTCTTCAACCATTTGTGTAGTTCCTAGTCTATTTTGTGAATAAAGAACAAAAAGGATCAATTTAAGTTAGGTGATAATGGGAAGTATGAATTCTACCATTCCTTCACTTCTAAGGATTGCATCTGAATACTTATTTGAAGTGTGTGTACCTGAATTTCTTGACGACGCCTGGCACTGGCAGATAATTTTTCAGGAGCTATAACACTGACGTTGGGCACTACGAGAGTTCCATGGGATTCAAACACACCTAAAATGCAAACACATCATTTTATTTTATAGTATTTCTTTATACAACAAGTATCAAGAAACAGCAAATTTACAAATATTAATAAGCTAAAATCAGTGTAGTACAGGGATTAAGAAGCTGCTGAAAACCTCCAAAATCCGACAGGATAATGAGACGTGCACATAAACTCTCAAGCGCTCACTTAAAACTTTGAAGGACTGGTTGTAAAGACTAAGAAATTTGGTATTTTACATCAGTGTTCCCTGAAACTAAGAAAAGGTTCCAAATGACTTGCATAATTTTACAAAGGAATGCAGTGCACCTAATATCAAAAAAAGAAAAGTCATTACAAGAATGAGGCGACTGTTTAATGCTCGATCCCATAGCAGAATCACTGACAAAATGAACAAAAAACCCCAGCTTCCCTAAATAACAATAATTAAAATTTGAAATAGCTCATTTAGAAATCCAAATTTTGACTTCTGGTAGTCACACACACACACACAAACCCGCCCAAGTTAAACATGGCCTCTCTCCCTCCCTATTATGCAAAAGTGTGTGTATGCATGCGTGTGAAGTGTTTCTTTAAAAACCACCACCAGTGCTCAACAAAAAAAGTATCAAAAATGCCAAACTTCAGCCACACAGTAAGCACTTAATATTATTCTTTATATACAAACTTATCAGAATAAGGAATGCAAATCCATAGCTAGAAACGTAAAAGCATTTTCATTTGGAAAAAATGTGGATTTTTTTGGTAAGTCAATGTAAACAGGTCTCAATAATCTAACAACCACAGGTCAAGTTATTTTTCATCAAGATGACATTTAATTTTCTCCTCAGCTAGGAAAAGTTTGTGATTTTTGGCTTTCCTCTTGGATTGCTGCATCAATGAATGCTTGTACGGAGAATGTTCTGTCCATTAGTCTGAGCATTTAGCTTGGAGAAAAATTCAGTTTTAGAACACTTGGAACGATATCTGCAATTAGGAGGCAGTGCCTCTAATCAGAACTGTGCTATAAAACATTTTCTTACTTTACCTTTGGTAATATTTTCCTACAAAATCGTTTTTGAGCAGAAAGAGGAACAGTTTGTTCTGTAACTGGATATTAAATACCTGAAATATTAGTAAATGATCCTTTTTGATTTGGTATTGAAAGATTATCTGTGGTTTCTCTAAAAATAAACAAAGACAGTTAAGGAAACAGACTTACAATTACAAAGAAATACTGTAATAAGAGTAGTTTCAGATTATCATAGATACTTAAACTTAGTTCCAACAGATAAAGAAGTTTGCAGATACTCCCCAGCGCACATTTATTATTCATTAATCAATTCTATTCAGAAATTGATAGGAAACCACACAAAATTACATTAAAAAGTCAGGTCTAGAAGCAATGCTCCCTATGGATACAAAAAACGTCCTCCCTATCATGCAAGAGTGATTTATATCCTAATACAAAAATACATTGTGAGAGTATTCTCTCTGAATTATTAATCTGTTTCTCACAGGTTTCTGTGGCATAATACTAAAGTATAAAAGTACTATTTATACTTATGAGCACATGTATTCAAAGGAGCCTTCGATAATTAGTTTAGATACCTTTACTTTCTGCATTCAGGAATTCATTAAAAGAGAAATTTACCAGCACTATTACAATCAGCTATTGCATTTCTCTCTTTAGTGGTACTATGCAAGGGTTTTCCTATTCTGTTTTCAGGATTTAGAAATAAGGTAACTTTTTGAAAGAATGATTTTCTTTCACAGCTTCTAGTAGATCTGTCACAAAGTACCTGAGAATCAGGTTAGTTGCAAAGTTAAATACTAAGACTGGCTGAGGCCAGAAAAAGGAGAACAAGAAGTGGGTAGTAGGAGACGTCAACTGCATAAACTACTGCTTGATTTCAGCATTTTCAAGCTTAATGATTTCCTTTATTGTTAAGCCTAGTCAGAAAAACTGGATGGCAATGAATTCTACTTTGTGTGACTAATGCATGCCTATTCCTGCTGCCAATGCACACATACATATGTGCACACATATAAATATATCTAGATGCATGTATAATTACAGACTTACAGGGGGCTACGTGTAACAGCTGTACTGCTTGAGCATACAGGAATGACTAGCCTCTCCTGTCTGAAGACAGGATGAAGGGGTTTTCCTGTGTACATCACACAGTCTTTGCCAGATGTTACTTTCACTTTTGCCACCAGAGCATACAGAAGTGCAACAGTTACACCTTCATTTCACCACACCAATTCTGCCTCAGAATGAAAGGGATTTGCTGTTTTAATTCTTTGATTGCACAGTACACAAATGTAATGGACTTATACTCAGTAATAGGGACTTGCAGGCAGCCAGACAAACACTGCTGCTGCTCTAGCAGCTTTGGGATAACTGTGTGGCTTTTTAATTTATGACGCACTATGGATGTGTGAATGTAGCAGCAGTTAGGGAAATCAGTTTCTTTCTTAATCTCAATACAATTCTATAAAAAAAGCCTTTTGCTTTCTTTTCCCCTCGAAAGAAATTCAGCAATTTCTTTACCAAATAAAATAAAGGTTTAACTGAGCATTAGCAAACACATATTCACTTGAGATTTTGACTATTCCCATTACTGACAAGTTATGCTACTTACCTACTACATCGTTCGTCACCGATTTTCATTTTCAGTTTCTGGATCAGGTGATCTACTAAGTCAGATTCTAAAATCCTTTTCTCCGTCTGTCTGTCTTTCTCAAAGGATTTCACCTGTGATGTAGTTCAATGGTTCTTAACATTGTTGATTCTTAAAATGGCATACAAATAAACTTATCAAACTTAATCAAAACCAAACCGTTTCACCCATTAAAGGTGAAAGAGTCAAAGGTAGGAAGCTATTATCATTACCAATCAATCACTGTCAACTGAATCTTTGATTAGATTTTTTTCAGCCAACTACTAATTTATTCTGCATTCCCAAAGCATAAACTAGCTTGACTTCCTGCATTTAATATGTGATAATTAAGTTCTGAACAGAATAGTTTATCATTACAAATACCATATTTTTAGTCAAGCAATTATATCAGAATAAGGCTTGCCTTTCAATTTGCAGGAGTTAACTCAAACATTCAAAACTTGGGAATCTGCACCATCTTTATTGCAAGAGCTTAATCAGTAACACCACCATTCACCTCATTAATATCTCCTTTCCTGGTTTTGCTTCAATAAAGCCATATTTAAAAGAACACTCTATAATAGGCTTGTGGAGGACTTTGAAATATCACATTGTCATTGTGAAGATTTACTTATTTTTGTGATTATTGCTGTTACAGTATCAGAGTGAATAAGAAGTGAAAAATATTTTAGTAAGGCACATTGGCTGTCCTTGCCGTATGTCAAATGGTTAGTATTTTTTTCAGTCAAAGAATAAATCTTTATTCAAAAAACAGTGACCTTTTTTCTAATGATCCAGAATATTTTAAAACTTTTAATTTCAAAAAACCAAAGGTACCAGAACCACAAGCTGCAGAGTACAGAAGAAGTACAGAGTACATTCATGTTGTGACACAGTTCAGTCTTTGCATTCCAGTCTGAGTTTACAGAGGTGAAGGGTGTGCTTCTGACTGTCTGTTGGAACTACACCGATTTCTTTAGATCTACATTTTAGTTGTATTTACTCTGTAACATGAAAAGGTGCCAACTGCAAAGATCGCTAAGTCACTTAATTAATTTTATAGATTTAAGGAAATCAGAGACAAGAGAAACCTTTTTCCATGTTAAACCATCGATGGCACTGTCAAGCAGTGTTTGCACTAGTTTTTGGACTTTCCTAGAGGGAAGGAGGTCTGTGAATAAGAATGTTATGTAGGGATAAAAAATGTTTACAGTGTTGAAATTCTTTCGAACAACATTTCTACAACTTAACAACCAAAACTGTATTTACAACTCCACTTAAGTATAATTTATATTGTATTAATAACGACCTTAAAAAAAAATGTAGAACAACAGAGTACAAATCTGAAACACCATAAAGCGTCCTCTGGTCCCATGCTTACCTTCACATGACTTCCTTCTTTCTCTGACACCAGAGCCACATATGTAATCCCAGAGCATCTGCAGTATTCCTGCAGTTCTTCCTGGGACTAAAGTGTGAACAAAAGAAGGGGAATGAGACATTAATTTGACAGATTATAAAATTACCAATTAAATAATCAGTCTCCTGTCTGTAATTAGAGTAACTTGATATGCAACAGTCACATGGCTTCAGAGAGAGAAAAGTTTAATTAACAACTCAAGCAGATGAAAACTTCATTATGCATAGATTTATCTACCCAATGCTTGCTAAAACTGGAATTGATGTCTACACTTAGGTAGAGAGAATGCCTAGGTCCTGCAGCCCAAGTTCCCACATAGAAGGGCTAGCTATACCTACAAGTGCAGAGTTTAACTGTAAAAATGTGCAATGTAACATCAGGCAGTCACCACCCTGCTGCCTGCAGCTTTCAGTCCTGCATGGCTGGAGGTCTGCCACAAAAGCTGACTCCAGCTGGGCTCCTGTAAAACCAAGGCTATGCTGACTTACTCAGCACTGTGTTGCAGGACAGCATTAGACAGAGGCAAGAACTACCTGAATTCTTCATTCCTTATGAATCAAACAAACAACCCCAAACCCTTACCTCCAGCCTAGATGATCACAGGGGAAGTATATAATCTGGATTTTTTTAAATCCCAAAGGATTAAAACTGTTGGAAATGTTACAGCAAAAAATTACAAAAAAGCCAGACAATGAACTGAATGAGCTCAAAATTTCCTGCCCTGCAGCAGAAGATGTGGAAGGGGCAGCTGCAGAGTCTCGTTAGTCAAGAAATGGGACACCTGAAGGTGAAGCAGACTCATAATCCTTAAGTAAGTGCCACCACCTCTAAAAGGGACTTCAGTGTTGCCATGTAGCTCACTACACTCCAGTGAAGTAGTGCTGGCTATAGCTCTGTTTGGTTTCAGCTGGACATAAAAGGGCACAACTCAGCTTGCCACTCTCTCTTCCCCTCCTACTACACATCTCTTCAAGGACTACATAGGGACCCATCTAGTAACTCAGTTTGTTAAACTGTATTTCTAACACTAGAATAATGTCAATGTTCCCTCTGTACCTGAGTGTCTTTTGCCATCTGGCTATTTAAAAGTTGATGCTACTGTTCTGTGCTTGATATACCCCCTATTAAGTATTAAATTTATTAACATGATGGATCCTTCTTCACACTTTTAAACTCTGGAAGAATGCTGCAAGGCCAGTGAGACTTTCTTGACATTAGTGTCAAGCACCCTACATGCACCTTAGTATTACAAGTCTGTACCTCCATAAAACCAGAAAAATACCCCAAAAGATTATGGTTTCAGTCTGCACTTATCTTGGAAAACAATAATACAGGTAACATATGGAGATAAAAATTCTACCTGGGACCAGTCATACATGATTTCAGCTGGAATTCCTGCAGTCCAGAATTTCTGAACAATGTTGATAGCTCTACCCATTGACATCTGACCAACACTTACAACCAGCAGGTCACATGAGCTGACAGAAACCTGAAGGGAAAGTAAAACCAAGGAGATAGTATTAGTCACAAGAACAACTTTCCCCTTTTATAAGACAGTTAAAGTAACAAAGATGCACAAATATTCCAACATTTGTTAAAATACATCAAGCTAAAAACCAAAAAAGGGGTTAGATGCATTTCTTGAGAGCTACAATCCACCCAAGTCTGTCTGAAAGTCACTGAAGCTCAATCTTTGATCAAAGCACCTCCACAGCCTCAGCTTGCCAAGCATCCCTGCCTACCCTGTTCTTTCCTTCCCACTCTCCCTGGCAATGTTAATTTATTTTTATAGAGAAAAGATAATAAATTACACATTTCACAACCAAGTGAAGATGTGTGATGCTGTATAAAGTAGTCAATATTCTTAAAGTTTCATCTCTATCTTCTATACCTTGATAGAGGGAGACGTAGTAGGGGAAAAATAAAACTAAATACCTACAGTTGTACTCTTCCATCTGAAAGAATACACAGGCTGAGAAAAATATCCCATTTAAACTGAAAATAAAATGGTGTAAGCCTGAAGATCCTGTCTTCCCTTAATTCTCCCTTAATAAATAGTTGTATGTAGAGAAACACAAAAGAAAACAGGTCATCTTGATGTCTGCCTTCTATTTCAGTAGGGTATTATTCTGGAACACATCTGAACATCTTATTTTTTGTCCATCTCTAGCTACAATTACGTTATTGAACTGTCACAGAAGTAAACAAATTCCCCACTTGCCAAAAGAGAGACTTACAGAATCCTCCACATTGGAAACAGCAGCAGTTATTTTATCTATAGCTATGCTGACTCCAACAGCTGAAGGTACTGGTCCTACTGTCTGTGGCCCTCTAAACTGCGGAATCTCAAGACAAGAAAAAAACAGAATGAAGACCAGATAGTTATCTTGGCAAAATGTCATTTTTTTTTCATGGGTTAAAAATAATATCCAAATTTACTAGAAGAGATGAGCACATACCAGATGATCATATCTGCCTCCTGCAGCAAGAATTTCAGGCACAGTTCTTTGTCTTCTTTTGATGTATGCTATAAACTGAAAGATAATACCATTGTGCTGCTGTATTTTGTAAACTAGTCCCAGATTTATAGAGATCTGTAAAATGAAAATGAATATGTGCACATATATGATTAATTTCCTGTTAGCAGCATGGATTTAAAACACTGTTTTCACATAAGGAAGACATATGGAAACATTCCTTATCTCCAAAAATTTAAAATACAATGAAAAATAAGGAAATGGTGCTTTAATCTTACATTTAAGCCTCCTAAGAAACCTGTAGCACAAAACCCAAACAGCAAGCTTCAAGGAAGGTGGAGGCCTTTAGTAGTCATTAGATTTCTATATTTTTAAAATATTTACAGTTTGTTTCAAAATTTATTAAAACCCCTCTTTTATGCTCTAAGTAATGCACTCAGTCTTGGCTGGGGAAAGAAAAAAGTCTGAGTGTCATTAGACAGAAGTTAAGACAGAGACTCCTGACTGGGAGAGGTCTTATTTTTAAAATGCATCTTCAATTTAAAAAAAGAGGAGGAAAAAAAAAGGAAGAAGTATCAATGCCAGTACTGTTATTTTTCCATCAAAAGACACTTGCATGTGCTTTTTCTATTGTAAATATCTTTATTTCCTGGCATATTACAAGGCCCAGCAGCTGTAATTCCATTAATTTATTAGCAGAGCATTTTACAAACCTGAAGTTTTATTCCCAGTTGCTTTAATAGACCAATGATTTCTTCTAAATCCTTCATGCCATGCTTCAACAACTGAGTGACACTTGGCTTTTGTTTTATCATTGTGTTTAGAAATGGAAATACATTACTTGCTTCTCCTTTCTGCTCAATGAATTTATAGAGTCGAGAAAGCTAAAAACAAAAAAATAATTATAAGAATACATACCAACACAGAAAACATTCATAATAGGACACATCTGAAAAAAGAAAAAATATCTGCCTTTGTATTTGCGGGAGTAAGACATTTTTTGTTTGTTTTGTTTAGCAGGCTGTTTTTACCTAGTGGAGTTGAAGGAAAGAACTGACAGACACAAGTCTCAGACTATCAAGGAGTTAACTTCAACTCTATGCAGATTCAACATTTGCAGAGAGTTTTTTTTTAAAGTTTGTCTCAGTTTTCTTTATTAAATACTCTCTACAGTATTCCATTTACCCTTTATTAATTTCCACAGCCTGCAAAACACATTTAAAGAACAAGCTGCAATAGTGATTTCCAGAGAGAACAGTAGACCACTTGCAAAGAGATTGACCTATTCTGAGGAGCACATGTAACAGGTTATTTTCCTTACTCTGCTTAATTAAATTACAAAGAAAATAAAGTATTACTGACTTATGGCAAATTACAGGGAAATTAACACTGAATTAAGATCACTTACACTAGCTGATGTGAGAGAAAGATTACAGAACTTGGCTTCTACTTCTCTTTTAGTTAGCTTTTCAGTCTACAAGAAAAACAGATTAAAATAGCATTTGGTTGTGTTTAATACGTTACTGTAAATATTCAAATTAATTTCACCTATATTCTGTGCTAATAAAGTAGAAAAGACCTAACTGATATTAAAATACATTTTAATTTTTTAACATTTTTATTGACTAGATTGTCAGTTCTTGATTATACAGGTGAATAATTCTCTCATAAATGCACATTCAAGAATCATCTTAAACCACCCCAATCCAGAAGTAACAAAAAAGCAATTAATCTATTTTTACAGCCCAAAGATAACCAGCCTTTTTATGTATCAAGAGTATACTCCTGGTTATGCTGGCAATGGGCTGTTAGTCATTTTCAGAGATAGCTCCACAAAACAAAATACTCCACAGTGATGATTACAGAGGTTAGGTTAATAACTAATGCCTTACCACAGCATCATAGAGAATGACATACACTTGATTGAGTTTGTCCTCTGGTATCCCACAGTGCAAAAGTATAGCTTTCAGTAAGGCAGTGTGGTTCAGATAAATGCTGTAATTTCTTTCCTAGCAAAGCATAAATTAAGAAAAAGAAGAAAGAATGAAAAAAAACAAGTTGCATTCTATTCTCTTAAAAAAACCCAACCCCCATAAAACAAAGAGTCTTCCTAAACATTTAATAACAGTTCAAAATTAACTTCAAACCTCTTCTTTCACTACCTTACCTTTCATCTCTAACTAAAGAAGGGCAAGTCTTGTCCCACTCTACAGTAATCACTTGTCTGACAGAAAAAAGACATTATTATTTCATTATTATTTCAGTGGTATTGTAAAGGATTCAGTTAATATTTCCTTTTCAAATAAACCTATGCTTCATTTTAAGTTTACCTAGGAAACACATTTTTTATGCCAGTGTTCTGTAAGTGACTATAGATTAGATGTGAAAATAGTTCTGTACTGATTCAAACTAAAGGAAATATCCTTTTACAACACAAACTAAATATTTAAAATTAAATTAAAATTTTGTGTGGAAAAGAGAGAAAGGGGGCTGATTAGAGAATCTACCTGTAGCACTGAAAACTCTTGAATGATTTCTGAAATTGCATAAATTGTTTCTGCTATAGGCAAAAAGCTATTTCCAGTAGATGTAATGATGTCAAATGCACATTCTAGGAGTTCTTTGGGATGACAGCGGTCTAACTTCCGAGGTCTGAAAACTCGCTCTATACAGTATCTAAAGGAAACATTGAAGAATGAATCAGCCTCTTCAGAAGTCATTGTCAAAGCATGGCATCAGTGCAAAGCATCACCTCTACGTCTCTTACCTTTTCAAGTTTGAGATGTTATTTCTAGCTACAAATCTTGCAAAAGGAATCTGAAAAACAGAATACATGAAAACTGTTGAAACAAAACAGTCACTCTGACTGAGCTCTGCAACTAGAGATCAATTATACAAGTAGTTATACTTTTAAGAGTAATATAATGCCTAAAACACCTGACATAGCCATGTAATATTAATCTAACCATCCTTGCTGTAAGTTTTAAATAAAAACATTATTTTCACCTTTGTTAAAAAACAAATGCTGTCTCTTCAATATGTGGTCAGGGCTCCAGCTGTAAGGAGTACAGAGGAGGAGCACAGAACTCAGGAGAACAAGAACAGACATTGAAAGATACACTACTTCAGCAGTCAAAAGAGGTGTAAGCCTAGACCAAATTCCACCACAGCACCCTCCAAACCCTCTGCAAGCTTTGCCTGCAGAGAAGATGCTACTTACTCTGAGGTCGTAAGGAAGCATTACCAGCATCCCACTGTGATCCATGAAATATGAAGCTTCATTATGTTCATACAGTTTTTTATTTCTGGGCATTAGTAGTGGTGTATGCAGCTTGATAGCTCCTACACAAAACCAGAAAACTCATTATCTCTCATTTCAGAAGCAACATCTGCTTTTTACAGGTTCATGAACACTCTTGCAGGGCATAATTAAGTCAATCCATAAGTTTAAAAATTTACATTAAATGTCCTTAATAGACTTCCCTCTTTCATATTTAAAGAAAATTTCAAAGTTTGTTTTATGCCTACATTGCATGCTTCTTGGGCTCAGCAGGGAGGCCACAAAAGAGAGAACTGCCAATTCCACAGCCTAGCAGAATCCTGACCTTGCCCTCCCTCTTTAAACACCACCTTTCACAAAAGCAGGCACACAAAACAGATGAGAAACTCTGCAGTCACCAGCAGCAAGTACTGCTTTGGTCTAGAGGCATTTCCACATAGAACAAATTTTGTTCAGACATCTTGCATCCTCTGTCTCAAAAACATACTAGAAGTGTTTGTGTTTCATTTTAAAACCTCACAAATACCTTATTTTTCCTTGCTATATTTCACAATCATCTACCTGTATGAATCCAACCTTCATTGAAACCTTGCTATCAATAACAACACTTATTACTGAAAAATAGTTTCCTGTTTTAATATTTAATTAAGAATCACTAGAGAATTTATAGAAGCTTAAGTCAATTAGATTTCAACATAAATTTTTAAATGAGGAAAAAAGTGCCCCAGATAGAAAGAAATTGTTCTAGCTGTTACAGATGTCAGGCACAATCTAATAGAAAAAAATAAATATCCAATCCCCATTTTTTTTCCAAAAGCATGTAAACATTTCAGTCTCTAAAATGCTGACAAACACTTTCCCAAATCTATCAAGCTTTAAGGAGTGGTGGGAGAGAGTAAACCTGTCCTTGACTTCGCATTTCTCAGTTTCTCACTATTTTGCATTACAAATTTTGATCATGCTTAATCAGATGATTTACTTGGAAAAAGCAAAGTTTCTATTTCAAAATTCTCTATTTTTATATAAAATAGTATCATGAACACCTGTAAGACAACACAATTTATACCATTTCAAGTGTGACAGTGGCTGCATAACTTTTCTTCTCAAAAAATAATTTTAAGAGAATACTATTATTAATGACTGGATAGATTCCTGGAAAGCAAAATGAAAGACTTTTAAATATTATGGCATCAGCTTTGGCTCAGGAAGTTCCTGAACAGCAAAGCATTGCCAAGAATGTATCACTGAAAGTACCACTACATGCTTGCTTTGTTTCCATGCTCTCCCTTCTGGCTGTTCCAAGAGAGGTTACTGTGCTACATGGATGCCTGATCTCCCACTACAGAGCTACCCTTGTATTCAGATCCAGACTTTGCATAACAGTCTCTACCTCTAAAACCTCATACAGATTTATCAAACAATGTACATTCAAAAATATAATTAAGATTTTTACTGTTCTTTCTGTAGAAAATGTAAATCACTCAGATTTGATATTAGTAGCTGTTACTGGAATGACAAAACAACAGAAGAAAATATCATAAAAACTTCAAATTATCCACTACCGAACATATTTTCCGATTTCTCTTATAGCAGTAAATCCCTTCCATTCTTTTAAATCCACTCAATCACAACAAAGGAAATTAATGACTTTTGTAAACACACCCACCGTGTCTTTTTAATATCCGGCTGACAATCTCACATACATGCTGCTGTATCTTGGCTGCCCAAATAGAAAAACTACCCTGAAACCATCACAAATAAAAAGTACATATATAATTCACGTGCGATGAACACTCCATGTAGGCAATCATTCCATGTAATATAGGCAATAAACATTCTGCTATCTCATTCCACTACAAAAAATTGCAATGCTTACATGATAAAAGATAACTACATCTATATAAAGTATTATTGTACTGTGTTACTTCGAATTTCTTTAGCTTTAGAAAGATTCAAGAGCTGATAAACTAAGAACAATCGCAATCAATTAGGAAGAGAAGAAAACATCCAGAGGCAACACTTTCTGTTGACAGAAAGTCAACTATTACCAGTCAACCATTAATTTGACAGGAATTCAGAATAAAGAAAGTCATCATCTGGACATGAGCTTAAAGCTTTAGCTGCTGCAGTCAAACACTGCTGGTTTCTTCACTGAAGAATCAATGTAAGGCTCAAATGGGAAGTAGTTATTCAAACCCACACAGCAGAGACTGTAGTTTTAAATGGGAACCAATGTGAAGGTGAATCTTGAGATAATGCAATTCACTCAGGAATGCTACAAGTTTACCCATATAAGCATATTTTTAAAAATTTCAACACAGGGAAAAGCCAAACCCACACATCTTCTGAACAAACCTTCAGCATATCACTGTCATAAGTGTAGTCTATTCCTGGAGATATACGCTGTGCAAATATCTGACTCATCATAGTCCGGTAGGCCTTTCCATCCACGTTTGCTAAGGTATGGTGGAGGACTTCATGGAGTTCAGACTCTTCCATTTGTGGTGGTGGAAGATGTTCACTTTTTAACAGCTCCACAGCTGTCGGTCGTGCTGCAGGATCATGGTTCAGGAGCCATGTAATAACCAATCTCTACAAATTAAATCAAAAATTTACAGATTAGGCACATTTTATAAGTTAACAGTATTTGCAACAAACTTGGTAATCATATCAATTCAATAACAAACTATGAGACTCTACAGGGGAAAAACCAGCAGAATCTGAATCTTTTGGATGGACATTATTTGCCTACTACATTATGAATATCTTTTATTTTCATCTGAAAAAGTTTACTAAACCGCACAAATTATTAGAAATGTGCCTCCTGGGAGGACAAAATATGTAGTAGCCTTTTCCTATGCTGTTCCATGGTATGCTAGCTCTGCCATCTCTTTATCAACAAAGTTAAGATAAGGCAGGATTACATGCATGAAATCAAAGATTTGAGAGGCACAAGTATTAGAGTAGGGGGAATCTTCCTGGAACATTTCAGCGAAATGCCCAAGATGGAAATGTTTCTATTAACATACAGAACTAGTAACATACAGATCGCTGTTTTACATGGATAACACACTAGAAGTTAATACTAATGGTCAACAAAAGAGTTGATTAGCACAAGGATAAAGCCACCTAGATGGTCCAATAAAGATTACACTGCTCCTTATCACTTCATTACCCTGCCATGGAGGCCTCCAGAACAGCTCTTGGCAGCTCTGTCAAGTTCAGAGCAGCCAACTGAGCTTGCACATCTCTTTCCATTGTGTGACACATACTTCTTTCAAAAAGTTTAAGTAAAAAGTTAAACAATTGAGCTGCCATTTCTCTGAGCATAAAAAGTCAAAATTGTCCCTCAGAGCTTAAAAGATGTGCCAGTGAACTCTAAACTTCTTCATGACTGTGCTCTGAGAATTTTGTAGGTAAATATATTTCCATGTCAACTCAGAGCATTATTTTGAGATTTTATTTTCGTACTTTGTTCTATTATATCATGTAGTAAGAACTTGGCTGAGAATACTAGGTAGGGAATTAAGTGGGAAATTAAGGGGTAAAAGTTATAATCAGTGTTTTCTGAGAAAGAACACCTAATAGTTAAAATATATTCAAATTACCTGCTTTGCATGCTTGACTTCATCAAAGTCCGTCGGAAATACAATTGCAGGCTAACAAAACAAAAAAACAAAATCCACATTTGAATTTTAACAGGCAGTCCAGATTGCTCAGATTAGTCTTATTTTTAAGACTAATATATATTCTATATATTAAACAGAGAAAATAAGCATTTCCATTGCCCATGAAAAAATAAACAAAAAACCCCAAACAAACCAACCAAACCCCCACAGGGCACATTTAATTTGAAGAGCTAAAATGAAAAAGATTGCTTTGATATTGTTTTGTGAAAGTACAATCCATAATCACAAGCATTTACCAACTATAAATACCAACTGATTCCTGAGAAAGGCCTACCAGGCCTAAACCTAGGTATAGTAAAGAGATGATTACTTTATCTGATATGTAAAAATTAATTCCACAGACAGAACACTGACTGATGGCAATACCATTAGAATCCACGGTGCATTAAAGGAACGTCAGTGCACCAGTTTCAATTGTATTCTTCACTTTTCATTATATGTTTTACAAATTTTGTTTTTAAGTACTCCCTATGACATTTTTTGCTGTATTTTGCATCCTTTTGCTTCTCTTAACAAACTATTTGATGCATACAATTAGTATGTTTCATATCTGTGTACTTACCAGCCTTAGCTGACCAAGAACAAAGATCCTTTCTGATGCAGTATTCATAGGATGGTAACACATTTCAAAGAATATTATACCTAAGCTGAACAGGTCCACTTTCTAAGGAAGAAAAAAAAAGTATGAAAACTTGTGTGTAGTACCTATCAATTCTCTGAAGACAAAAATAGTAGAGAAAAAAAAAAACCACAAAACCCAACAAACATTTATGCTAAATGTCACAGTATATTAAGGCTGGAGAGAAGACTGGGTTTTTTTCTGTGTCTTTTTGTGGTTTTTTGTTATTTGTTTTTAAAGCTTTTTTGTTAGAAGACACAATCTATTAAGATCTGGTAGACTTTAAAGACTTCTATGATCACAGTACTGCTATGACATAAATGATGGTTGCACTTAAGTTGTCGTCAGCCGCTTAACACTGAAGTGAGGAACGGATGTTTATGAGGGGTTGGTACTGGGACTGGCACTGTTTAACAGCTGTGTTGGTGACATGGACAGTGGGACTGATAGCCTCAGGAAGTTTGCTGGTGACACTGAGCTGCGTGGTGCAGTTGACACGCTGGAGAGAAGGGATGCCATCAAAAAGGATCTTGACAGGCTGAAGAGGTGGGTCTGTGTGAACTTCATGAAGTTCAACAAGGCCAAGTGCAAGGTCCTGCACGTGAGTCAGGGCAATCCCCAAACACGGGTACAGGCTGGGTAGAAAACGGATTGAAAGCAGCCATGATAAGAACCTGGAGGTGTTGGCTGACAAGATTCTCAACATGATCTATCAGTGCACTCATAGACCAGAAAGCCAAACATGCTGTGCTGCACCAAAAGCAGTGTGACCAACAGGTTGAGGGAGGCGATTCTCTCAATCTACTCCACTTTCACGATATCTCACCTGCAGCGCTGCATCCAGCTCTGGGGCCCTCAACATAAGGAGAGCATAGATCTGTTAGAGCAAGCCCACAGAGCAAGTCCAGAGGAGGGCCACAAAGATAATTAAAGGAGTGGAGCACTTCTTGCACGAAGAAAGGCTCAGAGAGTTGGAATTATTTAGCCTGGAGAGAAGGCTCCATGGAGACTTTAGATCAACCTTTCCGTACCTCAAGGGGGCTACAAGAATGCCAGAGACAGAATTTTTACAAGGCCATTGAGTGAGGCCAAGGGATAATGGCTTTAAAATGAAAGAAGATAAGATGACAGAGGATATACAGACTGGATACTAGAAAGAAATTTTTTACTGTGAGTGTGGAACAGGTTGCCCTGTTGTGGGTTCCTGGAAGTGTTCAAGGGTAGGCTGGATGAGGCTTTGAAGCAACCTGGTCTGGTGGAAGGTGTCCCTTCCCATGGCAGGATGTTGGAACTGGAATAAGCTTTGGGGTCCCTTTCAGCCTAAACCATTCTATAATTCTGTGACTTCCACTTTGAAAACATTTAATTGCTTTGAAATTCAGTTTGTCTCTGCATATAAACAGGATTCTTCTTTGATGGAAAAAACACACCCTCACCCCTCACAATCACTGTCTAGAAATCCAGAACAGCAATATACACTTTATTATCTTAACTAAAAGCTATAAGATTTCTATCCTATTAAGTTACAAAGGTTCTCCATGCTTTCAACTTGAAATTGCTTGCCTCTAGTCATGATCAAGCACAGGCAGAAAAATTGACTTGCCCACATCCTTCTACCCTTGGTTTCCTCTTGAAGAAGTGCTTAATTCCCCTGATTAGCACAGGAGTCAACCACATGCTGTTTCACACTGAATTCCTCTTTGACAAGGAGGAATGACCCAAATCATACCTGGCCCATCTTAGATTCCATGCTACCTTTTCATGAAGTCTACTCCAATCATACCTGATTGTATGTAGATTTAGTGCTTCCTTGGACCTCTGGGCTGACGTACAGCGCAGTGCCAACCATCCCTGTCAAGTTACCTATGTGGCAAAAGGGGAGGGCACCAGTTTCAAGGAAGTGGGAGAGAAATGCAGCATTCACATCAATAAAAAAACTCATTCATATTCTCTTTCTTCTAGGTGGGAATGCAATCCTTACTGAGAGATACACAGCTGAGAATACTTCACAAACAGACAGTTCTTACCCTCACATGTCAAATATCTGTGTCCATCTGTAGTAGCTAAACCTATCTATTATTTTACAGACTTGTAGTAGGCCAGGATAGAAGTGTTACAAGTAAATTGCACTGCCATTACATTTGTCTTTAAACATACCATGTACTAAAGTTCCCTCAGAACACCATATTCAGACTCTAACAAAAACCAAACCAACCAACCAAGGACACTGAAGTCTTGAAATTGTCCTATATAGGCAAGAGAACACAAGTGCAGATGGAACAGATATACAGGCTATCTATACACTTCACCATGAGGAAAGCACTGATCTGTGGCAGAAGGCTGGCAGAGAAAGCAAATTAATTCTTAGGTAAGAGGCAAAACTGCCAGATTATAACATAGCTACCCAACTTTGTGGCTGGGGGGGCCCACCCTTGGCCTTAATAAAGGGAAGCTTTATTGTCAAAGAACAAATGGAAATTCTAACAGTGTATACAAGACCACAGAATATAAATGCTTGCTTAAAATAATTTAGAACAAGTTGCAATGTAAACTAACCTGATGGGTCAGACACAGCAGAACCATCTGAGAGATTTTCCTCCTGTTTAGAGACCACCTGAAATCAGCAAAACAGTCATTGTAAATGGCACATGAAATGCTTCTGTTGGCCGTTCTTGTCACTTGGGTTGCCAGTGCATAGCTTAATCCTAGAACCTTAGAAATTCAAATTAAGCTTATAACCTTTTCAATATATAAACATTGTGGTCATTTCACTTATGTTTTGTTTTTATTTTTCAAGTAATTACATCAGCAAATTCAAGGGTTTTTTTCACTCACTTAAAACTGTACTTACTGCATTTGCTGGATAATCTGTAGCTAAACCAAAATCACCAATTTTCACATGATCATCTGAATCTAAAAAAATGTTCACAGGTTTCAAGTCTCTGTGGATCATTCCCTGTTACAGGAGGAGAATAAAAAAAAAAGACTCACAGAATATTAAACAATAAGCATGATTCAAAATAGATGTCTTTATAATAGACTGAAAAATCACATTACATATTTTAAATACAGTGGGAAATCTACTGCATTAAGTCACTGAAGATCAGTCTTGAAGACAGACTATAGCTGGTAGCCCAGAAGCTAGAAATAATTTTCAGTGCTACCAGATACCTAACAGAATGTTTTCAAGATGGTCAAATTTTTATGACTAATGCATAAAATCTGCAGTGGTTCATTATAAAATTCACGTTCATGACAAAGTATAATAAACTCCAAGAACAGACTAATAATGGAAAGGGCAAAGAGAGGAAACTTGCTAATAAATGCCCTAAAATGAATATGAAGAAACCCACAGAGAAAGAGGCATAACACAGATATTATGTACAGGTCAAAATTATCACATTTACTAACCTTTTCATGGATGTAAGCTAACCCATCCAAAATTTCTCGGAAAAGCCTCCAAAGCCGACTGGTATCTTCATATAACCCTTGGTCAATAGTGTCCCTTAATGTGCTCTTTTCACAATACTCCATCTTCAGTTGTGCATACACAGGGGACAGAGGGAAGAAAGAACAGTTTTGTTAAGAAAAGAGACTATCAGAAACTTGTACCTGTACACATATTAGAGCCTGGGCTCAGGAGCAAATAGTATCACCAAAAAATTCAGTTATTTGGAATTCTCCTGAGACCTTTTAGCTACAAACATGCATTCACTTCTGGGTCCTACCTCATTTTCTGGGACAATGGTATGAGCCTGCAGAGTAGCATATTCTCTAACATAAAGGTTAACAACAAAGTGAAACCAGCCAAGCCATAATATGTGATAAAGGCAAACTGCAAAGAATCTCTGGCTTTATTGCAGTTGGCATCTTAGCTGCTTTCATTATGAATATACACAGCACATAGAAACAAGCTTATTAAAATCTAACTGCATCTACTTGTAACTTCCTTCCACACAAGCTCTAGCATTAAGTGCACTATAAAAAATTGCACATCACCACAGAATAGTTGGCTAAGATATACAGCAATAAATAGTTTCTGCAAGAAGTTGACTAACTCCTAACACAAAGGAGGTGTCAGTAGAATAGCCTGAAGTTGCAACCCTGCAGGAGTTTTATTGTGTGCCTACTGTTAGAGCCATACAGTGCATTTACAGATTACTGATTTCTATGAAAATAAAGTGCATGCACAATACTGTGCTTTTGAAGAGAATGAGGAATTTTTCACATCTGTGAAAGACAACTTCCCCTCTGGAATTTAGCATGGTAGACTTCAACTCCACATTGGGAATTAACACCATAAACAACCTGAGGAACACCAGCTACAGTGTTGGGGATCAGCATGGATATTCTCAACAAATAAGCACAAAGCAAAAGAATGTTTTGAAAGCCACGGACTCAAAAGGTTGGCTGGTTGGGTTGTTCTATGGTTAGATCAGGAGTTTCCAACTTTTACCCATACATGAGCAACACCAGTCATCCCATTATGCAGTATGGCACTGCAAAACTTTGTTCTCTCCAGGCACAAATACAGAGCCTTAGAAGGCACAACAAACCACGTGCACTGCACAGTGCCTTCCACCAGCCAAGCCTTCAGAAAACCAGTCTATTGCAAAAACAGCACTAAACTTACTCATTTGCATTTTTAAAGGTCACTACTTTTCTCATGAAAACCAGCAACTAGTCTCTGCAGGTTGAAATAAACAGTACCCTATTATGTGAACACATAAGCATATTTATACCTGAATATACAGATAATGCACTGTCTGAATGACTGGTGTCCTGTCTTCTCCTCCATGGCTATTCTTTTCATTGCCTTCTTCATTCTTTATCACAATAAAAGTAACAGAACAGTTAGCTACAGGAAGCTGTGCAGACTTTTTTATTATACATACTACTATTTTTTAATGTCTGGAATATATTGATGAGAACTCAGCTTCTCTGTATAGGTTTGAAAAACAGCAAAATAATACAATGACATTTTCATAAAACCACTGCATCTAAATAAACTAGAAAAACAGGTGTGACCAACTCTCAAAGTGAAAGTGAGTAGCATTTTGTCATCATTAGACACTGAAGGAAAAAAATTGTGGAATAATTAGATGAATCCTAACTCTCAAGCTGTGTCATATTAAAAAAAAAAAGATAAGATCTGAAACTAGAAGACAGAAAGCTTGCTTGACAAATAATGCAACCCCCACCCTCAACCAATAATTTTGGTATGGTGTGTATATATATATACATGTATAATGAGAAAAGAATGCGCTGCCATGTTATTAAATTATATGCTGAAAACTTTTTCATGCCAATGTACAATGTAACAGAAAGAGGAAGGAGATGCAGCTTTAAATAAAAGCATGTTACAGACCATCAGGACTGGCAACAATATACTGTAGATGCTGTAGAAGAGTGTGCATTAGCTTTCTAGTGATGCTGTGGACAGTCAGTGCACTGTAAGTGCTGTGCCACAATCTTAAAATCAACTAAAACTTTAGTCATTATACTGACTTCTCCTTTCTTTGAGACTGCTAGCAATATGTATTTTGTCTGCTTTAAAAGGTGGCTATGAACAGATATACTGGTTAAAAGCATCTAACGGCAGCACAGAATTTCAACTTTGAGAGGTGTAAGACCATGTAATCCATATAGCTAACTGTTAAATCATAAACACACTGAAGTGTTAAACTTGCAATAACCCGGGTCACGACTAAAAAAGCCCTCATATTTAGCTCAATAAACACTTCAGGAAGCAGAATCCAGATTAGCTGCATCAGACTGATTTCTGTGCAATGCAGCTCACAATGGCACAACACTTACTGTAACAGACATAAAATTATGTTTTTGTACTTACAACAGAAGAGAATTAAAACTTCCCAACTGACCTATTTACTTGTCAAAGACTATTTTATTATATTTTCATTTACATTAACTTTATCTTTACACTTACAGGAGAATGACCTTTACTATTTTCATCTTCATTGTCAAAAATTATTTCACTTTCAGAATCTGTGGTTGGCCTGTTTAAAAACACAGAAAGAAAAAAAATCTCAAAAGTTCTGCATATCAAGAAATATTTACTGAAGAATTTGGAAATTATTTTGGGGAAAAAAAAATCTAAGCTTCTGCTGAAGATTTCCTATATACTTTAAACAAAAAAGAAAAACAAAACAATACCAGAAAATCATCCTGCTTGCAAAGAAACACTTCCTTTGACAGTCCAGTTCTAAAACGGAAGGTATACGCTTGCATCAGTGAAATTTAGTTGCTATATCTAATAAGCAAAACTGAGATAAGTTTACTTATTTGCTTATACAAAAAAATCACTGAGTGAGAAAACCAAACCACACAGAGGAAGGTATGGAATACACTAATAAAAACCAAAACAAAAAGGGGCAAGTTAGATTTTTTCAAGATTTGTAATATTTTTCTCATTCTTTATTAAAAAACTTTACTGTCAAGGCTGGAAAAGACAGTCAAACATAAGGTAAGCAGTCATGCATTCTGGCACAAATAAGCAGCCTCAAGAAGCCTACACAAAAAAATTTTCCACACAGACTGACAATTCTTAGCTAGAAAACTTCCTCTTCCTGGCTATCTGACTGCTGGCAAATACACTGGTTTTGAACAAGGGAACAGAACAAAAATGCAGCCAACTACTTCTGACAAAAGAAACAAGAATGATAAGACACAAACTTGGAAAAACTAACTGCTCACACTCCCTACATACTGAAGCCCACTTACAAAATTGAATGCGAGAACACGCCATCACCATCATCATCGTCGTCACTGGACTCGTGATCAGCTCCACTGAATTTGTTGCTGGAGGATCTTTCACATGAAGTACTCCACTCAACGGAACTCGTCAAACACGGAGGAGGAGCATTAGCTTCCACATCATTTGTCTCCTCAGAGGAATACATGAAGAGCCCGGCTTTGGGAGGCATTCTTCTCCCTTCGGTTGTTTCAGATGTTGACACAATGGGAACAGGACTTTCATGTTTTTCTATCCAAGCATTGTAATACCTCACAATATTCTCATGGTTCAAGCGGGACAGCAACGTTACTTCCCCCTTAATCCTCCGAAATTGCTTGCTGGTAGGGTTTATACGAATGCGTTTCACAGCATAATAGCAACCATCAAGCTTATTCCTCACCTGCAAAATTCAAATTCATCTAAAGTGAAATGCTTACAAATGCCTTATCAAGCAGAGTCAGAAGAATAATTTCAACAAACAGGAAGTCTTCCTTTCACCCGGAAAATGACTGCAATTCAAATACAAGGTTCCCCATACTGACAGGCTTCTCCCCAGTCTCCCAACAACCTCTTGCAAGAAACTTTTCATACTCTTCAATTCCAGATTAAAACCTCAACACAGGCACAGCACACTAGCAGACCATAAATAAACCATGCAATCATTGAATACATTGTCCTGCTTCAGAGAAAACAAATATCCCCAAAAAGCTTTCCAAAGAAGAAACAATTTTTATACCATACCTTGATGACTGCTCCAAAAGCCCCTTTACCAAGTAATTTTAGCTCTTCAAACTCATTGTAGTATCGTGAAAATTGTCTCTGTGTTTCTGTGAAGAACGAAGCACTGGATATCCGACTGCTGGGTACAACTGTCTCCATGTAATCTATACCTGCTGAATCTGCAATGAAGACAGAGTTACCATCACTGGCAATAGGGGGAGGATAAGGCACTAGGGACTGTCAAATAAGGAGCAAGATGGAAACAAAACCTAAAAAACTTGAAGTGCAACTAAACCCTAAAACGCAGAAGTACTCTGCTGTACAAAGTTCTAGTACAAGCATAAATCTTAATACAGTTTTTAACCACTAACATGAATTATGCTGGACAAAGGAATGATTTTAAGAAGGATGAAAGAAGGAAAGAAGTCTCATTGGAACACCATTTTCCCAGTACAAAGTTAAGTCTACATTTACACTACGCAAGAGATGGATGAGTTTACAGCTTTCTTTAAAAGCATGAGCTGCTCGTACAGAAGAAAAAACAGTAGCCAGCCCACCCCAGCCAGTCTTGGGACACAGAAGTTAAAGATCACACTACCTTTTAAGTTAGTTAATGTAACACACTTGTGCAGTCTTGTGAAGCTGTAGCACAGCTCAGTTTTTCTTAGTGCAGGCAGGCAGCCCACTTACTTAGCAGAATACAGGAAGAACCAAGTTCCTTACCATCTAGATTTTCTTCAGCTACAGGTATTTTTATTCGTGGAATGTTTATAAAACTATGTTGTAGCAACTGCTGAGGAGTCCATCTTTCTTTATCTTCCAAGCAAACACACCTGTTAGCAAAACAGAACTATTTCATGTCTGACATAAATGTTAAGAGTTCTTTCTTATCATATTTAAGAAATTATTACCTCCATCATTCAGATAGGAATCAGAAGCAAAGACAGACTAAATGGCTTATGGACAGTGATATATACAGCTGGTAGCAGAGCAGAGAGAAAGAGAGCACCAAACCTGGTTTCCCAAATCCCAGATTAGCAGCCTGAGCTATGAGACCAACCTCTCCCATAAAAACTACAAGTAGCAACACAGGAGGACTTATCTATTCTTTAAAAAATTGTTAAAATCTTAAAACAAACAAACAAACAAAAAAAACCAATAGAAAACAAACAAAAAAGAAGACAAAAATATACAGGAATGTGACAAACATACTTTTCTAGAAAGTCTTGAAAGTCAGCAGGTAAATTGGTAGGAACAACAACTGGGAATTCCTTGGTTACTTGGCCCTGGCTGAGTGAAAGCAGAAGCAAGCCCAGACGCCACACATCTCCTTTTTTTCCAGGTTTGTTGGGAAGACCATCCTCACTAAAACGAACCTTGGTTTGCTCAAAAACATCAGCTTTACAGATGTCAGCTAAGCGCTTGGAAATGCTGTAGTCTGTGACCTTGATGTTTCCTTCAGCATCTACCAGGACACTGGAAGCACAAAGGACCTTGTGCACTACCGAATTATTGTGCAAGTAGTCAAGAGCTGACAAGATCTGGGTCACATAATGGCGCAGCTGCTCAACTGGAACTGGAGTCTCTTTGTGTAAGTAGGTAGAAAGGCTGCAACCACTTATGTGCTCCACTAAAATATCCACCACAATTGAGTCGTCCCGTTCTTTGAGGTTCATGCATTTGTAATGTACTATGTTTGGATGACTGAGCTTTGTCAGTGAGCTGAACTCTGTTTCTGCCCCCTGAAGCTGGTAGAGAAACACAACATAACATACATTTTGTCGTATCTTGGAACACACGACTAATAAAATATGTAACACAAAAAAAATACTTATAAAATATATGACATACTCATACTTTTCTAAAAAGGAAGTATTGTGCACTGGGGAAAGTACAGCGTTGATTTCTAACAGGTAAGCTTGATTCCCTCTTTCTTCAGAATTTCAATATTTTATTAGTTTATTTATGCATACTTCCAAACACACTCTCGCATTTGTATTATTGTAAAGGAACTCTTGAATACCCCAATACACTCATCTTCTTTCATGAAGATACTCTAAAAGATTAACATTTTCAAGTTCATTACTACCCTCTCAAGTTTATATTAAACTAGCAGCCTAAAGAAAAGCACTGAACCTCACCTAATCTTTATTAAGCCAAATACAAAATATAGGCATTACCTGTTTCTTAGACTTCTCGATCTTTTCTATTTCCTGAGTTGTAAGAAACCTTCCCATCTTCTTCTGCCAGTGGAGAACCCACTCATATATTAGAACAAAGTCTCCACTGTGAATTTCCAAGGCATTGTAGACAGATTTACCAAGCTGTTCATCCTTGCCTATACACAAAGGGAGAGAAGAGGAACATGGCTTCTTTTGTTTCTAAGCATTTGACAAAAGCTCCCGATAATGCTAAATAAACACCAGTAAGCCTGTTTTCTGAAGTCAGAAACATAAACCTACTTACAAACTAGACAAGACACGTATCTATACGGTAAGTATGGAAAATACCAGGCTTGATGAGACTGAATGCTATATAACAGTACTCAAATGAAAACAATCACATATTGACAAAAAACTGCTGCACATTTTCAAGAATTTCAAGTTTTAATAAATGAACAACTTTCCTGCTCAGCAAATGCCAAGCTCAACGTGTAGTAACACAAACGCTCATCCTCAAACTGCAAAATAATAAAATTTTCCTTTCTTGAGAGACTTTCAGGCTGTTCATCTATCCACTGAGGAAGTGCTACGTTGAAAACAAACAATGAAAACATTTGATGGTCTGTCCATGTGGGAACTCCATAGAGGTCTTCCAGCTCAAAGTTTCCTGTCATGTCCTGTATTAATGTTTTTGCTAAACCTGCTGCTTTTATGCCATGGCTATCAGCAGCAATGGAAGGAGAATAAGAATGCATTTCCAGCCCTGTGCTTATCAGTGGTTTGACATGTTATTGAAAGCATCCCAAACCCCAGCATTTCAAGTTGCAATTTTAATTTTGCTTACCTAAACATTTTCCTTTATGGACAGTAAGCTGACCAGCACCACTTGTGCTGAAGTTCAGAACTTCATGATTTCCAGGGGACTCTTCATTATTACTAACAGAAAGCTGGCGCTCTCGTCTGCAATGTGAAGAGAACATTTTTCTCCAAACTCAGAAAGACAGTACATTTAAAGTCAGGAGTTGAATACAAACCTTAAAAATTGGAAAGTTCCCACATTATGCACAGCATATGCTAAAATTGGAAAGTTCCCAAGTTATCCACAGCTTAGTTAAACTCTGACAAATGAAGGCAGGGGGCAAGGTGGCAGGGAAGAGACCAAAGTGAACAGGTCAACAACATGGCACACTATTCTCTTGCTTTCAAATTTCACTTTGTAATCTACTGTTTGCAACAAAACAAACAAACAAACCTAAAAAATCCACATGCAAACTGACATACTTTGAACGTCCAGCTGAATTTTGTCGGTGTTTATTATTCACTCCATGCTCCAAACAGCTCCCATTTAAGCGTGAAGCAACTCTGTGTCCTGCAGTATCTCTCCTGTGAGAATCTTCTTGATTTGTCAGAGCAGCTATTTCCAAACGTTCCTATCAATCAGGAAAAACACCAAGTAAGTACAGAAGCCCCTCCTATCATCAAAATATGCAAGTACTTAGTTATTATTCTATGAAGCCATGCAGATCACAGAAGAAATATGTTTTCATAATAAATTTATGCATGAGGCCAAAGAAAAAGTGATGAGATTTCAGAAAGTATATTTCAGCACTGTCCATGGCAAGAATGTAAAGAAACTGGAAACATTAATACACCAGCTTTTTCTATGTCTGTTTGAAAATATCTACCCTGGTACATTCAAGATGCTAGTATATTCCAGAAATAAACCCCTGAAATAATCAAGAACCCATTTTAATTTAGATCTACTAGAAGCCCTTGAATAAGAAAAGATATCTGAGAAAACTTCAAATTTTTACATGTAGTGTTACAGTACTGGGAAGAACTTACTGCAATGTTTTTTTGCACACCTGCTTAGAAAGAATACCTGTTTGGCAATCTCTTTCTTTTTTCTTTCTTCCCTTTTCTCTTCCTCCCTTCTCTGAATCTCGTTAAGGATTTCACGTTGCTGAAATAAATTTCAGTTGTTAGACAGCCAACACTACATGCAATGCAACTGCTAAAATCTTGCCCTGATTTAAAAGTAAAAAAGCTATAATGCTGATTTTTCAGAAGCATTAAAAAAGAACTTAGAGGATGTCACAAGAATTAAAAAACCAGAAGTCAAATTAACTCCTGAGGAATTTAACAGCATCAATTGTATGATATAGGAGAATGGAACTGTAAATTACTTCTACTGCCAGACCCAAAAATAAAGTTTCACACACACTAAAAAAAAAGACAGGGAGATAAATGCAAATGATCTTTTAAAAACCAGAGTTATTCTATCCATATTCCCCACAGAGTGGAGACTTCACGCTACTAGCCCCTGTGAGACTTGGATGAATTCCCTCATTTCTAGTGAAGGATGTTGGTGGTCTGACACCTCTTTTGATTAAATTTGTTGCTCTCTGGAGGTGCCTGTCATACCGAATGTTCCAGTCACACTAGGAGTGAAAGAAGGTGTCATTACCTGTCTGCCTGGCTAACACTTCCTAGTTTAAGATAGAATGCACTTAATATGTACATTTCCTTACACTTTTGTATAAGGTCCTCTTGATAACTGATTTTTATAAGATCAGGAATCAATCATTTAGGTTTGTTTCAGGCATAAATATTTCCCATGGTTAGAACCACATCATTAAAATATTACAATTACAGCAGCAGATAGTTTGTATAATACATATTGATCAACTCATACTAGCAGGTCTGACAAGTTAATAATTCACTAAAAGTCACCATTATGCAGAGTGATTTTAAAATGATTATGTTATTTTAAGAATATACGGTTATTCATACTTCGATTTCTCTTACCTCCTGCTCCTCTCTTCTCTTAACTTCTTGTGCCCTACGCAATTCCTCCTGAGCCAATCTTTCCTGTTCTTTCTGATGATTTTTTAGCATTTCTTCATGAAAAGACTTGGAAGGCGGTTTATTATGCTCACTGAGAAATGACTGTACATGGTCAGCAAGTTCAAATATCATCACCTAAAAGAAAGTAATGAATGACATGCAGAGTCAAATGATAGCCAAATGATACCTGCCCCAAAAAGCAACACAGTAGAAGCATGACTGTCAATTTTGTTATTTATCAGGGAGAATTTATCAGAATTATTTATTAATAAATTGTAACAGGAAGAAACCCTGACCACAGTAGTGAAGATGGCAAAAATTACTGAAAGACAGACAATCTAAGCCATCTTATTTTTCTAACAGGAAAGTGAAATTTAAAAATCATTTTCTCATCTTCTCTTAGGCATAATCTTTCTACTCCCAAAGACATGGATTTACGACATATGAACTACAACAGAACAAATCCTTCACACTCATCTGTTACTGAACCTACTGCTATGAAATAGTTATTATTTCACTGCTAACTGCAAATCCAACCCTTCCTCTGCAAAGCTGTCTCCCAGTTAGAGCTGTAAAATCACATAAGGCACTCCATATCCATATAACCACAACTACTAAAATAAGAACTGCACTGAAAACTGCTCAGCTGAATTCTGCTACATGGTTTGCTAGGTTGGGATCAATTTTCAGTTACTGTTTTCTTGAACTGTGCATGTATTGACAGATCTATTGACCTGTCAGGGCTTAAGCTTTCAGCAGTCTAGTAGCATCCCCTTATTAATTCAAGCAATCCACAGTGCTAAGAGACCATTTTAGCTCTAAAATTAAAGAACAGTATAGGACAAAGGTGCAGTCAGCAGCACCACTGAGCAGCATTTGCATGTGCAGGTGGGAGATCAGCCAAATTAAATTGTACCATCTGCCTGTAACAGGGTGACATTTAGAAGATTCTCAGACATTGAATCCTCTGCTTGAAAGTAAGAATGAAGCCAGGAGGCAAGTCAAAATAAAAAGAACAGCACAATATGCATAAATCTGACACGTGCAAGAAAGCAATGTATACATATGTATTAAAAAAAACACAAAAAAAACAAGAGAAAACTCAATAATTTAAAAAATACCAACAATTTGCTGTTCAGTTTGAACAGGTGGTTGAGGTATTGTCAAACTTTCTGTATCACAGAATACAATTTAATAAGGAATATCTGTCAAGGCAGAGAGAAAAGTTATCTCCCTTTTGCTGCAGACAAAGTAATTCAGGACAGCAGTGCAAATGCCATTCATACAAAATGTGTGCCATACATGTAACTCACAACCACATCTACACATTGCTGGAGCAAGCATGACTCTCTTTGTAAAATCATTAGGAAAATGTATGACATATTTTCAGGTCCTTTCAACGAGATCAGAAATCAAACTGGGACTTGAAAGCCCTACAGCCCTAATAATTCTTGTGGTCACTTGCAAGCAGACCAAGTACATATTGCATGGTTTTGTGGCTACTTAGAGAATTTAACCCTTGTACCTCCTGTGAATTGTCCACAGCACCGTCATTAGAAAAAAACAAACAGCAAACAACAAAGCCCACCCCCTAAATTCCAGAATACATTATTAAACTGCTAATTTCCAAAGATACTGAAAAATTTGAGGAAATTCTTGGTTATCGAACAGAACGTATCTGGCTAAAACAGTTATTTTGAAAGTATCTGCAGAAAAATTGGCAATCAAAATACAAGTATGGCATTCAAATGGAAAAAAGGCTTGATGTGGCAGGAGTGAATGACAGATAGCGCTTGCTAAGCCTGTAAAGTTGACACACTTGAGGAACTGAAAGCAAAATATTACCCCACTTCAGGCTATTATAATGTGCACAGCTGTGTAATTCTCATTTTCAAAAAGACAAATGGAGCTATTCAAATGTGTTCACCTGCAACATTTCCAAATAGTGATAAGAAACACGCCAAAACCCCTGCTTTCACCAAGAATTCTTTGTTTGCTTGTAATTCTTTGAATCATTTCAGTCCTTAACAACAACAGAAAGCTATCGTTAATACTAAACATACCCAAGGATGTATTAAATACCTTAAAACAGATAAAAAGTCTAAGCTTCCCATGTTTCTCCATCTTTCCCTTTTTACCCAGTTCCAGGGAAACTGAAGTATCACCACTTCTAAACACAGAAACAAAAAAAGCACAGTGGCATGGAGTGACAGTGCTACAAAGTGTTGAGCTGGTGTTTGAATGAAGAAGGTCTCTTGCCCTCCAGTTCAGCCCTGGGTGAACAAGGTCACATGGACAAACTCCCCAGGTAACCACTGTTCGCTTAAACAGATATGGCCTCTTATGATATTCCAATTAATCTGAAAAGTAGAGAAAGCTCTCAGTTTTACAGTTAGTGTTGGTTTTCATACTGCCAAATAACTCAGGATCTTTAAACCTAATAATGTGAACCTTTAAACAGGAATAAAGCTTGCAGTATTTATACATGCACCACATTTTGAGAGCATCATAGTCTGAACTTTCATTAATTGGAAACATTCCTGAGAAAGACAGTCCTTTCTTCCTTAAAAGCAATGCAACTTCCACTTCCAATGTGGATGTATTCCACTATATTATACCATACACCTTTAGAACTGTTTAGATCCAGAGTATATTTTTCAAGGAAGTGAAAAGCTCTTACCTCTCCACAGCGCTCTTTTGCCAGTTCAGCTAGTCTGGATTTTAATTCATTTACTTTCTCATTTGACAAGCCTTTTGAATTTTTTAATTGTATTTCAGGAACTCTGAGGGACAGCAACAAAACGTTAAAAAGTCCTCATTAGAAAAATTGAGTGTATAAAGCAAGAGATTGTTAATAAAAACTGTGTGAGGGAAAAGGAACGGAGTTCACAGTCACTTGGCAATTAGTCAAAACTCAAATAAGCAGTATACAAATATTACACATACAAGATAAAGTCAAAAATACTGTATTAAATCCCTGTCATCAAATTTTCTGGTTGTAGATTACCTGTTGGTAACACTTAACAGTAGAAATACCAAAGAAACCCTTTAGACTGTAATAATTCAGCTCTTAACCACTAACTTAGTGAACAAGCCATTTAAAACATTACTAACATAACATTTAGATGTTTAAAAATAATTTATCACCACTATATAGGTGACACAAACCCCAAGAAACAAATGCAATAAATAAATACCAGCTAGATTTAAAAAATATTTAAAATAAAATGAACAAGCAAAATGTCTGTAGGTGTTTTATTTTAAACTAAAACAACAAAAAAATGAGAGTAGCTGTTATGTCCTCATTATAGGGTATCATTGAGCTACCACTTAGTAAGGAATAGCATTTCCCTTCTACAGCACTCATGCCACAGCACAAATGGATGGACTGAAGGGAGTTATGCTTTGGACTATCAGTGGTATGAGGACTGAACAAAATAGGAGCAACGCTTAACCCAGAAATCACTTGCCAACTCAAAATGCAGGCGTAGGCTGCTCACCTGCAACTCCTTCTACACTCTCTATGCAGAACTCTTCCAGAAGCTAATGCAAGAAATCAGAACAACAGATGGCTTTAAATAAAAAAGAGATTCAGTCTCTCTCAGGTGAAACAGTCAGGAGCTGAAGAAGTTTAACAAGGGCACTAAGATGGCAGCAGGTGCACCCGTGTTTATGTATCTCCAAGCTACAAACTGGGGCTGCAGTTTGGCACTGACAACTCATCCCCATTGCACAGAAGACTAAATCCAATTCAGGTGTCAAAGTTTAGAGCTGCATATTGTAAAATATCCCAGGCTTAATAAATACTGGCATGCAGAAAGCAAGACTAAGAGTGATGAATAAAACTACATGTCTTTTCAACTTACACTTTACTAGAGAAAGCAGAGAAAAAAGGTTATATTTTAACGTTCACTTACGTATCAGGGTAAGTAGGCGGACACTTGACCCACAGGTCAACTTTGGCATATACTTCATTAGCACCAGTCAATCCCTGAGGACGCAGAACTAAATTAATTTCAGGAGGTTGTCGTACCTAAAACGCAAAACAAAACTTCTGATTGATAAGGGTTGTTTGGTTTTGTTTTAATGAAAACACTCAAGTCTCAATCTATAATTATAATAGAATACAGCTAAGACCATCCAGAACACGAAAAAAATACATTAATGTGTTGACATTGCTCAATAGGAGTGAATTGGTCCACTGATTATCATAATTTATCCAGTATATTTTTACAACTTCTTCGGATAAGTGTAGTTACAGTCATTAGAAAGATGATTCAAAAATGAGGTTCTATAATAAAACTTTTGTATTCTGCTTACTGTAAGATAACAGTAGAAAAAATTAAATAAAGTTAACACAGGTTATTTATATCATAAATTAATGCATTCATTACAAAAACAGCTTTTTTTTTTTTTTGGTGTTTAGATTACTAACCCAGGCATTATTTTATTTTCCAACATGTCAACAGACCATAATGTTACACTGATACACACCTTACACAGCCAAACAAATGGACAGTATTTCTTCTGTAGCTGTATTTTGTGTTTTGCCATAAACCAGAATTTTAAGAAGCATTCCCTTCCCCATCCCCACCCTGTTCAAATCACCTACCGAAAATCAGAATGAAGTAAAATATGCCCATTTAAGCATTCCCAGCTTCTTCTTTTCAATTAGGTTTAAAAAAAAACAACAAACAACAACAACAAAACAACCCAGCCCTTAGTAACAGGAAGTAAGACCACATGGAAAAACAAATACAGAAACAGATGGCAATCATCCCCTTTGCTTTTCTAGCGAGGAGGTGAACATGTCAAGTGAAGAGGATGTCAAATATGACCTTCAATACAAGGTGAACACTTCTGGAAACCCAACAAATTACTAAGAGTGTTCTTACCAAACTTCATGAGAAGAGAAAAAGTCATAGGTTGCTGCAAAAAAAAATTAAGTTCAAGTCTCTGGCACAAAAGAAAGCGAAGGATATATTGTAGACATTCAAGATGAAAGAATGCAAAAAGAAACAACAGTAAAAGTGAACCTGTGGAACAGAACAGAGTGATGCTTATCTCCAGGTACAGAAAACCAGTATTATGAACACAGCCGGAAAGGAAATATCAATTTGATGTGGACACGAAAGACAAATAGAAGAGAATAGTGAGTACCAGATCTGAGCATTAACTAGTTGTAATTAAAAAAACCCAAACCTATAAAAATGAAAGCATAATTATTATCATGGAAATAGGTGTACTGTGACAAAACCACAGCATAAAATAACTATGCGAATATCATCATGTACACCCGCAAGATAAATTAATTGAGCAGGTATGTAATTAGTAGGTTAAAGAATGAATTAAAAGGCAATTTTTAAAAAGCCTGACAATTAATTAAAATGCAGTTTATGTGCAGAGCACTGATTATAGAGCGAGTGCTTCTATCTCGACAATTAATCGCCAAGGCGGCCGTTTGCAGGGCTGGAGGAAGGACCACGGGAACCACCGAGAGCCGCGACA
>JANPWX010000360.1:40874-92233 GCA_024734555.1 Trochalopteron elliotii
TGGCAGTGCCGGGCAGCAGCGGCTCGGCGGCGCCCACGCCGGAATGTGGGAGCCCGAAGGAGCCGCGGTGTCGCTGCCAGCCGCGCTCAGTGCGGGGCGCGCAGGGATCTTACAGAGCCGCCTTGGCTCGCTCGAGCGCCCCCCGCCTTGCGATTCAAATCCCGGTTCATTTTCCCCGAGAAATAGCGGGAGCGCAGGGACAGCCACTGAGCAGTCACTGGCCTCTCTGGACGCTGTGTAAGGGTCTTCGCGGCGTCCAGCGCCGCGCAGAGCCAGGAGGGAGACGGGAGGGAACCGTGTCTCACCACGGGCGGAGCGGGAGGAGCAGAGGAGAGAGCGGGAGCAGATGTGCCACCGAGAAAGCCATGGTTTTCCTCTCTCAGGGCTGTGAGCACAGCCAGAGCCAACGCTGAGAGTGGAGTGAGGGGACAGAGTTCGTGCCCCCCCCCCCCCCCCCCCCCCTTTTCAGGCCGGTTTTGCTGTGCAGTGAGCCCGTGGCCGTGCGAGCGTGTGCGACCCCCGGCAACGGTGGGAAGATGAGCCGCGGTGTGCGGTGCGATTCTGGGGACCGTGATTTCTTCCCTCTCGCTTATTGCGGTAAAACATGCTGAGGGGACCTGTGGTGGTGTGAAGCAAAAAACTATGGGACAGCTGATCGGAAGGAGAAGCTTGGCTTGTTTTCTGCTTTTGTGTACTGGCTGTCATGACTTACAAGGTGGAAACGCGAACAGCCAGCCCTGCTTCTCGGGACACAGGACTGTGGTGAAGATGCCTCCGAGAGGCAGAGACCGGGCTTTATCTTCAGAAGCGGCTTTTTGCCGGTGGGCTCCATTCATTCACTAAAGGCAAGGGCTGCACAACCTGTGTGGCAGCAAGGAAGGCGGGAACTTCGCCATGGGGTACGACAGAAGCTGGGTGTTGATGAATGAAAGCGACCATGCCCCGTCCCAGGCTGTCACCAGAGCTCTGGAGATGGGGAACGCCTCGACCGGGCAGATGGTGTGGCAGGGCGGGAATGTCAGCGAGGCGGGCGCCGCGGAGAGCGAGGAGCACGGCGAGGAGCAGAGCTACCGGCACTTCACCACCACCGTGCAGGTTGTCATCTTCGTGGGCTCTTTGCTGGGTGAGAGTTGCTGGAGTTCTTCGTTGATTTTATTTTATTTGTTATTATTATTTTTTTTAATCCTTGCGGTCAGGGAGTGCAGACCAAAAGGTAAATGGCATCATTGGCTGCCTTCGTGACTGTTCTTACGGCATTTCTGGTCCTCAGGTGTATGATTTCAAGTTCCTTGTGGGTTGTGATGTGTAAAAGCTGTTGCTATAACATGTATTCCTCACGGATGAGAACTTGTACATTAGATGTATGTATTATTTAGTAAGCTTTTCTACCAGAATTTAAACGGGCAAAAATTAAATGGGATGATGACATGCTTATTTTCAGCTGCAATGGGATCTGTCCTCTTTAACATAAAAAAGGGTGTGGAGTGTTTTAAACAAGTTTTGCTGAATTTCTGTTTCACTCTGCAGTAATTTGGTATTTGTGTCCTGCAGATTTTAAATAAATCCTTTAGAAGTAATTTATACTGCAAAAATGTATAACCATGTGCTATCTTGCCTACTTAATACTCTTACAGTAGGAATCATAGATTAGATATATGGTAGTAAGGTATTGCTATATAATTTTACGAATCTGTGTACATTTGCTTTCTTGATGCTTATACCAAATTGTTTTCTTAGGAATATGTGTGCATTTCTTAGAGAAAAAAAAACAAAACAAACCAAAACAAACAACCAAGGCAAAATAAGCTTTATGGGGAGTCAAGTTAGGACTGTTTGGGAGATAAGTAAGCTGGATTTCAGTAAAATGTCACTGCTATCTCAATCATTCAAGGCTTTACACACAGGCCTTGACTAAGAAAACATCCAGTTTTCTTAAGGGAGTTCAGCAGGAATTTGCTGATGGTCATTGGCTCATTTTATCATGGATTTGTTTAGGATTTTCCAGATCTTGAGTAATGCTGAAGTCCATTTTTTGTGGTCATGGTAATAAATTCTAATATTTGTCTCCTTTTGGTAATATTTAATATCACTTAAATAATTTCTAAGAAGATGGTAAGCACAGCCATGGAACAGTGTTGAGTCCCAGTCAACAATGCATTTACTGGTTATTACTGTAAATCACTGAGTCTTTTGCCATCAGTTATTCCTCTGTGCAGTGGGGATAATCCCCATGGTTCTTGCTTTTTTTCTATTTAGCACATAGCATGGGGAAAGGATACTATTAACATCATAGGTACTCTGTTTTTTTCTGTATGTCGGATAGTACCTGGCACAAAACAATAGCAAACAGTGTTCTAAAATAACAAGACTAGGTGAGAAAAGTCAGAATTTTAATTCTTTATTATTTGGGTTTTGAACCTTACAGAGAATAAACTTGAGTCATATGTTCAGATTTTGTTTCATGAGCATGGATCCTCCAAATTTATTTGAAAAAGAAAACAGACATTATCATGGAATCATTCCTTCAGCAGCTAGGAGTTTTTAAAAAACAACCAACCAACCACCAACCGACCAAAAAATATCATGGGTACAAAATTTGCAAGACTAATGTAGGTTATGTTTTGGTGCTCCTGCAATTGGTTTTCAAGAGGTGGGCCAAGAAAACATTTTAACTTGTCACAAGGGGTTTATTTACTCATTGAATGGCTGGGACGCTAATGAAACTTTAAAAACAATAACTTTTCCAGACATATCAAAGAGCTAAACAGGGGAAGAAATAATTTTTCTTTTAAATTATGAAAATGCACTAGTCCAATGACAAATGTTAGCAATGGGCATCATGCATTTACAGTGGTGGAAACCAATTTTAACTTTATTTTTGAAACAGCCTTTGCTTCTGCTATCCCTGTGTCCCTGAAATGCTAATTTAAAACATTTATGATATGCACTATCATAACAGCTGAAAATTTGGAGTCTTAAAAAATGCCTTCCCCTATCAACCCAATGAATACACTACTATTTCTTCTTTATGAATGGAAAGAAAGCCACATCTCCAGAAGGTCTCAGGGCTTTGGTGCCTATGTGCTCGACTCTCATATGTGCCAGAAGTTTGGCGTGTGCACATGCTGGACAGTATCTCTGCATCAGCAAGGGATAACAACTGGATATTTAGCTCACACTTAATGCTTGCACAAATACTGTTAATTAAGTTATCATTTATTCTCTGCCATGGTCCTTAGAGTGTGAGTGGCATCCAGCTCTTTTCTCCCTCAGTTAAGCTGCAGAATAGCAGTTCTTTGTTGTAGTGAGGCCCAGGTTCCTCTATGCAGAGGGGCAGCCCTTCAGTAGGTGGATAAGACTATCCTTCTCCCTAAAGCCTGAGAATGGGGTCACTCCCCTCAGGGGTAGGATGTGTGGGTTTGAATCCTTTCTGGTTTGGGTGTATGTGCAACTTGTGCATTTCACATCATCAGTGCGTGCCCAAGGCACTTTACTGTTGATAAAATAGCATCTTCCCTTTTAAAGGAAGAAATTATTTTTAGTTTCAGCTTGAAATGGAACAAACCTATATGACTCAGTCTTGATAATGATTACAGGGGTCTGACATCAGCAGGAGTCTACAGCATGGAGATGTCCAGGTCCTGCAAGAGGGAATAATCACAGTTGGTGTTGTGAATTTAATTTAGGTACCTGCTGCACAGAAGAATGTTGGCAGCTGTGAGAAAGATGCATGTTATGGTTTTATTTTCTCATGTTTAAGACCTGTATTTGAGATCTGTGGGAAGACTTGGAACACTAGGATGAATTCTTGTGTTAGTTCTCACTGTGGTATGATAAAATAGTGCTGAGTGTTTCATTATACCTGCTGAAGGCAAGGAAGAGTCAAACCTTTTTCTTTAAGCTTGGGATGACACAGGGCTCCTTTTCCAAGTGAGTAAATTTTTAGTAGCTTTCTTTTTGTCAAAGAAGATTCTTGAGGTCAGTTTTGCGGTGAATATAGGAGTTCAGCTATACTGATCTGCAAGGTATATTTTCCTCTTGCCATTAGAAGGAATCAGTCTGCAGAGACTAATTACTACTTTAGCTTTGAAAGAAGAAAGAGAGTGTATTACTTCTGAGTTTTGGTGGGGAGAGGTCACCGGACGTGGCTGCAGCTGCTTTCAGTTGAGCGCAAACAGTGGGATGAGATCTTGGAAATGAAGAGGGTCTCCAAAGAGCTCTTGGAACCAGTATGCACAGCGAGCTTAATTTGAAAGGGAGATAAAAATGATGGCTGAAATGCAGTGGACAATAATCACCTTCTCAGGAGAAGGGAAAGGAAGACCAGAAGTAACAGTTTTGAGGCAGATGAGGATGAGGGCTCTCTCACTCTGAACATAGGCTTTCCCACAGTTCACTTACTTGCATATAAGTCACAGCAGTTAAATGGAGGAGCTTATGAGTTGTGCTTTTACTGACAGGTGTAACTGAATGCTCATGTCATGTCAGGTTTAGGTAAGGTTATATTTCATTGTAGAATTGTAGGATAGAATCACGGAAGCATTTGGGTTGGAAGGGACCTTAAAGATCATCTCATTCCAACACCCTTGCCATGGGCATGGACACCTTTCGTTAGACCAGGCAGCTCAATGCCCCATTCAGCTTGGCCTTGAACACTTCCAGAGACAGAGCATCCACAACTTCCCTGGGCAACCTGTTCCAGGGTCTCACCACCCTCACAGTTTATTTTTCCATTTATCTAACTTAAATTTCCCCTTTTCATGGTTTTTGGTTTCTGTTCTTTTCCTATTTCCAAGGTCTGAGAATCAGCAGTTGTTTTTGAGGCTATTTGAGTATGTTCACAATTTTCATGTTAGATAAAACTGAATTTCTTCTCTAAAAAAATAATTCTTGTCAGTCGTTTAGGAAAAAAACCACACCCACAAAACTGATGCAAATTATAACAAGAAAGATATGTCCTCAGTGCTAATGTCTACTCCCCAGATTGAATATGCATCTTACTTTATATGCATTTTTTACTAAATGTATCCCACATAATCCCAAATCCAGAAAACTTTCCCAGACCTTTTAGATCAGTGCCGTATTTGAGGTCTGGGGAACAAGGCTCTATGTTACTTGCTCTTTTGTCTTCCTAAATCTGTCCTGTACAGAAGGAAATGTAACTGGAAAGGCTGAGTATGCTCTGCTGAAGTTTCAACTCTATTTCAGTGGTTTTAGCACTTTTTGGAAAGCCATGGATTAGATTGGTTACCTCCTGGTTTCTAGACGCGCTTTGAAGGAAAAAATGATGTGCTTTGAAAGAGGTATCCAAAATCACAGTGCAGAGTGAACCCCTATTGCCTTCCCAGTGTTCTGCAGGACAGGCTTGCCCCTTTTCATGAGGATTTCCCAGTCTCTCTCTGCCCTTGAAACTGATCTTCTTCTCCTTGTCTTGATATCTGTGCAGAGAGATGTAAAATGGTATTGTTGCAGCAACTAATTTTTAAAGGGATTTGTACCCTTGTGGGGTACAAACCTGAAGTAAGGCAGCCTAGGTAAGATGTTTGTAAAGGCAAATGTATGTCAGCATAAGGAATAAATATCTATCTTTGAATAGCTACCAGTAAAGCTTGCCATAGGCATCTTCTGTAAAGAGCGGAGCAGGAAATCTTGCAGTAAAAAATACTGCACATATATGACTCGAGCCTAGACTGAAAGAATTTTTAAAGAATGAGGGTCATGTGTGTAAGAGCTCCAGCCAAAATTTGTAGCTGTGCCCACAAAAAGGCTAGAGTCACCTGAGGGGAAGAAATGAAAAGGTTTGGGGATGGGAATGATGATGTTTTGTTTCACTGGTATCACATTTATAAGAAATGTCTTAAATGAAATCTTCTAAACCAGGCACTTTGCATAGATTACTTTAGTTGCTGGTCAGCTGAAATAAAGTTTGGCAAAGCAAAAGGTGACTGAAAATCAAGTCTAAAAAGAAGCATCAGGCAAACGATGATATGAATGGTGGTTCCATGTAATAATAACTGCATAGTAATAACATATTGCAGTATGATAACATTGTAGTAATAACTTTCCCCTATGGTTTTGTATGGGTGGTTGTAAGCCTCAGGAGTCAGGGACTGTGCAGCAGTTAAGCTCAGTTCAGGATGCACCTTGGTTAAGCCTGCCTGGAATAGATGTGACGTTTTTGTGTTTTATGTGTGTTCAGTTGAACTACTAAGCAATTCTCTTTGGGAGAAAAATTGAGTTTGAGGAAAGGATGAAGAAGAGGGTTTGTGAGAGTGCTGGGGCCCCTGTTGCCATGGAGACCTCTCTTCTCCCCGAGCTTCAGCAGAGGCGCCTTGTCTGGCTTTGGCTGAGGGGCCCTTCAGGTAGCACTGCTGCTGCCTTTGAAAAGAGAGGCTTTGGGAAAACAACTCTTTACCTAGCCTGGAAGTGTGAGATGCAATGATTTCTACCTGAAATGCATGTGCCTCATACTGTGGGGATAGGATACTGTGTGATGAAGAGTTCCTCAGACATGTGTTGGGGGGGTTAACCAATGTCTCTAAAGATTATGTGGGTCAAGGATGTTAAACTGATCCCCATTTATCCTAGAATCACAGAACATCCTGAGTTGGAAGGGACCCACAAGGATCATTGAGTCTGACTCCTGGTCTTACACATGGCAGCCCCAAGAATTACACCATGTACCTGAGAGTATTGTCCAAATGCTTCTTGAACTCTGCTGCTGTGTCCACTTCCCTGGGGAGCCTGTTACAGTGCCCAACCACCTTCTGGATGAAAAACGTTTTCCTGATATCCAGCCTACACTTTCCTAGACACAGCTTCAGGCCATTACCTCAGATCCTGTCACTAGTGATCACAGAGAAGAGATCAGTTCCTGCCTCTCCTCCTCCCCTTGTGAGGAAGTTGTAGACTGCTACTATTTAGGAAGAAACTGATTCATACAGTTATTTTACTTGTCTGTACTCCCCATGTGAACACTTTAATGAGAGCTATGAACCACAATTCTTTAACTAAGTGACTGGATGTCACATTTTGCTTTTTATTGTGAGTTACAGTTGCTGAAACGCCTGCTGGTGTGTATCACTCAACTGTTTTGAACTTCAGTGAAAATCTAGAGACAAGATTTTATATTGATGTTATGGGCAATAAGTATTTCAGGCATGAATGAACCCACGCACTTAGCAAGAATTTTAAATAGTGTTAGTTCTGTTACAGATTTCATTTATTGGCTTGCTACTAGGCAGGCATCATGAGCTCTTAAATGAGGGGTTTATTCTATTCTGTTAATCTTTAATTAATTTCTTATTTGTGTGATGTTGGAAAAAGTAAGTTTGCTGCCTAGGAACATTTTTCAAGATCTAGGAAATTGTATACATCTCCACAAAAGGTGCTGGCAGTGCTGCTGAATCCTGTAGGCCGGTAGAGGTGTTCCTGCTGCAGGTCTGTGTCCTCAGAATGAGCAATAGCAAGGCTGAGCATGCATTCCCAAGAGGCACATGTGCACACAATACATCTATACCTATTATCCGTGAGCAGCCATACAGACTGACACAGAAAGAAAATGCAGCATTCAGGCAGACACAAGGAGTATCAATGGCCTCGTGCTCTTCCCCTCTCTGGCTGCTCAGGATGAAAGCCCATTAGTATAAAATATATAAGTATACACATATATAAGCCAATATGAATCACTCTGTGTTAGATTAGATTAGGACCAGATAGCAGCTGGTCCTAGACTCCCAGTCTACCCAGTAGCTGGCCTGGGATCCCCTTGTCTCCCAGCTGCCTCACACACAGACACACAGATGTGGATGGCTCTCTTCAGTAGCTAGGTTGGAGCTCCTGGTTTTCTGCTGGCCAGCTTTCAGAGCCCTGTTGTCCCCCGTGGTTGCCTGGATCACACCTATATGGCCACATCAACGCTTGCCTCCTGAGCATCTCCTACTTGCTAGCTGGTCTGGCTTGATGTTCAGTTGTGATCACACACTGACACATACCCACACAAATGCTCACTCTGTGTCCCTCCAGGCATTGCCATCCTGATGCATCAGCCCTGATGTCCCATGGTCTTTCCCCAGTTACTGCACTGGGATTTCTGTTTACTCACAGGTCCATGAAGGAGCGAGCCCCTCACCCATGAGAAGAGTTGGAAATGAAGTTTAATGAGAAGGTGGGACAGGCTGTGCTGATCAGGTGCAGGGTGTGGCCAGATCAGTGTATGAACCAAATACCAATTTATAGATGCCTTTTATCTCATTTTCCCTCTGGTCTCCTGCACTTTTTCCTACCCAAATCACCATGGCTGGATACCTGGAGCTTGGACTGTAAGATGAGCCACCACAGTGGGAACTTGAGGTAAGATACAGGGAATACTATTGACCAGGTGTTATCTCAGACATAGGGGCATGTTAAGAATGCTTGGGAAGAAGAATCTGTCACTGGTAATGGACACAAATAATGCCGGATTTACAAGCCACAAGGAAAGCCAGCTTGGCAACTGTGCTGAAATCAGCTCGGATTCCCTAAAACATAATTCTGGCAGGGGCTGATTGCAACCACCGACTCACAGCCCACCAGCTCAAAAGAAGAGAAAGAATAAGCACATGGACTTATTAGCCTTAGAGGTGAGGAAATAATTTAGCCAACAGAATAAGAGAACTGTGTAGTCAATGAGCATTAATTCCTTTGTTCGCTAGTATGTATAAATAGCGAAAAGTTTTGAATGACCTTGGGACCCCCACCACTGAGAAGCCCAGGGTGAAGGAAGGACCAAGAGAATATCACTGGATTCATAGGTGGTGGCTATTTTCTACTTGATCTCTCCACTGCCCCCCTCCCTTTTCTATTTCTTTCTCCTCACATTCATCTTTAAATAAAATCTGTATTATCGACTTTGGCATATGATCTTGTTTGCTGGGGAGGGTTTGGGGCAAGGGCTCCTTTCTCTGAGTAGGATTTTGAGGTTCCCACACTTGCTGTCTCTCTGCTCCTTCATCTTCATGGAGGTGAGCCTGTAATCATATTTCCTGATATAGGCTACAAAAGACTTCTTTTTGATATTTAGTTAGGATGAGGCTGTGAGATCATATAGGAGCTGTATACTAGTGAGAATATCAATGTGAAGTGCTTTGTGAAGAAAAAACCATGGATTTTATATACATCACATATATATTTAAGGAAAAATTTCCATATTACTGAAGTAATGTTTTGTTTTCCTGTTGTACTTGTTTTTGATCCCTGCACCCAACTGGCCCATCACAGAATTTGTAAATTATTCTAAATAAGTCTTGGGTGTCCCATATGGGTGGTCACTGGGGCAACAGCTAAACTGGATGCCCAAAGACTTGGGATTTCTCCCTGTTATGTTTCCTGTACTTGCTGTCTCAATATCCAACGAAGAAAGAGTTGTCAAAATGTTTTGATAGTAGGGTAGGTAGTGCTGGAAAGTTTGCAAATGGCAGAAATACTAGTGAAACAATTATTGTATTGTACCTTCCTTCATCTCTCTGCTGATTAAATGCTCTCCCTGCAGGAAATACACCCTCTTGTTTTCTGAACAGTACTGTTACATGTAAGCCTTTTTTATTTTTAGCATCTTTAAATTAGATTTAGCAGCTGGAAGCAGGGAGAAGAACTGGTGCAGGGTGCAGCTGACTACAGCTGCCTTGTAGTCAGCCAGCTTCCATAGAAACATTGCAATAAGGAAAATAAAACATTGCAATAAGGAAAATATCCTGGACTGGAAGGCTGGCTGAATAAGAAATTGTGTAACCTTCTCACGGTGAGGCATGAGTTTAGCCAGGCAATGCAAATGGCAATTATGGTAGTAACGAAAGCAGTAGTGAAGCTGAAATGGTGATGGCAGGGAGACTCTAATTGTTTTATTCTCTGCTCATGGTCTTGCTGTCATTGGCGATTGCTGGTAGATTGCTGTGGACTGCTGCCTTTTAAAATGGTTGATTAGTTATGACATTCAATGCTGTATTGACATTCATTTCCATCATGAATAGTCTGACCTCCTGGCAAATACAGTCCTTCTGTTCTGCCAGTTCTTTTGGGAGCGGGGGGAAACCCTGTAGTTGTTTGGGAGACAGGGACTATTTTTAGTCTGCTTTTTTCTACCACCTTTGACTTATTTTCTTGTGTGTCAAAGCAATTCCATACAAAAACTCATTAATTTCTTCCAGAAGATGGATATGATACAAAATGATCTTGCTTCTTGTGTAACCTCTTGTATCTTTGTCCACAAATCTTGTGTCACTTGGCATGTTTCCAGACCCCAGCAGGCCTTATTACTTCTGTTGTAACTATATTTTGTCTGGCACAACTGGATAATTTCTTTGATATCAATGAACAAACAAAAAAGTCAGTCATAAAAGGCGCTAAAATACATTTCCTTCTGCTGTTGCCTGAATTAATTGGAACAAGTGGAAAACACTGACGTAGGGTTTTTTTTTTTTTTTGTTTCAGTTGATTATCTGTAATTTTTAGGAGAATCTAGAACAAAAAGAATAAGCTGATTTGCCTTTTCCATTTGTGGTATTAGGTTGTTTATTTCCCATTTCCTTTTCAGAGAAGCATTAGCTACAACCCCTTTGGATTGTGTCAGTCTGAATTAGGGACTTCTCTGCCTCTGAGCAGGTAATCACATATACTGTGCTCTGGCCAGTAGCATTGTTTCTTTCCAGGCTTTGGCTGGCACATTGAGCTTAACATGTTGGTTTTTAATAGTTTTATTAGTTTTAGCTTATCTTTTGCTTCAGTGACTAAGATTGCTGTCCCTCTACTGCACTCCAGGACGGTGCCTTTGTAAGGGGCTTAGCAGTGAAGAGGTAGTTGCTTGGCAAACCCTCAGAGTAGCCTCACCAACCCAAAGCACATGGCCACCAAAGGAAGCAGGCCAGTCCCAAAGTCACCGGTCTTGCTTGGCCTTCCCCCTGCTCCTGTTTTGCTCCTGGGCAAAACAGCTGTGCCACCTGCCCTGTTTGATTGCCCTTTGTTTGCTACATGTACTCCAGAGAAGCATTCATCCTATTTTGTTTGGCATGCACAGATACCCTGTGATAGCTGGACACAGCATCCATCCTTTTTTTTTAATTGATAACATTGTGTCTCCATCTTGCCTAAGTCTGGGAAACTACCTATATGTGTACAGTAACACTGTGTATATGACTGCTAATCATAGGGGGATGTTGCCACATACTGTTCTCTGACACGTCCATGGGTTTTTTGAGCCCATATTTTAAAAGATAGAGGCTTATTTTGCCCACTCGACACAAACATTGATGCATTCATAGAAAATGGGGACATTGCAAGGAACATCATGTACAGGTCAGCAGAATTACTATTATACTTACAGAAAAAGCTGCAGAACTGAATAGTGTATTACAGAATGTTCTTTTACTGCACTTAGAAAAATTGTTACCTGTTATCCTTATTTTCATCACTGCAGTTCTCTACTGTTCATGTGAGATTTGGCTAAGTATTCTATTAAGTATTCAGTATTCAATGTCTGCAGTTTAATTTGAAAAAAAGAATAAATTGCCACCACACTAAAATTTTTCTGACTGTAACAAGCCTCTGTAATGGGATAGTAAAGACATCCTTTTGTTCTATTTGTTTTTTAAAACACAGTCAGTAGAAGAAAAGAGATATGAAAGTCCAGAGAGTAAAGGAAAGAGTAAAAGGAGCTAGAGTATGTGAAGGTAGCAGAAGGAGCAATGGTTGTGATGTGCATAGAGATTCATACAGCTGCAATTGTTCAAAATTATGAGTGAGTGTTGGCTGTCTGTCTGAGAAGCCATACAGATGGATGGTCACTGTCTGCTGAGTATGAGGCTTGGGATGTCACTCAAGGAATCATTCTTTGCTTTTGCAAAATTGGGCCACAAGTGACTTCCAAAGGTAACATGCCTTCTTAGGGAATACTGTGATCTTATCTCAATACTCCTCCTATTCATGGTCTCTCATTGTTGACAATGGCCAGGTTGTACCTTTGGAAACTGTTGAAATAAAATATTCATATACTTTTGGTTTTGGAAACTGCCCCCTCCCCACACCCACATTCCCCCCTCTCCCTCCTACCCACTTCTATCATGTTTCAGTCAAGTTATTTTTATAATAAATTTTTATTTGAAAAATGATTCTCTACATTGGAAGAGTCTTAATTAGAAAATCTGTGCTGGTTGTTGAGTGCTTTTAGTTTTTCTGATTAATCAGATACTACCACTGTGTGGAATAATTCTGCCATGACATGGAAAGTCTTTTAAATAATTTGCTGCTACTTAGGGGTTCCCTTAGATTGATTATAACCTGAGATCATTACAGGAGCATGCAATTAAAAAAAATAATTCTGTGGTTTTTTTACTCTGTTGCAAAGCCTGTAAAGAACTGGAATAGAGACTGAAATCTGACTGTAGATAGGAAGGTGAGTTGCACAAAATTACCTTGGTCTATGGAGAAGACAGCAGGCAGACCAAAGAGTTTTATTACATCTCCTTTTTCCTGTAGCCTTTTGACTGTTTTGTTGCTAAACCTACTGAGTGCAATCACAGAATTTTTTTTTTTTTTTGATTTGTTGTTTTTGGCATGGTAACTACTGTGACAGCAGCATGGAATAGCAGCAGCATGTAATAGGAGTCTCAGACTAGTAGTGTGTTAGGTAGTTATTAGGGAGTATGCTTTGGTTTTCCTTGCACAAAGGAGTGGGTGTCAGGAAGCTCAGTGCCATGTCTGGAGCAGTGAACTTCTCTGTCCCATCTGTGTGGACTCGAAGGCGAGTGGAAATATGCTCAAGTGCTTATCATCCTTTGCATTCAAAAGTGCGAAGTCACAAATGAGATTTGTGCTTAAGAAATAAGCATTCAAACTCCTCATGGTTGTTTATTGCTAAATCAAATCTTTGTGGCATGTTGCAGTATTGAGAGGGCTGATTTTGTAATGTTTTTTCCTTACAAAAGGTTAACAAAGTTTGGTGTGCCTCAAAGCTGCTAAAAAAGAGGAACGTTGGTCTGCCATTCTGGTACTGATAAAATATCTTCCTGCATTTACATAGGTTTTTCATGATAAATGAAATTTTGCTCCTTAGAAAACATGGTTAAAGCTGTAAATTTGTAAACTTTCAACTTGGCCTGTGTAAAAAGAGGTTGCCTTTAATCAAGTTAGTTTATTTTCAGTGTCTTAGCCTTAATTTAGTTAACATGATTAGAACTAAATCTCTCTTGGCCTAGTAAATAATGCAAGATTCTATTTTGTAAGGTGCAGAGTGAGAAATATGAGAGAATTCTGTAACATGTTTGATTTTTGTATGTTCCTCTGTGAGTTTTTTAATGTTGTTTTTTATTTTTTGCTAAAGATCACAAAAGTATGAATCAGCTTTGTCCACAGAAAGCAAAATAGACAACTCTTGATGATCCTGCCACTGGTACAAAAAAAAAGCAATTACACTGGAGTGTTACCTCCACCTACTCTGATTGCAGGCTGTGTGATTATGCGTGCAATGACAATCCAAATAGATAAAATTAACTTTAAAGGCATATAAGTAAAGGTTCTTAAGTAAATATGCTGAAAAGTGTCTATGAAAAGAAGCTAAGTACTGTTATTCCATCAATGTGAGCAGCTGAGATGTGTACACATTGCAGTGTTAATGCAATATTTTTCTCAAAGAGTGTCATTAGAGTCACAAAACTTAGCTTTGAAGATTACTTAGTATTCACATGTGTCATGAATCTGCTTTATTTTGCATTTTTTTTGCTTGCATTTCAGTAAATGTAAGAAATATCCTACTAGGTTTGTGCTAACTCAGATAAAAAAGAGCTCGTGTAAAAAACAGTACAAATCAAAGAGTACTGAACAAGTCTCATGTCCAAGATTGATGTGTCTTCAGCCTGGAGGATTTTCTTTCTCTCTTCCCTCAACTTTTGCAGCTGGTTTAATAAGATTGCCTCCCATATCATCTTTGCCTCTTCTTACTTGGCAGAGCCATGATTCTTGTTTGTTGTACTGAAATGATAACTTGAGATTCGTTTTCTTCTGCTTCATCCTCTGAAAAGATGTAAAGACCTCACCTGAACAGCACTTCCATATAGCTTTAGTAATAGGCATTGAAAATGTACTTAAAAAACCCACACAGCCATGAACAATTCAAATAGGGTGAAAGTGTAAAATTAAAAGGTAATTTGAATTAATAAGATTCCCAAACATAACACCTAGCAGAAAGTGGATTTAGAGAAAAAATTACCTGCTAGTATCTTTTGTAGCCAACAAACACAGCATGAAAGCAGTCTTTGTAAATCCTCATGTTTTTAAATGTCATAAAGTCTGCTAAGAAATAAAAAAACCCCTAAATTTACCCTATATATGCAGACAAAGAGGCAGAGCTATGCATTTCCTTTTCAACATTTATCCTGTTTCTCAGAAATGTAGAATTGGTAAAAAAATCAGTTAACATAAGTTAGAATAGAGGAAGGGAATAATTTCAGAGCCAGTTGCATTGAATGACAGTTTTTGTATTTTTTCAGAGCAGTGGAAATTTGGTAATTGTACTATCAATGTACATCATTAATCTAAATGTGATGTTTGAAGGAAATGGAATTTAACCAGACAATGCCTTCTGATTCCTCTGGTAGGCTGTGGAGAGGAGCCCTGGGATCTGTCAATGCTGATCACACTGGGGACACGTTAGGTGATGTAAGGAATGAGCTGTTGACACAAGAAGTGTCTGCTAGCAGCTTGGCTTAGGTCCTTTGTTGCAGAGAGAATTAAAAATAGTGATCAGAATAATACAGATTAGTCTCTGAATTTGTGCCTCTGGGAGGCTAACACTTAATATTCCCAGCAGAATTTGGACTTGACATGTGTGATATGCATACAGGGGAAAGTCTCTTCCTCTCTCCCTTTCCCCCTCCATTTTGTATTCCAAAGAAAAACACCTACCTCCCTCTTTTATGGGTTTCATTACTTTGATTTATTAACCTGATGGAAGAGTAAAGGCAGACTGTCCATCTTCTCTTCATTCTGTTGTCCATAGCAGGGGGAATCAGAGATGATTTGCAAGTCCTGCTTTCCTGTCAGGACTTGTGTCACAGGCTTAGCATGGTTGAGAGGGCAGTAAGGTGTAACTTTATGATCATGCTCCTCTAAGTAAGTATTGGGACAGCCAAATTCATTCACAGTGGATTGCTTCAAGGATCAAAAGTGGCTTCAGGGCACAGTTTTGCATTTTGTGATGGTTTTATCTTTTCTAAGATAAATGTAAATTTATAATGTAAATCTTTTTGCATTTCCTACAGAGAGACCATCATCTCAGCAAAGGAAGGCTAGTTATGAAATATTTTACAACTGAAATACTTTACAAATATTTTTTCATACATCAGGCAGCCTGGGATCAGTGGGATGGCAAAAATAGGATATATAAAAATGCTTCCCAATGAAATCTGTTCATTTCCAAAAAATGAAAATAGTCCATTGGTTCATTCCCCTATTCTCTCAGTGTATGGCAACATAAAATTTACTTTTAATTTCCATTTTCTTTGTAGAATATCATTATCAAGTCACATTAAAAACATGCAGCCTTGAGAGAGTAGTGGCTTCTACTGATGCCAGTAAGGGAGCTTTCTGTACCCAGGCAGGTACATCTGTGGTCTGTGGTTTCAAAACATTGCAAAAAAATAAAGCTAAATGACTGTCATCATATTGTAATGCCCTCTGTGGTAGAAATCACTAGCTAAGTGTTTGATCTGGAAGAGCTAATTTTCTTTAAAAAAAAAAACAACCCAACCAAACCAAAACCCACAAACAAAAATCTAAACCCTCAGACATGTTGTGAATTAGATGTAAAATAATGGATATATTGTTTAGTCTAACCACTCTGTACAGTCAGATTATTATAAGTAGGCTATTAATCAGGAATTTAAAACCAGTAATCTATATACAGCTCAAAGATTAATAGTTCAATACTTTTTTCTTTGATTGATGCATACTCTAGATGCTTTCTGAAAAAATTATATAACCATTGTAGTTGTCAGTTCCATCCCTATTAGCATATTTGGCCAATAAAGCTTTGAATGGTAAATTAACTTCTCCGTCCTGGAAATACCAGTAGTTTTTGATTGATTGATTGCTGTTGGAACAGTGAGGCATGAACAAAGAAATTCATAATCTCCACTAAAAACAATTGTAGAGGAATCAGGAAGTCATGTAAATTCTGCTTGAGGATGCAGGCTGAGATGCCTTGCTCTCCTCAGTGTGCAGGTTCCAGTGTGTTCTGTTGAGTAGCTCAGACAAGCAATGGTTGAACGAGTCAGGGTTTAACAGTGCCTTTGAGTTCTGCTGCAGTGATTTTTTTTTGCAGCATTATATTGCTAATTTCTGAAGTTAATTTTTGAGTAGGCTCCAGAGGCAATTGCAGACTCTCACTAGAATGCTGTGGGCTCTTTGTTTTTTCTTTCTTTACTTTCAGTCTACATCACATACTGTTTAAATTTCAAGTTTGTTACTTGGCTGCTGAATCTTCCTTAACTGTGCTCTTAGAAGAGAAGTTGCTTCTGAATGCAATTTTCATAAATTAAATCTTTTAAAGCAGCATTACAGTGTGTCACTCTTACAGTATTAGTAGATAGCCAAATGGATCATGGATATGGAGCATTCACAGGTTTCTCTGTACATAGGAGTGGGTTGTCAGGACAGGGCAAAGAGTTGTCATATGGTTTCCTGTGCAGAATATTTTTCTGGGAAAGCACTGGAGTGTGGCAGTCTGTTGGTAATAAATACCTTGTTAAATAAATAAATAAATAAATAAATGGATCTCTTCAACAGAATCTGAAAGAGATCCATATGCTAGTTTGCTAAAATGAAAGCATCTTAATGAAGACCTTTTGGAACACAGGTGGCTATTTTTCCTGCTATATTTATATAATTTTCAAAATATGAGAGATTATTACAATTATGCAATCTAAAATTACTATCACAGTGAAGCCTTCTGTTTGCTTGTATTAAACTTACCTTTGAAGTTTTGCACAGTGATTGATTCTCATGTGGTTTTCCCCAGTACACATTTGGAAGCAAATTGTTTTGAACAGTTACTGACAATGGGTTGTCTCCCACTGGAAAATCAGAGTTGAGGTAACCTCTGACAGTGAATTGTGCTGTTCTTGGAGTGCCTCCTCATTAAGCAGTACTGATGCTTATATTGGCACTTCAGTAACTGAATGGTTTATTACAATGTCTCTTAGGTGAAGAGAATTTATGGAATGCCTTTTTCTTAAGTTTTTTTTTAATAAAATGTCCTATCCAGATTGAATTAATATGAGAAAAACAACTCAGATATATAGTCATTTGTTTGCATTTAAGATTCTTTGATAATATATTCTTAGTGTAAGCATGCTGATGGCTTGCTTTTGAAACTTCAATGACAGTTTGATAACAAAACTGGGAGTAATTTTGTTACATGGCATTGTTCACCACATACACTACTGTTTGTTGGGTTTTTTTAACTATTTACTTTTTTCTTTTTTAATTAATTTATCATAGGTTTTTGATGAGATTTGCTTATTTCCAGTGCTAGTTTAATGCCTAGTAACTTGTTCTAATAAAACACCCCAAACACATTCCAAATCCAAACAATACAACTGTGTTGTTTTAATTGTGGGGGGATTTTACATTTGAATTTGTGAATCTATTTATTAAGTTGTTTTTGTGGTCATTGTTGATACAAATAAGTATAATGGTGAAATAAAAGTAATCTAAAGATTCAATCTTCCTCACAATGTATCTTCCTCACAATTACTTCTCACAAGTAATCTTCCTCACAAATGAATCAAGAAGATATGTTTTGAAGATATGTTTTATCAATGCATATAAATAGCTTACGGGCAGATGTCGAGAGGATGGGGCCAGGCTCTTTTTAGTGGTGCCCTTTTAGGAGAAAGGGTACAAATTGAAACACAGGAAATTACATCTGAATATGTGGCAAAACTCCTTTACTTCAAGGATGACAGAGCACTGGAACATTCTGCCATGAGAGAGTGTGGAGTCTCCTTCTCTGGAGATATTCAAAACCTGTCTGGATGTGATCCTCTGCAACCTGCTCTGGGTGAACCTGCCTTACCAGGGGGTTGGACTGGATAATCTCCAGAGGTCTCTTCCAACTCCAACCATTCTGTGAAACAACTGAAATATTGTCCATATCAAAAATAATGTGGTTAAGAAAAACTAGATCTTTGATTGCTTCTGAAAGGTTTCATCTGAAAATTATCAAAACCACTTCGGTAAGGAAGAATTTAGTCTTTCATGTGCAACAGCTTAAATTGACCAAGACCAAGAAAAAAACCAGATCTGGTTTGTACTGCCTCTGTCTGATGTAATATTGTTACTGTGGTCTAAGAACTGCTGTCAGCGGTGTCCTTGTTTTATCCATACATGACATTCTTTTAACATTCTTTTAATAAGCCATTCTTGCTTTATTGTTTCTGCTGATGCTTTCACACATATTTGCTTCTGTTTGCATTTCATTCACACTGATCTTGGTATTTCTGTTGCAGGTCTCCACAGACAAATCCCTAAATGGCTCAGGAAAGGATCCACTACTATTTCTTGTGTTAAGGTCACAAGTTGAAGTATGCCAAAACCCCTGTAGTTAAATAAACAAGAGCTTTTTCTTTGTCTCTGCTATCTTGGAAGACCTTTTGGATTTGTCATAGTGATTTTTGAGGGACTATTAAAATATACAATCCTTCTCTCACTCTTCATATTCCCCCTGAAGGTACAAAGTGTGTTCATGTTTGTTTTTAAGGTAACGAGATTAATTTTGTACTTATTACTGAAAATATTGCATCCAGGCCATGGAGGTACAACTTGAAGAGTTTTCATGTGTTAATGACACATTTTAGTCCCTTAATGGAAGAGCTGAAATCACTATAGATATTTGGCATATTTTTTTGCTGGTACTTCATCTGCTGAAGTCAAGAGAAATTGCTGGATTGTTTTTACTTTCTGCTTGTTTCCATGTGGCCTAGAGAGATATGAAACATTTTCAACTGCTGACAGTGGATGACTCAGTACAAGAGAGGAGCAATTACATAAATGTGTCATCCAAGCATTCCCAACCAGTGTGATATGGTAGTTTTTGTAGGAAAGCAAAAGGGAAAAAATGTGTGAGAAATGTAAAAGTACAAAAGATGAAATATAAGTAATAGATGCCTTGGTTTGTAGCAGTAAATGAGTTGAATGTTTAATAAGAAGAGGTCAATGATGCAGCAGCTAACATCTTGGTTATTTGTGGATTTACTGCCCGTGTCACAAGAAGAAATGTTTTAGAGATGGCTGCAGAGAACAGATGCAAGAACTGTGGAAAGCTTTGCTAATGAGCATGTATTTGTATATGTGTGTAGGAAAACACAGCAAGCTGTAACTGATTTGATGCACCCACTTGCTGATTTGCCCCAATCAGATAAGTCACTGCCTGTGTGCTGTGTATCCTCTTTGGTGGAAGAGGTAGGACATGCACATATGGAGCCTCTCTCTTGTTTCTGCTGGAGGCTGCTGTCCTTTACAGGGTTAGCTGTATGCTGCACTTGTCTTAGGTTCATTTAATATTTACATGCATATGGCTCATACATGATTTACCTTATCAGGTCATATATATATATATATATACATATATATATATATATAGGAAGACATTGAATTATTTTTTAGTTTCAGAAAATAAAACTAGAAACTAATTTTATATTATTCCAGCTTTTTATCATTTTTTCATATTGAAATCAGTTTTGATTGTAATATTCTAAGAGGCCCAAAAATTCCATTTGCCAGCAGAGAGATTCTGTTCAGCTGCATCTATCAGCAAAACACAAGTTTAAAATTATATACTGCATGCAGATGATTGATGAGGGAGTTTGTGTCATCAGTACATGATAGGTCATGCATTGCTGCACTAATGCAATGTAACATGCAGCAAAGTACTGGCAATGTTATGGCAGGTTTCAGGACACATTATCTTCTGCTGTGTCCAGCAATTTATGAAGTTCAAATATGGATGTCTATTTGTATTTCTAACACTAGGGAAGAAAAGGAGATTTAAAGCAAAAATGACCATGTTCTCTTCCTTTGCCAGTATGGCAGTCATCTGGATTATTGGAAGGTTAAAGAAAAGTTAAAAACTCTTTCCACACATCAGGGATGTATTTGGGGTGACTGTTAGGCAGTTTTACAGCTTACCTTACTATCAGAACTATTTTGCTGCTAGACAGTGTCCAGACCTAAAATGTTTTTTTAAAAATCATATTCTTAAGGCCAAGAAAATTTTAAATGTTTCTCCAGTTTCTGCATCTTAATCTGGTTCCATTTACTACAGTCAATTCTGGGCACTTGCATGTTGCTTTGGATTCTAAGCCATCAGTCCTAATGAGCTGCACTCCTGGCTTTTTTTAATTGAATGGAAGTGTTAAGTACTAATATTATTTTTTTTCAGTGTTTCCTGTGAAGGTATTTGAAGATTGAAAAGTTGAGGCCCATTTCACTGAGCCCAGTGTTATTCTGGGTTTAACAGTGCTGTTTTACAGAGAACAGACCTGTGAACTGTGTCTTGCTGGGAGGATTTTGAGCAAAGCAAAGGGTTATAAAAAGAGTAAAAGAAAGCAGATTGGGAGTGGAAATACAGAAGTCCAATAGTTGAGTTCTGTGGCAGACTGTAAAAAAATAAGGGAGAAGAAATCTGGGGAGAGTCTCCGTCAACAATTGATTCTGTAAGTGAAATGATCAAAAAGATCTAAAATGACACTTCATGCCTCTATACATTTTAAGAGAAAACAAACCAAATCAAACCAAACCCCACTTCTTGCATTCTGTCAGGCCAGAAATGCCACCATCATCTTAACAGTGAAGCACTTCACCTGCCCAGAGTTACCCCATGGGAACATTTCTCTTTGACAGATGGAATAAATCTGATTTGGTTCCATAAATTCATATTTCTTCAGAGAAATGCCACACTTTTGTAACTAAATAGAATATTTTTCCATGTGATTTTTTAAAATAGTACTTGATTTAGGATCATACTGATTTTTTTTTTTACAGTTCCTGATTTTTCAGATGTGTGTCAGAGTCCCCAGACCTACTTTCTTATTTCTTGTGTGTATTACTTGAGTACATTTACAGGACTGGGAGGAGTGGAGAGAACCATTCATTACAGTCAGCTGGCAGGGAGGGAAAAAAGCTTGTTTCTAAATATAATGTAAATTAATCCCACTGCATAGGATGTATTAGGCATATGTAATTCCTGTCTGAAGACATCTGTGTTTGAAAAGTGAAGAGCAAATATAACCAGCTGGTGACCTGGTGAATGGTTGCATGGCAAAACCATATAAAAAATAAAATTTTGTTTCTAGTAAACTGGTACTTGGAGAAAGGGAAGCACTGGCAAACTAATGCAGGAATGACATCAGATCTTTCTTGGTTGTATAGAGCAAAAAAAAGTCACAGGACTGTGAGGTAGGTCCAGAAATAGTTTCTCCTCTATGAAATACCTGTTAGTGTGGTATCTTTCAGCTACAAACTCCCTAAGTTCAGCTGTAATGGGAGATGAAAATTGGTGCTAATGGGTAGGATTTTTTTTTAATCGAGATTGCAAGATAGCCTCAATTTCCAAAGATAAAGTCTGTCTTCCAACAACTAGTAATTACCACAGGCTTTTAAAATTTTGGTCTCTGTTAAGTGTCATTCATTTTAAATTGTGTATATGTCTCATTTTTTCCTCAATAAGCAAGCCAGTGAAAAAAGCTACCCAGTAATTTAGTAAAATTAAAATTGTCCACGTGGTTGTATAGGCTTCATAGATCTCACATATTCCACTATATTCCAATATGGCATAGCAACTGATTATTTTTATAAGTTTTGTCTGAAAATCCTGAGTGAACAACTAGAAAAGTACTGGATGCAGAAAAAATAATTTTGCATAAGCACGATATTGTTGGACTGTATCTGCATTGCATTCTGGTCTGGTTGCATTTTGTAAAGAGTGGATATAAGGGTGAAGGCAGGAGAGAATAAGGTTCTGAACAGCACAGGAGGTCATCAAGTTGAGTGTGGAAGGTGAGAAGTTGCTCCTGTCAGCTGTTGATGGTGGAGCAGCTTACAGTCCAGGCCAGATGCTGGAGTTGCTCTAAAACACATTTTTTTCCGCAGCCTCACAAGTGCAAAACAGTCAGTCTCCTCCTGGGTGTGCCCTTGGCATGTCACACAGAGATGACAGGGGTCCCACGGCTTCCTCCTAAAAGAGCCTCCTTAGGGACTAGGGCTGGCTTTCTAAATGAAGCATCTGTGATGTGGGAAGTCACACCTTTGTGACCTTACGTCCTTAATGGCACCAACATACCTGCCTATGAATTGCAGGTGCTTTTGGGAAGCCAGACAAAAAAAAAGATGCATTTCAAGAGCCATGTCTGCACTTACATAGGGAGGTTACCAACCAAAGTGACTGCAGGCTCTCTGCAAACAAAGAGGTACAAAAAGGCAGATGGCATTGTTATTTAGAAACAATTCTTAAAACTTGCTTGTTTCCTGTGTTAAGACTGCTATTTGCAGTTACATTCAGCACAGTGGTCAGGATTGCTCAAGTAAATCACCCTGCTGCTTGACAGTCCTTTCATGACAATACAGGTTCAAAACAGCCCTTTTTTGAGTACTTTATAAAACAAAGGGACAATGGGTATTCCTCTTGTGCCAAGGATGGTGAAGAATAGACAGATTGTTCAGAGAGATTACTGGCTTCACTTGCATTCTAGGCCTTGTGGTGTTTCACTGGCAGCATCAGATTTGCTCTCTGAGGGTGACTGGCATGAAGCCTTGTGTAAGGTGGCCAGGGGGTTCGCTAGATATGATCCTTTGTTGGCAAAGGAGATTCAGGATCCCAGACTTCTGCTAATGATTTCACATATGCTGATGATGTGGGCATCCAATATTTTTACCTCTTCTGTATCTGTTCCTTGTATTTCCTTTCTCAGTATAACTGGTCAAAACATTGGTCCCTATGTCCCATTGTCTCTCATGGAGATCATGTAAAATCCTTGGTTTAAAAAATTTGGTTACATTTTTGTACTAAGGCTGGTCCCTTAAGCACTGTGATTCAAAAAGTTACTGACTTTGAAAAAACTTTATATTACTGTTGTTATAAATGAATATCAGCCAATCAGATAAAAAGCACAAGATTTTTATTTTTCCATTTTCAAAAATCTATCTGAGACAGCCACAAGCAACATTGATCGAATGCTGGGTGAACAGGCGATCAGCAGCAAGGGTGCTGTCCTGCCCTGTCCACGATTTCTGAGTTTTTGGGTCTGGTTTTTATACTGTTATTTGTGCCTAGTGGCTAGTCCATTGTATATCTGTTCAATTTTCACATTCATGCGCCGTCTTTCACTTGTTGATGGGCTTTGAACAGATTTCCAGCACTGGTGTAGGGTTTGAAAAGGAGTTCCTGGAACCCGGCTTTTCGGATGGTGATTTTACTTCCTCTCCAGGTCCTCCATCGAAATTGGCATCGGTTGTTTGATGGTGCAGGTGCACAGAGTCTGATTCGATCAATGAGCCATATCCTGCTCAGCCAGTCTTTTCAGTTGTAAATCCAGGTCTCATCCTGCTGTCTTACAATTGCAAAGTAAGTCCCGGTATCCGGGACACCTTCCCTTTATGGGAACTAGGACTTACTTCACAGTGTTCCAAGATTTACAAAGTATAATATTTTGATACATTATTTCATTTACTACATCTACTGCATCTACTACATTTCTAATATTCTAATACACGAATTTATCCATCATATCTATCACACTGTTATGGTTAGAACAGTACATCTGGACATTCTTTTTTCAGTTTTTCAATTTCCTAGCTTAGGTTTGAAAGGCAATGCTACGCTTTGCTGCCATATTCTCCTGATATGGGAACAATCCATGGTTCTGAAGTTGAAGATGCAATATTCTCTAAATTTTTTCCTTCCAAGGATCTTGAAGAGTTTCAACTTCTTTGAGGAGATTGGTTTTAAAGTAGAGGCCAGGAATTCAGGCAAGTCAAGTGTACTTAAGCAAAATAAGTGGGTTTCGTTGTTTTCTTGATTGGCTGAAATGATCTTGATGGTTGCTGAAGGACCGTAGTTTATCAAAAGGAAGAAAATTATTGTTCCTGTCTAGAAATTCTTTCCATTTAGTGGGGTAGCAAATACAAAAGGTGAGGCAGGAAAAAGTGGCAGAGGGTATGAAGAACTGGAAGATTACCAATGCAATGCTTTTTTACCTTCCTTCAAATAAGCATATCTGAAAGAAGTACAAGTGGGAATACAAGACCATTAGCAGGATGGAGTTACTTTAGAATCTCCCTACAGACAATAAACATCAAATACTAAAGACAACAGTACAAAAAAAAGTCACAATGGAAATATAATAATGATAATTTTACATATTAATTTTGACATTAAAAATACCATCATACCACATAAGTTATGCCTGCTGTAAGTATAACTTAAAATTTCCTCATAAATGTTTTTCTGTCTTTGCTCCACCTTCAGAGCAAGTCAGAGTAGCAGCTGCCAGTGGATTATGTAGGCAGATTGTTACCTTGGACTAATTCTAAGTGGTGCTGCAATAAAAGCCAGTGACATACCTGTTCCTGCAAGGAAATCTTTGTTCACATTAGTGAAATCTTAGTCACTGAGACTTAGCTGCTATGAACTAGCTCCTTCCATAAAATCTTTCCTACCTTGTAACTATGCATTGCTGGGAACAGAAACCACGTAGACAAGTATCACACTTTAAATGAAAGGGCTTCCAATATAATTTTGATCTATGCTGAAACACCCTGCAGGGAACTACTCTCTGCTGGGCAAATCCTGCTTTGTGTAGTTCATTTGACCTTATAAATCTCTTACATAATTATACTTCTGAATCAATAGTTATGATGAAAATAGGAATCTGTGAATGAAAATTCTAAAAATAGGAGTGAGAAACATTTCAAAATTAGGGAGTTCACCTGCTTTATGAAGAGAAAAGAAGGTTTGGCATACAGCAAACCTTGTTCCAAGGTAGTTCATTTGCAGCAGACACATCATTTTGGATACAAAACATTTGGTTGCACATATGCACAAACTGAAATTGAAAAAAATAGACTAAAATGACAAATATTTTCCCACTATTTAAAACTGGACTACAGTTGTATTTTATCTCTGAACTTTGAAGTTCGTAGCAAAAATGTTAGAAAAGGTTGGATTGGGTTTCAGGAGGTTTACTTTTTGTTTTAGTTTTATGGTTTTCTTTAATCTATAAAGCTTATTCCACCACTCTCATAGCTACACTTCTTCAAACTAATACAAAAAGAATTATAAAGATTATAAAGTATTGCAAGAATTTATCCATGCTTGAGCAGAGTTTGGCCGATGTGATGTTCAGAGGTCCCTTCCAGCCACAACCATTCTGTGATTCTGTGGTTCTGTGACAAATTTACACATTTCTTCAAGCTGTGTAAGCCAAAATATATCCTGATACATCCATATTATTTCTGGAAATGAATACATAAACATACATATTAATAAGAAGAGTATTTGATAGTTACCTGTCATGAGTGCCAGAAATGTTTCCAATTAACCACTTTTTTGGAGTATGGTTTGTCAGAGTAAGTTCTGTGAAAAACACCTTCCTCAAAATACTTTGAAAAACAGTAATAAATAGTACTGGAGAGCTGTGATGTTTCAACACGAGAATTTTTCCCATTCATCATGTTCATAAGAAACTGACTTTTTTAGCTTTTAATGAATGATTTTATCGACTAAGCCTAGTTTCTAACCTTTTTTGTGACTTCCTGATTTGTTTTTTCATAAAGAAGGCTGCCAGCTCCTTCCCTGTGACAATGCAGGGAGCGTGGGTGGGGTACACAGAGGCTCACTGCTAGGAAGGATGGCTGGATTCCGGGAACCCTGCTCTGGAGGGAAGTGAGCAAGCAGAGGACAGCAGGTTGTGAGGAGGAGGATTTTGCTGGAGTGTGGACTTTGTTTTGATTCAGTTGTGTGCCAATTAAAGTTAACAAAAGGTAAGATGGAGGTCATACCCAGCTAATGGATTGAGTTCCATGAATTAACTGACAAAGAGCAGTATTTATTTTTTTTTTTTTTGTTTGGATGACTGCATGGCAAATGCATTTCTTCAGATAACTGTCTCTGGTTTCCATGGTGATCTTACTTCTGCTTGTTAAAGGTATTTTTAAGACTCTTTCACATTATTTGAAGTATTGCTAAAAGCTAGTACTTCAGGACTATCTCAGCTGTTGATGCCTGCACATACATATTGCATCTGGCAGTGAAATTCAAGGAGTACAAATTGGAAGAGGAGCAAAAGTAATTTTTGCTGTTTTGAATCAGACTAATGTCCTCTGATAACATTTCATGATCAAAGAATGTTACTATTTTCAGATTCAGTGAAGTTGAACAACAATAAAGGCTAGAAGGACTTCTGGGCAGCATGCTGTGGTGAACAATTGTATGTACTTTCTCAGTGTACTGTGCAACTTAATGTACGGTGTGGCTGCTTATCTATGATGTTTCTCAATTAAAAAAACCAGTAGGGGATGACTGGAAAGAACCATCTTTTCAATCTCATACAATAGAGTTGGTATATAGTACCTGGAGATTATTGAATATTGACAGTTATGATAATAACAGGATAAAATGAACTCTGACTTGGTAGGTTTTAAACATGTTTCTAATGTGAAAAGAGCTGCTTGTTACGCAGTGGTTACCTTTAATATTTCCCTTTTTTTTTTTTTTTTCTTGGAGAAATGGTCAAGGGCACAGATGAGCTCCTTATGAGGAGCAGCTGAGGTCACTTGGTTTGTTCTGCTTGGAGAAGGCAGAGGGGTGGCCTCATTTCAGTCTACACCTTCCTCCAGGGAGGCAGCAGAATGGGAGGTGCTGATCTCCTCTCTCTGGTGACCAGCAATGGGACACGAAATGGAATCAAGCTGCATCAGGGGAAGCTCAGATGGGACATTAGGAAGAGGTTCTTCACCGAGAGGGTGGTTGGTCACTGGAACAGGCTCCCCAGAGAAGTGGTCACAGCACCAACCCTGACAGGGTTCAGGGAGTGTCTGGATGATGCTCTTAGTCATAGGGTTTAGTTGTAGGCAGTCTTGAGGGAGTCAATGAACCTCACTGGGCCCCTTCCAACTTCAGCTATTCTATTCTAAGCTTGATTTTTATGTCCTGCTTAGTCAGTCTGTGTACTGAGAAGGTTGTCAAATAATGTCAGGTGTTGTAAGAGTTTTATATAGACATAGCTCACTCTCTGAGAAGACCAAAGAGATGCTTTTCATTTTTAAATTAAAACCACTTCATCTTTCTGCATTAGTGGTGGAACTTGGCAATATGGGATATGCTTTGTGACGTGCTCGTTTTAAGTGATGCTCATGTTCCTGACAGTACTGGCATGGGAAATTGCAAGATGCTGCATTTTCCAGCTGCTTGTTCACTTCAGTTTTTCTTGGATGCCTCCCAGCTAACCAGTACAAACCCCATGGGAAGTTTGGATCCAAGGTTTTGTAGCTCTAGACCAGTTACCCAGCAGAAATCTTTCTGAAACTAACCTATAGTAGAAAATGACAGCTTTGCCCACTGTAAGGATATGCAACAGCCCAGCACAACTGTAACCTAAGGAGAATACATTTTTCCCAGGTTCATCAGTGAATGACAACACATGGAGAGTGGAAAAAAGCCTCTAGACACTCTGGAAAGATTCAGAGCACAATTGGTATTCAGAGCACAACTGCTGGTTGAATTGCCTTGTTGCCTGGAACAGTGTTATCCTCTTCCATGGAAAGGAGTTGTTGGGGAAAACTGAGGACAATGAGATGGGAAATGGTTGCAGTTTTGTTCCAAAGCTTCTTATATTTAATGCCATGCAAAGTTTCTGGTGTAATTTTTCCTCTGCTTTGGGATGCATGAAGGGAAATACTTGATTTGAAGACATCAGCACAAAGATCTACCAGTCTACACTAAAGCTGATCTGGTTCATTAGAGCAGTTTATTAATAGATAAATCATAGTTACAAATGAAAAAATAATGTTTCCCTGAGGGATATTCCCTGACTAATCTTCCAGTAACCCAAGTGGACACCTCTGTCTGCTTATCCTTTTTTTGCCTTTCAGGCTCTGATTTTGTCTATTTAAAAGAGTCCTCCTTGTCTTTGAACCAATACTTTATTTTACACTTCATTCTTCCCATTTAGCATTAATCAGAACCAGAGCTAATTTAATTTCCTTGTGACTCTCTCCTGTATAAATGACAATATGACATAATTTGTAGAAGTAATTCAACAGCTGAGAATGTGGAGTCTTGAATGAAGCTCCTCTGCAGGACCCTGAAGAGTAGCTCAGTAGTTCTCTAGAGGCTTCTGAAGTATTAATGACAACACTTCTGATTTCTTTTGGTTTTCCATTCTTCATTTATATTAATTCTAACAAAGGTGATACTTGCTTGGGAATTAATGACAATTAATTCCAATTGAAACTAGATCAAAGATCTGAATTTATTTAAAACAAACAAACAAAAACACACCAAAAAACGCCTGTTTTCTCCCCTCTCCAGGGCATTGTAAAAATATATTATTACTGTTAGAAACACTTTCTAATAGCTGGAGAGTTGGAGATATTTTTGAAAACAAGTGGTTTGATTAACTGAGTATCTCCTAGCAACTTAGAAAGCTTTAAATGCAACTGATTGAATGCTGCCTGAGGAATACACTGTTGAGCCCAAAGCACCTGCCAAAACCAGGTGATGATTCCTTTTTTTTAAATACATCAGATAGTAGAGATGTAACTCAAGATTTTGTCAGTATTAAAAAGGAATTTGCATAAGACACATGACACAATATACAGAAAATTGAATCCCAAATAATAATAATTCAGGTACTACAGACTGAAATAGGAGGTCTGTGAGGTAGATTTTAAAGTTAATATTGCATGCTTCTGTTGAAACAGCGCTGTTTTATCAAGAATTATAAAGAATTTTTGCTAGTTTTGCTAGACTTTTTGCTAGTTCTTGGTACTTGATACTTGGTATACACATTGGCCGTGTGAGCAAGAATATGATTTTGCTGGTATTTTACATAGGCAGCCATAGGAAAATGCTACTTGGCACATAAAAGCTTGGGAATTTTATTTTTTGGAGGAGAAATCAAGGCAAAGAGTGATAATGTCAACAGAGGGAAGTGTTGGGGGACTGCAGCTGCTTTTTCATATCTCAGTCAGCAGCTTAAGATGCTGTTTTCTCTCATTATGTCCATTTGTAGGTAACCTACAAAAACGCTAACATATCTGCCACATAAATTACACTTCAACTCAAAAGAACTGGTAAGTGTCAACATTATAGAGTATCCACAACGTGGCTGTTGATGTGGTCTGCAGTAAGAACAGTTTAACTTTGCTTGGGGGTGGGAAGCTAAACTCTACTTTGCATGCTGCTGTCCAGCTGCAGAGAATAAATGGAGTTGTCTTGTCAAGCAGTATTTGTATGCTGGTAGCTATGCTTTGACTGATCTGGTGATACTGCAGAGTACAGCTTTGGAAGAAATAAAATACAGGAGAAAACATGTCTGGGAAGTCAGGGTTGGAAAGCTGGGACCAGGTTACATGATGTTGTTAGATAATGTTACATGAGTGCCCCCCTCACTTGTGGTAGCAGAGATCTTTGCCTCCATAGATCAGAGGGCTGAAGCACTTGATCTAGACAAGCTAAAGAAGTTGGGGCTGTTGAGCCTGGAGAAGAAAAGGCTCCAGGGAGACCTCATTGCAGCCTTCCAGTACTTCAAGGGGGCTGCAAGAGAGCTGGCTGGAAAGGGATTTTTTACAAGGGCACATAGTGATAGGACAAGGGAAAATGGCTTTAAGCTGAAAAAGGGCAGGTTTAGTTTAGATATTAGCAAGAAATTCTTTACTGTTAGGGTGGTGAGGCACTGGAACAGGTTGCCCACAAACACTGTGGATGCTTCATCCCTGGATGTGTTCAAGGCCAGGTTAAATGGGACTTTGAGCAGCCTGGTCTAGTGGAAGTTATCCCTGCCCATGGCAGGGGGGTTGGAACAAAATGATCTTTAAGGTCCCTTCCAACCCAAACTATTCTATGATTCTGTGATCTTTCTAAAGACAGGTTTTTAAAGGAGACAAAATTTTGTGTTATGGTGTCTTGATATGCATTAGAAAGGGCCCATGCTGTAAGAACAGATCACTTAATTTACTCTTGTGCTATTGCTGTGTAAGATAGAATCATAGGGAAATTTGTGATGGAGAACTTGTGTCTGTCATATGATATTTGTTTCTGAGATTTGGATGGAATGCAATGATAAGGGAAAAATACTGTCATAGCTAATCCTGGTTTTTTTCTGTACTTCTGTTTCCCTGCTACCCATTCACCCTGTTCGAAACAAGTGTGTAGAGCTTGAATATCTGAATCAGCAGGTTGCATTCTGTGTATACCTCTGTGAAGTTATGTGCATCAAGTCTTTTTTTCTGTTCTGCTTGTCCCATTTGTTTTGTTATTATGTATGTAGAGAATGTCTTGGGGGAGGGGGGAAAGGTAGATTTCTTCTGGATGTGACTTTACACAGGCCTGTCTGTGCCATTGAAGTGGTCAGTGAAAAGAAAAACAAGCTGCTGTGATCCACTTGCAAACAGATTAAAACTACATACCTATATTTATATTTTAATTGTATCTGTATTTACTTTGTGAACTTTTATCTTTAAAAAAGGATTCTGTACTATTTACTAAATATTAATACATATAAATATAATATGAACACTTTAGCCAGATTCTGTATCTGAATACTCAGGATGGACCACTTAATACAGGAATCAACATAAGTATGTAAAAATATGGTTTGGGTAGCTTTCTTAGGCATTTGCCTCTGAAATCCCCAAATTCATTCATTACCAGAAGCTGGGAAGGGATAACTGAGGTGTAATTGTTTCATAAAGCCACTAGCTCTTACAGACTTCCTAATTTGAGCAGCATCATGATCCAAATCAGTGACACGTGGCAAACTCCAAACAATTCTTTTCATTTGCAGTACTAGGGAACATTTATATCTGTTAAGATTATTGTTACTGGGGCCTGGGGTTAGTTGTTTGTCTGTTTGTTTTCCTTTTTTTTATGCTTCCTGTCTCTACTCGCAGGTAACGTCATGGTGCTGTGGTCAACTTGCAGAACATCGCTACTTAAATCTGTAACAAACCGGTTCATTAAGAATTTGGCCTGCTCGGGGATCTGTGCCAGCCTAGTCTGTGTGCCTTTTGACATTGCTCTTAGTGCCAGTCCACACTGCTGCTGGTGGATCTATACAATGCTTTTCTGCAGAATTGCCAAGTTTCTGCACAAAGTCTTCTGCTCAGTGACCATCCTTAGTTTTCCAGCCATTGCTCTTGACAGGTAATGGGGGAAATTTGCCAAACCCTGGATTTTTCTTTCTTCTTTCTCTCTTTGTCTTGATAAATGTGATATCACTATCTGTAATGCACACCAATGTTGCCTCTGGAAAAACATATCATTTACCCTTCTCCAAGAAACCTTGTGATCTGCCTCACAAAAAGCACAAACTCCTACCACTTATAATGATAACTGTGAAAAGTTAGGTCTGTGATGAAAACTCTGTGAACTCAGAAGTTCACACCAGTACTCCAGTAATAAGCAAACAATCAACATCTGAAATTTGAAGTGCATTTTTTAAATGCACACAGAATGTTCAGTGTTCAGCAATGCTTTTGCTCAGGGCTTGCCAACCACAGCTTGTGCAAAGCAAAACACCACTGTACTTCCAGTAGATGGATACATGTAATTTGTGACCAACAGCTTTTTCTGAATATCCAGGAAAAATCTGTTATAAAGCAACTTTTAAAACTATGAGTCTGGCCTTTAAATGTGACAGGTGCCTCCATCAAGTCTTTTGAAATTTTGAGTGTGTGCAACGTAATGTCTAGTTTAAAAGTACGTAAATGGTGAAATCTTCAAAATAATACTCATATCCATCAGCCAAAATGATGCACTGAAAGAAATTTTCACCACCAAAAATGTGACTTGACATTTAAATATTCAGTCTTTTTCTACCGACAGACCTGCAAAGGCAGATCTTTGGGGGGGCTTTTTGTGTTGGTTTGGTTTTTTTTTGTTTGTTTTTTTTTTTTCTCTCATAAACAGGTGGTCAGTTGGCAATCCAGTTAAGGATTTGGAGCATTATGCTCAGATGGCTCCTGAGGGGTTTCTCATAATCAGTATGCACACAAAAGTAATTATAATTTTTTTTTTTTTTTGACAGATACTACTCTGTTTTATACCCTCTGGAAAGAAAAATATCTGATGCAAAATCCCGAGACCTGGTTATCTATATCTGGGCCCATGCAATAGTGGCCAGCATTCCAGTATTTGCTGTGACCAATGTGTCTGATATTTATGCCATGTCCACTTGCTCTGAATCTTGGAGTTACTCCCTTGGCCACCTGATATATGTCATCATCTATAATATCACCACTGTGATTGTACCGGTGGCTGTGGTATTTCTCTTTATGATTCTTATTCGCAGAGCACTGAGTGCCAGCCAGAAGAAAAAAGTTATCATAGCTGCATTAAGGACCCCTCAGAATACAGTTTCCATCCCATATGCCTCCCAGCGAGAAGCTGAGCTCCACGTCATGCTGCTTTCCATGGTTATGATATTTATCTTCTGCAGTGTCCCCTATGTGACTTTGGTGATTTACCGCACCATACTCAATATCTCAGACATTTCGGTCTTCTTGCTCCTCACTGCTATTTGGTTGCCCAAGGTCTCTTTGCTGGCCAACCCTTTGTTATTTTTGACTGTTAACAAATCAGTCCGGAAGTGCTTAGTGGGGACAATCGTACAGCTGCACCGAAGGTTTAGCAGGAGAAACATTGTCAGCTCGGATGGTGTTGCAGATGATAATCTGGAGCCCAGTGTCCATTCAGGAAGCCAGCTTCTGGAGATGTTTCATATAGGGCAACAACAAATCTTCAAGCCCACAGAAGATGAGGAGAATGAGACCAAATCCATTGGCTCTGGTGACTTTCAACACAAAGAAATTCCTACCACCAGTTTAGAGCTAGGACAGACTTCAGTTCACAGGTTAATACCACAGACAATTGCAGACTCTGCAGCTCAGGTGGCCCCAGCTGTGCCCACAGAAGCTGATACAGTAAATGACAAGTATTCCATGCAGTTTGGGTTTGGACCCTTTGAGCTGCCTCCACAATGGCTCTCAGAAAACCGAAACAATAAGAAGCGACTCCTGCCTCCTTTGGGGAATACCCCTGAAGAGCTAATCCAGACAAAACAGCCTAAGTGTAAAGCAGAAAGAAAAGTCAGCAGAAACAATAAAGTCAGTATCTTTCCCAAGGTGGATTCTTAGTAAGAACAGTAGCTTTAAGTGACAGAGGAAGGTCGCTTTCTATTACATGTTTGATCCCATGGATCTTTATTATGTTGAACTTTGTTACAGCCTGATTTTTTTTGCCAAATATAAGTTAAACAAACAAACAAAAAAACCCTGTATATACAAGTGTTCCTTATTAATATGAAATACTTAATGAAAATATGTCAAATATATATGGAAATTTGTAGTTTGATCTCTGAAATCCTTACAATGATACCATGTTATTAACTTTCAAAAGTACAAATTAATTTGGGAACTCTTTTTGGGAACTCTTTTTATGGCTGAATTATGGAAATATGGCAGTCGGTTTTCTGGGAAATGTTATGTTGTATTAAAATGGACTGGGCATCAAAGTAACTTAACAGGAAAGGCCGTAGAGAGCAGAAGACCTGCAGCATGGTAAGTCCTACTCTTCCACAAATAGACACAACAAGATTCTGCAGATTCCATTAATGAAGTTGGATGGACTATTAAATGCATTTGTTTTCTGTTACGCGCATTTATTTGATCAGTGTTAAAACTTGCTGGATATTTTTGCACAAATTAGTTACCAAGCATCTGCCAAAAATCTAAAGTATTTTAAAACCTAAACCACTATTTTTTGGCTTAAAATCTCCACAAAGCCAAGAATACCCAAATCATCATGTGTGCTAAACCTGAAAAAGACCTCAGTTTATAAAGATCCCACATATATTCTTGTAGTTTTAAGTAAAAACTGGATTGGAGACCATGCAGAACAAATCCTGGCTCCAATAAACAAATATGTATGTGCAAAGAATCCTGTGATAAAGGGCATATACAAATGTCCCTAAAGTGTAATGTATGTATTAAGTAAGTAACTAAGAGGTAAACCTTGAAATAAACTTAGCTGCTGATGCACTCTGCTATTTTCTTATGGGAAAGCTAGCAAATGAAAGAAATGGGTGTGAAATGCTAGTGGCCTTTCTTTGAGTGTGACAGTCTCAGTTTCTGAGTCTGTCTCTCACTCTCACACAGAGAGAGACTAACAGAGAGGGTTTCTGAGTGTTTCAGTGACAACTGAACTGTTGGGTGAAGAAGCTGGCAACAGACCTCAAAAGGCAAAGGCTTATTAATGCTGTTGCTCAATATTGCCAGAGGTAGAGAAGTTTTCCTGCTGTCTTCACAGATACAGATACCAACCCTCCTGCCCCACTCGTCTCGCAGAGCAGACCACCCAGTGTATGAACACAAGACTTTCAAATCTGGTGCCTAATTCCTGAGTGAGTCAGTCATGCCAACCCTGGTATCAGCTCAGCAGCCTTTCTGTGAGAGTTCAGGCATTGTGCTGCAGCTTGCCTCTCTGCATTGTCACAGGCATATTGTCTCATTTATACTGAATGTGAACTTTAAACTGTGTCTGTGTTAGGTGACCTAAAACTATTGCAGCCGTAGCATTTTAGTTCTTGTTCAGTTTCAGGTAGTCTTTCATCTGCACTCACTGTTGTCTCTGTGGGTAGTTTTTTAAAAGCACAATCTCGTAACACCTGTTTGCTCCTTGTGGTTTTCCTGTACTTCAGCCCTTTGCTGCATGCTGAACCTTTATCTGTGATTACTGCCTGTTTATGAAAGTAGTTTTCTTTAAAGCGTACTTTAAAAGGGACAAGGTGAAGAATCTTGACAAATTCACAGTAACTTACTAAATCCAACCAACTAATCTTAAAAGTGAGAAAAAAAATCTGCTAAAGCAGAATATACCTTTTCTTCCTTTGATGTGTTTGAAGGAAGTCACCAGCTTCTGATGGCTCCAAGGTTGTGGATTTCTACAAGTCATTAAAAGCAAATGTTTTAATAAAAGTGTATTTAAAGAAAAGCGTATAAATAGTGTGTAAAATACGTTTTTCTCCATTTCCTCTTTGGTTTCAGTGCATTTCATTTCTTGCTAGTTCAAGAGCTTCTCAGCTTGGAAGTTAGGAACAGTCTTCAAGGGGTCCAGGTGGGTGGTGAGAGACTGAGCTGCCTTCTTAGTTAGAGAGATGAGAAGACAGACATTCAGCTTTCCTGAAATCAGCCAGAAGAAAGATTCCGGAAAACATTGGTCCTTTTGTGGCAGAGGTGGAGAAGTACTACAGTGTGTATTTTTTTTAAGTGCCAATAAAAAGTAATTTAATGGAGTGTTTGTTTTTTTCCAAAATTAGTGAAAGAACAGATGCGATTGAGAAAATGTTGAAAACCCAAAAATCAAGGCAGGAATTGTAGTTTCGTTACGAATTTTTGCTAAGTTTAACATTCATGTCCCACTTAGATATAGGTACTCCTCGAAATCTCTGTGATGACTGAATGTGGATAAATGTTTACTCAGATCTGAACTCCTTTGAAGAAAGCAAACTTGGTTTTGTCCTTTTCAACTCTCATGTTGAATGAAACACCAATGATAAATTTAAAGAGTTAAATTGTATATAATCTCGTGTTATATCTGGAAAGCAAAGGGTTTGTGATGGGTTTTTACTGTTGAGACAAAAATACCTCTTTTTTCAAAAAGAATACATGTAAACACTTGATTGTATTTTTTTAGCAGATTATATCCAAAGACATTGAAATCCTTCAGCAAAAAATTAACTACAGTGTTTTTCCATACCTTAAGAATTACTTGAGAATATTTTAAGTTAGCATCTTTAAATCTTTCAGCAATTTATCCATGCTGGAAAAATAAACAAAAGCACATCTTTTTACAGAAAAAAACCCAACCTGTATAAAAACCAACCTTTTTAATCTGTGTAAAATTCACAAACCAGCCTCTATGCTAGAATTGCCATCAGAAAACAGTAATTCAAGAAACTCTATGCAAGGTGGAATATTTGACTTGTTTAATTTTTAACTCCATTTAAGACAGGAGTAGCTTTGAGTCATTACTGCTGTCTCTTGGATTGTTGTTCAAATTATTCGCCTGGACAAAATGTTTTCCAGTGTCCAACACGGAAAAAAAAAAATCAAGTCCTGTTATAAAATCACATTAAAGCTCGGCAGAAGTGAGTTATGGGGGTGTTTTTTGGTCTTTTTGATTTTTTGTTTGTGGCTGTTTTTAACCACCATAGGTGTTAAGATAAATGTTTCTTTTTAGATTATTGAAGAACAAAAGTTAAATACAAAGCAAAGCCGGGGAATTTAAGAAGAAAAAGCCTGGGGTAATTTGGCCAGTGCAAATGGATTTAAAGGCCAAATCTTACTACTGGAGAATAAACCTGATGGTAGGAAAGTTAGAATCCATTATTCTAGCACTTAAGGGAGGAAAATAGAGCTCACATTAAACAAAGGAGGAAATAGTTTAAAAAGGATGAAAAGACTACAAGTACAATGTCAATTTATTGTTCTGAGATATTGTTAAAAATATTGTTAAATTAAAACAAACATCATGTAAAAATTAAAAAAACACCCAAACCCATATGAAATGAAAAACCAAAACTGTCTTTCTGTACTAAATAATGCTATGTTGGTGGAATACTTAAAAATGTATTTCGCTCTTCTCTGTAAGGAGGAAGTGGACTATTTTTAAAAGGAAGCATAAGAAATACCAAATGAGATCCAGTTCCTGAATATTTGTTAATGCAAACCAGGGTTTCTCCAGCAGCAACTCTGCATCCCAAGGTTCCCTATGGCTAAGGATGGTGCACTGGGATGGTGATTTCGTCCAGAAACTCCTTTGTGCACAGGACTTGACTAAGCAGTATTATAACTTCTTGGCCTTCATTTCTGTAAAACCCTCTACATTTTGCCTGGATCACTTCCTAAGCCACAGAAGAAGGTCCTGAGACACTTGCAGGATCACATTTTTTGAGCTGCCTTGTGCCTGTTTGGTAGCAAACTCCCAACACACTGCACCCCACAGCACTGAGAGATTTCAGCACAACACAGTCTACCTTGAGCTCCTGCTTCCCACACTCTGCTCTTGTCCTGCAGCAGAAGGTGTGGCAACACGGAAGGCGGTTTTGTCAACACAGGAGCTTTTACAATGCAAGTCAAAGGATCAATACCTGCCTTTAATAAACAATGGAAGTTTTACCATTGACTCTGGACTTAGCATTTTAGTTTGGCCTTTCTCCTTAGCTGGTGGGTTACTGTGCTGGATCACTATTGCTGATGGAGCACACTGCAGAACTCTACTCATCCTCACCAAGGGTTTCTGGGAAGATTTGAATATGGCCCAAAATTCATGGCCCTTTGCCCTTGACTCGGCACATACCAGTCTAGAGTCATATCAGTCTAAACATACTAATACATAATCACTTTCCTTTGGAAGAAAAGAGCCTGTTTATTGCCCTAACCTTTAGAGGAATTAATACAGTAAATATTAGCTCTATCCTAATCTGAGTACTGGAACTGCTACAGTCTACATTAGAAATATTGACTATGGTAAATAAAAGGTTTTTCAGGTGAGTACACAGAAAGATATAAAAAATAATCAAAGGTAAATAACTAAAGAGCATTCAAAAATTCTTGATTTTTTTTCTCCAACATGTATGAGACGATGAAATAAAAGAGTTTTGGTTACCTATTTGTGTATTAAAAGGCTTTTCAGAAGCAGAGCATCAAAGTAAGCAGTAGTAATTGGGAACAAGTTCCTTGTATGTCCTTTGTTGTTTGCATTTCTTTTTGATTGGATCAGGAAGAAAAGGATAAATAAATTCTGTTACTATGACAACTGTGTTCTGAGTATCAAGACAGCTTGTCTAAATGTGATTTCATCATGTTATAACCTATCTTTTAGGATGAAAAGCACATCTTTGGATGCTTTTCTTGCTGTCCACTTCCTAGACACAAAGAATTTTTTCCATTCCAACCTTATTTTTAAAATTGTCATACTTCAAAGAACTATCTAGTTTATCTTGGAACAAATTGACCTGTTCCTGGAAAGGCAAAAAAAGAAAGCAGACTCTTGATTCTGCTTTTCTTGTTCAAGCTTCAGTCTAAGTACACCTACCACCTATAACAGTATTTGAGATTATGTAATATTTAGTGTTATTAACAAAGTTCAGTTCTTATTGGAGAGGAAGGCTCTTATGACCTGATCTACAGGATATGAGATGAACTCTACAAACCTCTTCATCTCTGGATCTTCCAGGACATGAAGCACATGGTAAGATCAACTGTGGTTTGAGATATCCTTGCTAAGCCATTATTACTCAGTCTCAGGTGTGTCAGCCTCATTGGAAAAAATATTGGGGCAGTTACACCTAGCTGCTTGCCATACCTCATTATGCATACCTAATGTAATTCCTAATACAGAAACCCTGTATTTTCGTTTAGGCAGTTCAATATTGTCCATTCTACTGCTTTCTCATTGTCATTACTGGCCTTAGATATTCAACTTGCACAACTAAACATGCATTCTTCTGTTTTTTCCTTCAAATCATTATCTGCACCCACTGGAAAGCATGGCAGGATGCAAACACCACTATGGTATTGCATCAGCAATCACTAGACACGTTAAAATTTTAACGTACCAGAGCTCAGCATGCTTAGGAAGAGGGCAAACCCACACACAGTTAGTTCACTAGTGCATTTGCTCTGTTGGTCTTCAGTTCTTAACTATATGAACCACATTGCATTCTTACTACACTAAATACCAGGAAAAATTTTTCTCTAAGTGGCACATGTGACAGTAAAACACCACATACTGTAATCAATAAAAGCTATACTGCAGACCGCAATACATAATACCACTAGCTAAGTAAGATTTCTTTTAGCACAAAAATTTTCAATCAAAATCTTAATTTGAACGAGATGCACTTTGTTTCTTCAGAAGAAACTGCTTCTTGTGAATTTGTCCTGCCAATGAAAACCTGATTTTGACACACATAGGTGTCAAAGGAAGCGGTAACTTTGCTTTCCTGTTGCTCAAACGGGTGCGGCACGGGGGGGCTCGGAGAAAAGAGGCGCCCTGCAGGCAGCGCTCCTCTCTACCAGGATAGAGAGGGCAGAACTGCAGCGGGGCACAGGGAGAGCTCGGTCACGTCCGGAGCCCTGGGAGCAGAGCGGGCATGGAGCGGGAGCACAGCGGGAACACAACGAGAACAGCCCCGCAAGCGACGGCACAGCACCGGCACCGCCCGCGAGATATCGCGAGACTTCGCCCGCCTGGTCGTCACGGCAACGGCGGCGGCGCCCGGTGCTGCTGCCCTCCCGCGGTAAGGATAGGGCTCCTGCCTTCCTGCCTGCCTTCCTCCTTCCTTGCCTTCGTCCTTCCCTGCATTCCTGCCTGCCTTTCTCCTGCCTTCCTCCTCCCCTGCCTTCCTGCCTGCCTTCCTCCTTGCTTGTCTTCCTCCTTCCCTGCATTCCTGCCTGCCTTTCTCCTCCCCTGCCTTCCTCCTCCCCTGCCTTCCTGCCTGCCTTCCTACTTTCCCCCCTCCCTACTTTCCTCTCTTCCTGCCTTCCTGTCTGCTTTCCTCCCTCCCTGTCTGCCCGCTTTCCTCCCTCCCTCCCTCCCTGCCTGCCTGCTTTCCTCCCTCCCTGTCTCCCTTACACTGAAATAAAGACTTGTATTCACTCGAGCCCTCTGAGAATCGCCAGCACGTGTCATAACACACTGAGATGTCTAATTCCTGGGAATTCACACAGGGTTGTGGTGGTTTTTGTTTGTTTGTTTGTTTGTTTCAGAGTAACGTGCATGTCTGTGGTTTAAACTCAGAATTAAACAAAGGTTGGGAATGTGAATGTTTAGATTTAGGAACTCCCCATTTGAACATAAGCAGCATTTCACTGTTTTAGTTGTGTACAAGATGTGTTTAAAATGCCTCATTCTTTTGTTGGTGCTAACTTTGTCAGTCCAATGATTTAAAAAAAAAGAAAAAGAAGAGCCATGATAATTCCTCTGTTGTGAGATTACTTGTAAGATGTATTCAAAGTGTCTTTGATGGTAAGCACATTTGAATACTTTGGTTGGCTTGATGGTATAAATAGATATTTGTATGTATATTAAAACGCACGTACCTTAGTGGCAAGCTAAACTGGAAAAACCTTGCAACATGGAGTTGCTAGAAAGCATTTGAAACTTACACGATCTATATCTGAAATATTGCAGGGCTTGTAGTGTGTTTATTATGAAACTGTTCATTTGAAATTTTGTTTTTGCTGTTTTTTTTCCCGATTTTACGTAACAGGGGATATTACAAGTGGGAGCTTGGATGAAGTTTCAAGGTCTATATCTAGCTCAAGACCTAATTGTAGATCTTTAAATACATCTATGGAGTTAACACCAGAACCATGTTTGCAAAAGGTAATTTTTCTCTCCTTCAGCAGGTTAAAACCTCCATGCCTAATTCTTCATACTAGAATGCTAAAGAAGCATTATTAGGCTTTTTTAGTTGCATATGTACCTTAGTCTGGCAATCCCAAATCTGACAACCAGGGGAATTAGGATCTTGAGAATCAATGTGAAATCTAAGGAAGAGAGCTCTTTCTTAATATTTGTATCAAGCCTGAAAATGGTTCTTTTATTTAAGAAGTACACTGCAGTATTGTACAGAACTGTTGTTGTTCTTTGTGATAGCATGTGAGTATTGTGGTTATCTTCTTCACCCAAAACATTCTTGTTTTCATGGTGGCAATAATTTGCATTTCCTAGGTTGATTCACGTGTCAGTTTGTCTGATGGTTTTCAGAGAGGCAGTCTAGAATATTGCTGTCCAGCAGAAAACAAAGGTGATGACAGAGATAAATCTGATGTCCAGGAAGTAAGAACAGATCAGCAAACAGTGGAGAGTACGACCATTTCTCCTCAGAAGTGTATGTGGAATCCTGATGAGTTGTCGGGTGAGACTGACTAAAACTCTTTTGTGTTGTGACTAGACCAAATATCAAGTTTTTATAGTTCAGGTAAAATTCTACTGATGGAGGGACTAGAGGTTGCAAATAGGCAAAATTCTGGAAAAGAAGATGTCAAAATCCATACCTTCACTTCTCTTCACTATTTGAAATCCACCTTTGAAAGAAATGTGTTATTACAGTATGTCAGTACAGTACAGTAAATTTCTTGTGGCAGCATAAGCTGTGATCTGGCTTAAAAGACAGGAAAACCCATCCATGTGTGTTCCATGGAGTCATGTTAGAAAATGTTTTCATTAAGGTGTTTTTATCAAACTTTTCAGAGTAATCACAATCACTTGTTAGAAACATCCTAATAATGGTCCACCTGTCCAAAAGCCTGGAATTTATGATTACAAGTTACAGTCTTTAACAACTGAACAATGTTAATGCTAATAAAATACTTGAAATATAAGTATGTAGTGTATCACTTTAATTGAAGCACTTGCAGAAGTGTTTCATGGCATTCTTCTGTCATTCTATAAATGGTAATGGATTAATGTTCTTGGGTGTCTGACTGTTTACAAATAGACATGCAAAGGCCAGTAAGTGAGGCAGATGTTTGGATACTGTCTTGAAATTTAGTTAAGATTTCATGACAGAAATGATAGAACTGGGATCAAAAGAAATCTCTTGATTCCTTCTCTTGTTTTTAACATGAGTTCTGGCATACTAGTACATACTATTTTGTAAACTAATCCACTGTAAGGGCTCTGTGGTGATCCCTAATTGACAAAAGTGTATGTTTTATTGTGAAAGGCTTTTCCTTGTATATTTCAGGATGTAGCTCTAATTCAGATTCTGGAGATGAAAGCAATGAAACACAGATATCGAAATTCTGTGAACCTTCCCCAGGACAACCAAGAAATGCAAAATCAGATATTACTTTACAGGCTTCGAAATCCTGTGAACCTAACCCAGGAAAACCAGGTAATGCAAAATCAGATAGTACCTTTCAGTTGTATAAAATGAGCAGTGCAAAAAAACCCTTTTCCTTTTCTTGTTAACGGTTCTGAGAGAGTTTGTAATGGTTGTGTATTTGTGTGTATATTATGTAGTTATAAAAGAATACTGCAAATTAATCATGTATATGAATTGTGCTATTCAAGAGATATTGGATGAATTCTTTATTTAGAGATTGCTTTATGAATGGATATTCATTTTCTTTAACACTATAATAGAATTTGAGTTTTCCTTAGATTCAATCAGTCTAATAAGGCAGAATTCAGTGGTTATCCTATCCAGTGCAGCAGTGCTGGTCACCAAACATGATATAAATATCTACAAAACAGAAATTGGATAGAACTCAACCTAAAGCTTCACTCAGTAGTTTAAGGTTTATGCCAATCTGCTGAGTTCAGGCCAGTTGAAATAAGTACTCCTTTTTTTACCATCTGTCCTTGGGTCCATCTGTCCTCTGTAGGTCACTTAGATTTTTATAGCTCTGCCCTTGTTGTATCCCTCATCTTTTTATGGCATGAGGTTGACCAATGCATCACAGTAAATGCTTGGATCAATGGCTGTGTAAAGCATTTGACCTCAACAGATTAGAAAATGAAATAGAGTGTTGCAGGACTCCAGAATTTGTAGGTCTGTGGGATTAGGGACAGTGCTACGAGTGTTTCCTCTACTCTTGATATGGAAGCCATAGACGAGTACAGAGCATGAGGATGCTATAGGAAGAGGAAAAGCTAAAACTTATAATTATAATACTCATATTTAGGGAAAAGAAGGAGACAATATAGAAATCTACTTTAATTAAGTAATGGTAGTTTCCATCATGTTTCACAGTTTTTCTTTTTTATAGCAACATTTTTCTAGAACCAGTATCAGAATCTGGTTTGGCTAAGACATAAGACTGAAACTTCTCTAATATTAAAGGCAGAGATATTACAGAGTCTCTCTTAACCCCAGAATTATTAATTTCAAAATGCATTCTACTAGTCAGGCTGAAAAAATTATTTTATATTTTTAAACTCAATGATTTTTTCTGATACTGTGGAGATGTCACTCTTCCATTATAAATTTGAATCAAATCACTTGCCCAAAATAGGTGAGTTTTCCTCTCCCACACCTCCATATCCAACTGCTACAGCTCAGAGTTTGATTCAGCACTCTGTTGCAAAGACTTCTGTATTTTTCCCTGCTGCAAACAGGTTTAGAAATTAATATGTGCTTGAGAATGTTGTACTCTTATCTATGGGTATTGCCAAATTACTTTAACTGCTTTTTAGTGTTTGTTTTTTTGCCATGCTTCAAGCTAACATTAATTTAAAATATATCCTCCAGCAGACTCTTCCAACTTGGAATGTTCTGAAGACACAGATATAGATGCTCAGATTCAAGCAGCCTTAAAGAAAATGAATAAACTTGACACAATACTTGAAAAACAGCGTTTTAAGGAAAAAGCAGTTAAAAATCAAGGCAAAGAAATGAGGGCAATGCTCTGGGAGGAACTTCAGGTTAGAAGTGTTCTGCCTATTTTGTGACTGATGTATCTTAGAGTACTATCTTACAGAATTACTATATTTCACAGAAGCCTTATTGTTAAATAACTCACAGTTGGCTAGCTAAAATTAAGAAATGTATCTTAAAAAGTAAGATTGGGTAGTTTTTAATACATATCAGCTGGGAAAACTTTGAAAGAAGGATATGGTCCTTAAAACTTGATAAGATAAATTGCCAAATACACAGGTGTGGTGTTCTAGCACAGTATTATGCTTGAGTTCACCACTTGCAGGGAGGGTGAGGTTTGTCAAGAGGTAATGGCTGTGAACCCAAGCTGAAAAGCATTTATTCTGCTCAAGTGGGATCCGTCTGAGGCCCAGCTATTTCAGTACTGCCTGTTGTTGAAGAAATTAGAGATGCTGCCTGAAGAAGGCATAAGAATGCTAAAGCACAAATTCCTTTATCCTATCCCTATCCTGGCCTCTAGCAGTTAAATGCCTTGAAACAAATTTGTATTTCCTCTGTTTTACATGAACAGAAATGTGAGTTGCTTAAAAACATGATTGGTTTGACTGCATTTCATAATTTCATTGGATTTGGAGCCACATAGACATTATAGAACTTCTTTGTCTGGTGAAGTGGGTCTCCACATAAAAGACAATATGTAACAGAGGCTTTAAAGTTTCACCATACTTTTGTCATAACTTCAGGAGATATTCAGATAGCCTCAAGAAGAAAATAAAGTGAGAAGAGTAATTTTTAATAGGGTCTGTCTGAAGTTCATTAGATCTGATAAGCAGACAATGTATTTCACTTTAAAGAATTTACTTTAAATACATGGATGTATCTATACATACACAGTTTATTTCTTTTGACTAGTCCATCAGAACCACAGGAAGCCATGAGGAGGTAGAAAACACAAACCAGTTTTTAGCTTTGTTCTCATCGTGGCAAGATACAGCTGGTAAGTAAAGAGAAAAAATTGTGGAACAGACTGTCTATTTTCTTTTTGGGGAGAGAATAAGGATTTGAGGTCTGAATGGCTTTTGCTTAGCAAAAGTCTCAGCTCAAATGTTGGAACTACATGCATAATAATAGTAGCTAAAATATTTCAATAAATAATAATAAATATTTCAATAAATAAATAATGGTAGTTAAAATATTTCAACAAAACTTACTATTTACAATGTAACCTGCTTTTATTTCTATGCTAAAGAAATATTCTATTCTATGTTCTGGTTACTAAGGCAAGAAAATAATTTGATATGGGTGATATTTAGAGAGTCTCCAGTAGATGTCAGGATATATTAAAATAACAGTAGACAAGTAAGACTGTATGACTGCTAACTCCTTTGTTTCAAAAGTAACTCCTGTAGAAACAATGTGCATCACATGGTTTCTGGTGTACTGCACTGACAAAATTGCATAGTTTAGATTTATAGTTTTCCTCCAGCTTGATCTTTATCTTTTCTGCATCATGCTAGTGCCTTACTTTTCAGGTCTTATTTATTTATTTCAGGATTTAGTTAATTAAACTAATGTCTTGGTGGCTGCCCTGGTTGATACTGAAATGGAATATATTTCATATGTTTTGCTTTTCAGAACTTGAATTTGATGGAGCTTTATTAAGTAAATTATAGATGAGAGCTATTATAGCTTTTAATATAGCTGTGAAATCAAGCACAAGTTCAGGTGCAAAATCATTAATAACTTAAGTGTTCCAAGCCTTTCAGGCACAACAAAACCTTCTGACACACTCACAGCAGAAATGTAAATCAGGAGTTAATTAAACAGCACTAAATTCCTTACCCTATGCTCTGTTTCACAAAATCATTTGTTCAGTTGAGTCTATTACACCTCATTATTACTGGTTATTCTATGTTTTTTTTCATTGTGAAAATCGCATGTAATTCATGGGGTTCTTTGCAATATGAGTCCTTTTCTGTAAGTGCTAGGTATATAGATGCTCTAACTACTGCTCTAACTTTTATTTCCAGTTGACACATATGAATACTTCAATTGATTTATTATTTTTTTTTGAGTAACAGAAACAATTAGGATGCTTGAACACTGTTTTTCTAGACTATGCCCTTGACCTAAGCCACTTGGAAGTCTTAATAATTCATGCACAGGCAGACACCAGCTGTGAAAACCTGAATGCTTTTTTTTCATTCAAAGTTTTAGATGACTTGCCATGTGGTGTCTGTAGAGGCATTTGAACTTTAGGGCCTTGGGCTATATCTTTGAGAAGGTGATGAATTGTCTTCTATGGGCAGTAGTTGCTAAAAACAAGAACACAGCCTTAAGAAACAGCATACTTTACACTTTCCCCCTTCTTTATTTCTTGAGAAATACAGTGCCTATGTCATTTATCCAAGTGAATTTCTTTACAAGTGTGAGGTCTTATAGTATGATACACATGATGCTAGATCTTTAAATACATTTCAATTGAATTTTACTGGAAAAAATTCCTTAGAGATCCTTCCCATGATAAAGAAGATGAACTATGTACTTCAATATTTAACACACACATGAATCCTGAAGATTTTGATGCCCATAAAGCCCAAGAAAACCAGGGTAAGCTTTATTAATGATAGAGTTTGTATTTTTAAAAATGGCAAAACAACATGTACAATTAGTGGGTAATGAAGACTCAGCCTTTGTGGCAAGGCCAGTGAAATGGGAAAAAGCAAGGTTACTTACTGGAACAGTGACAATTCTTACCTTTTTTGCAAATGAAAGAAGAAAACAGCTTTGTGACTTATCTGAAACCTTTACTCAACATGGTGTTATAAATGATCAACTAGCCAATCGGATATAAAGAATAAATTTAATTTTTCCATTTTAAATCTATCTGGGACAGCCACAGGGAACAACATTTGAATGTTGGGTGAAACAGCCGACTGACAGCAGGGTTGCTATCTCGCACTGTTCCACAATTTGCCAGTAGTTGAGTCCGAGTTCTTATACTGTATTTTGTGCCTCCCGGCAGCAGAGGTATTGTGTTTTTTCAAATTCAAACCCAGTCTTTCACTTGATGATGAATCCTGAACAGATTTCCTGGTGCTGGGCTGCGTCTGAAAGGATTTTCCGGGAATCTTCTTTTGGGATGATGATGTCGTCAAATGCAGGGTCCACCCTCGAAATGGGTATCGATGTGTTGATGGTGGGTTGATGGTCCGGGTGCCCAAGATCTGATTAGCTCAAGGAGCTACATCCTGGCAAGCCACCCTCCTTTCTGGTGTAAATTGAGATGTTAGTTTGTATACAAAGCATGTCCTGGTACTTGGTGAACACCCATCCCAGTCTGGGAATTAAGGTTACTTTTTATACTCATAGGGTTATAGAAAATATACATTCTATCATCTGCTATAACTTCCTTAAAAGTCTGAAAAACAGAATCATGCCCTTTTTTTGTCATGGATAGAAACCTATTGTTATTAGAATATCATGTGTCTGTTTAATAGATTTACAGCTCTATGATGAGTTTTATTTTTTAACAAAATTTGTTTTATAAGCTGTTATAATAATATCAACTATATCATCTGTTTTTCAGCTGTTTTATTTAGAAAAATGTACTTGATATGTCTCCAGATAATTCTGTGGTTTTCAAAAAAATTATTGTCTGGTTTTGTAATGATGAGAAAACTGCAACGATGATAGGGTTTGAAGGAATGCTGTGGCTTTTAAGGCCACCATGTTTAACATTTTTGAGGTCTGAAATCCAAAAGTATTTTAGCCTTTGTAACATTGAGTGATCTCATATAATAAAAAGTTGAAAATGAAATTAGATTTTGGCAATAGTATGTTTTAAAGATAACAATATTATTTACATAAATAATGAAAACATAATACAAAAAGTTTGTCTGATGGCTCTATATGTTTGCTAAAGATTTGAATGGGATTGATGTTGTTGCAATTCTTGTTGAATGAGAATAGAAATGATTATAATGTAGCAACTTTCCTTCCTCAAACATCAGATTATCCAAGTGAATTAGAAACAGAAAAATCTGCAGAAAAAACACATAGCAAAAATAAAACCAGCCAGCATTTCGTTAAAAAGAACATTGAGGTAAGCATTAAAGCATAAAACCATAACATTTTTTTAAATGTTAGCTAGAAATTAATCTATGAGTACTTTCAAAGACAGTTTTCTTTTAAAATCAGGAACTTTTGAAGCTAATTAGGCCTAAATGAAAAAATTAACTTTCTGTTTAAACTGCTATTTATGTCAGATTACTGTATTAGGCTGTTCTCAACTTGGATGCTCGTATTGGTTAGGATAATTCTGCTTCTATGAATTGATAAAGACTACTGCAAACTGAATTGTTGTGTTTGTGCCTGGACATAGCTTTTTTTAAGGGCAATATCTTAAGACTTTTTAAAATTTTATTTACTGTTCAGTTAAAGGATGCTGTCCTGATGCATAAATAAGGGACAGATATACAGATTGTTTGTCTGTAGCCTGAATGGGACCACTCTTTGTCAGAAAATACATCCTGGGATTTTCCTGGGTTTTTTTCTCCTGTGAGGACCTAGTAGGTATCTTGATCTTTCATCCAATGAAAAATATTTGCCTCCTTGCTATGTCAAAGACTAAGATAAGATTATAAATTTATTATATGTAGGCTGCTATATTTTTCTGTCAGAGTGATAACTTGTATTATGGAAATAAACAAGATTTGGCTGTTAATTTCATAGAGTTTAAAACTTTGTTTTGGAGGTGTTTGAGTTAGTGGAGTTCTAAAGTGTCCTGGGTTGATGGTGCCTCCTATCCCAATCGTGCAGCTTTATCTCTATGTACTACACTGTTATGTCTAACTGCTGCCCCCCGCCTCGGTGGGGTGTTTTGCAGTGGTGGGGCTACTTGTTCTTTTGTTTTGCTGCTAGCTTTTGCTTTGCTGCTAGCTTGGCTTGGCTGCAGGCTTTGCTATGCTGCTGGCTTTGCTTTTTGCTTTTGCTTTTGTTTTTTTTGCTTTTGCTGGTTTTCGCTGCTTTCGGTTTTTTTTTTCCTTTTTCCTCTCCCTTTTTTTTTCTCTCTTCCCCCCCATCCCCCCCGAAGATCATTGGACCAGCTCCGGACCTGACCTGGGAATATCTGGGGGTCCTCAATGCCTGAAAACAGAAGCTCTGCGCCCTCCCCTCACAGCAACTGCTTGAGTATTTTTCTTTTCCCTTGTGTTGGGGAGTGTCTTTGTTTATTTGTCAATAAATAGGTTTTTTCCACTTCTCCTCCGAGGAATTCCTTCTCAAACCCAGAGCTGGGGGGGGGGAAGGGGTGGTGGAGGTTTGTTTTCTGGGGGGCTCCTTCTGGAGACCTTCCCCTAATTTGTCCTAAACCAGGACATAAAGTATGGGTTTTTTTCTTTTTGTAAATATTTCAGCTAGCAAAGGATTCAGGAAACCAATTTGTTATGCTTGAGGGAGAAAGGAAAAGACTAACTGAACTATTGAAAGACACAGAAAATGGAACTGAATTGCAGGATCTTGAGGTATGACAAATTTAATCTGTACTATTCTGTTGTATTTGGCTTGTTTTTACAGTAAATCTAAATTTGATCTTAGTCCTACCATGAAGTACCCTACTGAGATATGAGAGAAAATATGGAGAAATCCTGTTGAATTTGTCTCCAAAAATGAATTCTCATTGGTTTCTTTGTTAATTTTATTAACAGCAAAACCTAAAAAAAAAAAGTTAGGCACAGGAGGAAGAAACCTTAGAACTGCACTTGGAGAAAATTACGTATTTTTTTTGCATAAAATGTGAAGTTGTGGAGTATCAATCTGAGTGGTTAGTGCTGTAGTCTCAGGGAGAAAGGCCAGCAACTACTTGCAAAAAACTCCCAGCAAGTTTCTTGATGACTGATAAATGGACTTCAAAATGCAGCACTTGGGGAAATACACATTTATGAAGTTTGTGTGTCCATTTAGAAAGATAATGTAACATCTTTCTGTGGCTTCCAACTCAGTCGATCTTAAAAGTATATAAAGTCTGCTTAAGCATTAGACATCTGTGCTGTACCATAATATTGTTAAACAGTGTACAATCTGCATACTTCAGTGAATAGCAGGGGCTGAAGTGAGTAAAAATAATCCTCATGGAGAGTAAAAAGAGTATTTGATTGTCCCATCAATCACTGTTTCTAGGAGATGGTCTTCAGTTTGATAAATGTCATCATTTAAAGACCTGTAGATGTTTTAAACAATCTTCTGTTAGTAAGCATAGCTTTCTGATCTAGGGAATAGTGGCTTTATTTTATAATTTATTTTACTGATTGCAAAAGTATTGTCTCAAAATGTGTAGTTACTAGGTTTTCTTTTTCTTTAAGCTAATGTCTGTCCTAGAATTTAGAGGCATTTATGTAGAGTAGCTAATGCAAATTCCAACTAACAGCATGTACTTTTTTTTGCATCAATTCTCAAGGCATCAAGGCAATGGAAAAGTGTAACATGTCCTCATTTTGCACATGTCACTGTCTATGGAGATATATATAGAGTGATTTTACTGTTAATACTATATATGAAGTAGATAATCTCACAGGATGTGTGTTGTTGTATATTCTTGATACCATGGACAAGAATGGTAGTTTGTGGGTTACTCTAGTCTGTACTAGATAATTTTTTTAAAGAAAAAGGCTCCTAGCTCTCTATCAAAGTAGAGTAAAAGAAAGGATAATAGTTACTTAGACTTGTCTAGTCTAGTGATGGATTCTTCTTCTCCCACATTTGAATTTTATAAAGGGTGAGGCATTTGCTGTGGCTACTTCGTAACAAAAATCATGAGGAAATTATCAGCTAATGAGTAATCTAGACAACTTCAAGTTGGATAGGTAACTATCGAGCTGATGGCCTCTTTCATCTTATTTTATTCTGACTTTTAAAAAGCTGGTGCAATCACATTGGCTGAAGTAATGTTTTGGAGGCTGTCAATCAAGACAGATCTGGTTATGCTGTATGAATTCCTCTGTGTGGTGTAATGTGAATTAGATAACTTCCTTTGACTTGTACTACTGTATATGCCAAATATCCAAACAGCACTTCTCACTCTTTAAAAGAATGTTTTATGAGTATTTAAAATATTTTAGAAGTACACATATTCATACTGATCTAATTGTCAAAGCTGAAGCTGAAGGGGTATAATTTGTTTCAGATGTTCCACCAAAAGCACTGACTGTGCTGTTATAAAAGTATTGTTCTGAGTTAACACACAGGAAACATTGACAGGACAGAAGCTTATTTTCCAGGCAAAGCTATCTTGAAAATACAAAAGAGAATGTGTGAGTCCATTTCATCCTTGAGTAAAATGACTACTGGGGTAATTTGGATATTTGGAGTATGGGATACAGACACTGATGTGTAGCTAATGAGCCCAGTTACATCTTACCAGGCTCCTGTAGAGTAATTTCTGTGTTTTTGCATTGTGATCTTCATTCTCTGATTAGGGGTGGTTAACATGACACAAATAGAATACTGTGCTGGATATTTCTGTTTTGGTGGTCACTGTCTCACCTGAACAGATGTTTCCAGAAAGCTGGCAAGCATCTAAGACATTTGTGAGTGGCTATTTTGGAGTCAGCTCAGGTCTGGTCAGGCTCATTAGTTGTGTCTCATCGTACTTGTATGAGAAAGCAT
>JANPWX010000360.1:92610-171627 GCA_024734555.1 Trochalopteron elliotii
CCCCTTCCCCTTCCCCTTTCCCCATTTATTATGAAGATATTTTATGACAAGTGTTTGGGGTATGCTTCTTTTTTCTTTTTGCAACTAGTGTGCTTTAGGGTAATGGAGATGAAGTACGAATGACCTCATAGCAGTGGTATTGTAATTGGAAGCTGATATTTCCTTCTCTTGTATGGATGCAACTGCTTGAATAGCGAGAGGACTAATCTGGAAGCTGGAAACAAATGGTGGACATGAATTTCTTGCAAGATAGATGTTAGAGTCTTAGGGCAAGGTGCTGGTCCTGTTCTGGTAGGAAAAAGAAAGGAAACCAGGAATACACTCATGTCCTTCCACACATCCTTGCTCTTCTAAGATTCTATATAGTGTTTCATTGTGGTCAGGACAGAGATGTAATCTGCTACTCTGATACCCAGTGAATGGGTCTTGTGCAGACTTGCTTCCCTGAGTGTGAGGCAGGGAGTGATAAGTTGCTGTGGAGAACCTGCATCTGTCTGTGGGTATGAGCTCATTTGCTTGGATTAAGTGGCCTAGCTCACTCATAATATGCAACTGTATGTAGTAGGAGTCCGTATTCATATGTGTTATTCAGGTGTTAACTGCTATCAAGAGGAAAAAGTCATGTTAATCATGATCAGGAAAAGAACTGTCTGCTTTCTGTCTCTCCCAGAGTTTCTGTGATAACAGATAGGGGCTCTAGAAGGATGGCAGCTACTGACCTCAGAGCAGCTCCTTTGATTTCCTATGAATGCCTTGGTTTTTTCTTTGGTGCAAGTGTCACATTACATCTCATACCCTCTGTGTGAGATTTGGCTCCAAGTGGTTTCTGCCATAATATCACCCTCTGCAGGTTCATTCCAAGCCAAGTTTTGGTCAGGCTTTCTCACTTTTTGACTCCTTTAACAGATGGAAAGTGTCCATTTAAGTTGCTCCTTAGTTGTACTTAAAAGCCATGAATGTATGAATGTCTCTACTTGTTCTGTCCATAGCTGCTCTCGAGTATGCTAGGGACATGAATATTTGTGAGATTTTAGCTGTATGCTGAGATGGATGAAAATGTACATTTTATTATTAAGTATGGTTTTATCTGAAAAAGAAATACACTAGATATGCAACTGCCCTTAAAGTCTGTTTCCTTTGTGAATGAGACTTAAGTATTTTCTGTACTTTCAACAGGAGAATGTGTCGGTGTGGCAGGCACCAGGAGAAGGGTACACACCTGAACCGATGGAACTTCATCTTCTGAACGAGATAGAAAATAAGCTTCAACTACTACAATCTGATGAGGAGTTTCGTGCTCTGTCCAGCTCTAGTTCAAAATGTCCAAGCCAGATATATCAGGTAGGTTATGGATCAGAGCTCAGCTGCAGATATTCTATTTGTAGTGTGTGTTGAAATCAATACCGCATATGTCTGTATTTGTATCTTTTGCATTTTTCTTTAGGATCCTCTCTTTATTCTTGAAGTCTATGTGTTAAGGAATAAAGTGAGAAATTTTAGCCATAGAAAACAATGGAAAAATAATTTGTTGCTGTTTTCAGTCATATTTAATTCGAAAACTGTCTTAACAGTTGTTGATTCCACGCTTCCAAGATGCTTCATGTTCAGAAATTGGTAACTCATACATTTTTGGCTGCATGAGGGTGGTTTTTTCAGCATAGAAACAAATTATCCATGATAGTTTACTCTTGGGAATTAGAATTAGGTTTCTTTTTATCTCAGGATACCAAAAGTGCCTGTTCAGTTATGATCTGAAGGATCAGGCAATGACCGATAAGCAATGCTAAAGACTGTAGAAGATAGATTGAAATTGTATGTCCCTTGTTTTTAATGGCCTTTGTCTTTTTGCCTTGCCAGCAATATTGAGATTTGAAGATTAAGAGTCAAGGTCTCAGCCTTGAGAAATGATTGTTTGAATTTTGTACTCAGAAGGCTCCAATTTATCCCATGTCCTGGTACTGTTGCCTCTACTATAATGGGGTTTATAATAAAAACTCCTAATTCTTATTTTGCATTTATTTGCACAAAGCTTATTTACTTCTGTAATATTTTCATTTTATGAATATATCAGAACTGATATTTCAGAGAATATCTGTAAAACTGTTCATTTGCAAAACTGTTTTCAGTTACAAAAAACTGTTCAGTGTATGAGGAACATCTCTGAAAGGCTAAAATACCTATGGGTCTGTGTTTTTTTCTACTTTTTAAGGGCACTTTAATGTAATTTTTTTATTGGCTCTTCTTTCTGAATGTGAGGTTTTGTTTTACCTCTAGCGGTATTTTCTGTAGCTCAGTTCCAGAGGAGTCACATTTTGATGTTGATCATTCACCGGCTGGGATCTAATGTGTGAAAAAACACCTCCCCTTGGTTGGTAATCACGTAACAAATGCCCTTGTTACCCTGTGCTTGCCAATGGTTGCCTGATCTTGTGTTCAGTGTTGCAAGACATGGGCTCGAAGTTAATGTGACTTGCCTGTGATAATGAATGCTCTGTTTGGAAATGTTTGTCCAAATTATTGTTGTTGCTGCCTTTCAGGTAATAGCCCAGAAATATTTTATTAGAAGCTTGTATTTAGGTGTATGCTAATTAAAGAGTAATGTATTATCTTTTTTTAGTAATGTTAAACATAACAACCAAAAAAGAGGTCGTTAATTCCTTGTTATCTTTCATTAGTGAAAAGCAGTTGCCTTTCAGTTTTGTTTTGCAGCATGTAAAATGCTTTCAGACATTGTAGTTCTATGATTTTAATTTAGAATTAGCTAGAGCTGCATATTGTGAAGCTGCACATTCTTTTCTTCCAAGAATTGTGTCAAGTATAGCTTTCAGGATGCAGACACTTAATCACTCTTGCCTCAGTGGGAGATGTCCTTTTTGTCACTGATGGATATTTTGACAGGATACAGGAATTATTCTCTCACTCTGAAATCTTTGTCAATGGCTTTAATTATCCTGCAATACCATAGCTGAACGGTAGAAGAGGAGCAGACATGTTCATCTTCTTGTGCAAGGAGTCCAACTGGATTAAGAATGCTTTTCCATGAATAATGTTCTCTTTTACATGGAAATGTTTTATCATCAGAACTGCATTTTTCTCTGAAATTTCTTTCTTTACTCTGATGCCAAATTAACTAAATATTTAAAAGTGTTTCTGTCTTACTTAATATTTTTGGGGAACAATAAATTAACTTGAATGTAATCCTGAAAGAAATGGGAAAATGATAGGCTGAAGAATATGAAGTGTAAGACTGTATGTGATGAGTACAGTTACCAGCTTGAAAAACTGGAAAACTACCTGAAAACTAAAGGAAATGGAGATGGTATTTAAGGAAACAGTAATATCTGTAGGCTTGGTTGTCTTAAAGATAATTAATGTGTATTAGCATGAGGAGTTGTTTCATAATGGATTGGGGGTATTTTATCAGGAAAATATTCCCTTTTTCTATTATAGAAGTGGACTACAAAGTTAACAGTTTAAGACTAAATAAATACTCAAAATTCAGAAGATACACTAATTTTTTGATTAATGAACTCCTTAATAGCCTGTGCCTTATGCCTGTGCTTTGCCAAAACAGCTGACTTTCACAGATGATACCTGTTTCAGAGCATGGTTAGAAGCAGGTTAATAAATTGATCAGCCAGTTTTATGCCTCCAGATGATTGTATGACACTAAAATACTTCATTAGGTAGGATTTTGTTATTGTTTATAAAATTTGGAGAAAAGGGAGCACAAGTAATTATAGATATTTCAAATACTGCATCTTTCTCTTTGGCATTATGTTTGTTACAGCTTTGTCTCTTACTAAGTATTTGTATTTTTCCTTATGTAAAATGTTAAACAGTTTTATTTTCTACAGATCTAAAAATATGAAAGACAATGTAATCTTAAATGGACTTCTACTGTGCTATATAATTGAAACATAACATATTCTGAAGTATGCAAAACATTGACAATAAAATGTTTTCCTTGATATAATACTTCATACATTTATTTCATGATAGCTTGAGAAGAATGTTAAAAAATTCATAAGTGGGGAAAAGACTTGACTTTACTCATCTTGTGTGAGTTTCTATCAGTTGCTATTCTGGGATGAGAGAAGTGAGGCTGTAAGAACTACTTATGAGAAAGCAGCACCTTAATGCTCCAGAGTGGTCAAATATCAAATACATAATTATGAATAATTTCAAAAGCGATACAGAATTAAGCAGGAAATGTGATTGTCTGTTACAGGAAAATTTGCTGTCACTGTGGTACTGCCAATTATTACTGATTGTAAATATATATTCAAAAAATTTTAGTGTATTTAAATAAGCTTATTTTCAGGCAACTGATAGTTTGATTTAAATGTCAGAACTCGTAGATTTGCTTGATGTTTGGCAAAAGTTGTTTACACGTACAGTTTTTTGTATATTGTAGCTGAGGAATTTTCTATTGAATTGTGAAGTTTGTTTTTCTTTCCAATTAGGCATGCTAACTGGAATTATTTTTGTTGTGTGTCTATTAAAATTTCTTGAGCTGCTTTTGAAAGTAAGAATGAATAGAGTATTTTTTTATTCTATGGCTGCTCATGTCCCTTTGGCTTGAATTGATTGTCAAGATAATCAGGATAATGGGGGAAGGTTTTTTGCTTAGGCTTTTTTACCTCTGGCACTATTGGATTTTTCTATAGAATCTATAGTTTACAAGAGAAAGCTCTGGTTTTTTTCCGATTGCAACGTAACTTCGCAGTTTTGCCAGTACTTGTCATTCTCAATGGACTGAATTACGTTTAATACTGGAATCTGAATGTATTTGGGACTGATACACACTTCAGAATCTAGTCCAAAACTGTTGAAGGATGTGAGAATGTGTAACCCAAATCTTTAATCTGGGCAACTAACTCCAACTTGCAGAGGGTTATTTCTCATTTACCATGATATCTAGTAAACAAAAGCTGTTGTCATTTCGGCTCAGTTTTTCCTTTTCCCTCTGGCTTAATTCTGATCCCAGTATGGTTAATAGGAGCAAACTTTGAACCAGTCATTCAGACACCCCTATTCTCAGAGTGCTTTTATTGTTGTAGAAATTGAGCATCCAAGTGTTAGATCTGGAGACTAAGAAATTCCTCTTAAAATGCAAAGGGTAAGAATTCTTTTACTGAAATATGTCTTGCCTGATATTTAGCTATTATATTTGAAAATATACATATGAAAATTTGCAGAATTTGACATTGACATATTATTCTAAGCATTTCACTATTTTCTCAGTAGAAATCAAAAGAGCCCTCATCTGTCTGTGAAGCAATATAAAGTTATGTGGTTAACTTGTATCAATTATTTTCTCAGGAGTCTGTGGTTTATGCAAACAGAAGCCTAGAAACAGTTCCGGGTGAAAAGATTCTGCGGGACAATAAGGAAAAACGTTATCAACAGAATCGTCTGAAAGAAATAGATTATCAGCTGGAATCCCTAGAGAAAAGTCTTGTAAGTTTCCTATTTTTATCGTATTTTTCTTCCCTCAGTCTGGGAATGTTGGAGTTTATCATTCCATGTGTCTTAAAATAAAATCAAGTTTTTTAACCTTATGTAAATTTCTGAAAAGAGTCCCCAAAGAAATATGCAGGCGAAAGTCTCAAATAATTATTCTTAATCTGGGAAATATTTTTTTTCAATTGTAATACATACTTACCTTTAATATAGGGTCTTTCTAAGTCAAAGACACACTATCCTCCTCTCTTCTTCCCCAGAGGGACATAGCATAACCAATAATATATAAATACATCCTCAAAGGATTTTTTAATGGCTCACGTACTTCAGTGTTTGAAGGACCAAGTCTGGTGGGAATGTTGTATACACTATGTTGTTGTGGTAATCTTTATTATAGCTACATTGAAAGAAAAATAGCATTTTTATGTCTGTGCATTGTAGAAATTTGTTTCTTGTGTGTAGCTGATTTTAGAGTTTTTTCATTTAGTAAGAAAAACATAAATACATAAGTTTGTTGTGACAGACTAAAAATCCACATAGTCTACCTTTTTCTCTTGGAAGACTTTATTCAGCAGTGGGCTTACTCTCCTAAATAATAAGAGTTAGGAAAAGTATTGTTCCTGTTATCTTTTATCACCCTCAAAAAGGGATCTCCAGTGCAGATCAAAAGCTTTGTGATTCAGGTGGCAGCATAACCACAGTGGTACCATCTCAACTTATAGCACCTTTACTATAGTTGCAAAAGATTCAGCCACTCTACATAACCAAGGTTTATTCTGGCAGTGCTGGAGTATATGTGAACTATGGGAACAAAGACTTCGGACAGGGAAACCGTGGTTGTTTTAGAGGCTGTTCACTTGTGTGTGTGTGAGACTACAGTAAGGGGGCATATTTAATTCTTATTTATTCACAGTACCAAAACAGTAGTAGAACTTCATTTTAATACACTATTCTGTTATATTAAACAGTTAAAGAGAAAGACAAATAAATAGGGGAAATCTGTGAACTTCAGTGTATTGAGTAGGTTAATGGGTAATCAGATAAAGTAAGTCTGCATATTGTCATATTTTTCTACTCATTGACCTTTATATCACTTTTTGTCACTACTGACCTTGCTCATGAGGCAAGCACAATCTGAGGAAGTGTGTCTGGGGATTGTGTGATAGTCTACGGCAGGCCTGGGAAATGCAGCAGGCTACTGACTCATTCAAATATTTGTGTATAAATGGGTCAGTTCCAAATCTTGGTTGCATTGCAGCAGTTTTGTTTGGTATCAGATTACATGCAGACTCTTTCAATATACCACCCATTTTTCCTTGACCAGATTGTGTGCATTTAAAACTCTAAATTGATATATTGTAATGCCAGTTTACACTGTTTATCAATATAGAATATTTATATTCTATATTTAGAATATAGAATTGGTCACCTGCACCAATGTGTATCATTGCTGCCTGCTATGCAGCACCTGGCAGGGCTTCTTTAGGGGGACACACTGTCGTCTGCTCAGTTGCTGCTCTGTAATGCAACACATATAAGTTAATTTTTTTTTTTCTTAAATCAGATAACATATGCAGTTTTGTTAGGATGTTGTTTCTATACAAAAGTAATATTTGGGCAGACCTGGTCTCTGCCAAGACACTGCTTTATGAAAAACTGAAGTGAAAGCTTGGGTTGAGGAAGGGAGTACATAAGACTGCATGTTTCCACAATAATGTAATGATTTCTGGAAATACTGGTTTTTATTCAATAGGTGGCACTCTTCACTGTATGTCAGAAGAGGACTGCTGAGGCATGAATCTAGGGGATATTTTGACTGGCAATAAAGTTGTCATTTCTGCTTTATAAAATGCAGGTTGTGAGAGATTTGCCTCTCACCTGTGGCAAGAGTCCATGTGTGCAGCTTTTAGCATTGTTATTTTTCTAGCTTTCTTCAAAATTATGTATTTAAAATGCACATTTTTAAAATTCACATTGCATTTTAGTTTCTCCTTTAGTCTTTCCTAAACCGCTGTAATTTGCTATGTAAAATAATAAATAAATTCTCTGCTCTGAGTAGAGGAGGTAATTTGCCAGCAGTTGGGAGTGTTATTTGTGAATGCGTGGTTATACCTGATAGTTGTAAAATACAGTATTTTGCAAACTTAGTATCTCAGACAACTTACGTTAAAATGTATTTTGAAAAGTCCCTTGGACAAAATATTTTTTGTTTTTGACTCCTAGGTAGAAATTATGAATAGTTTGACTAAGCAGAATTTAGCTCTGTGTGTTAGGGCATTATTTGCAGTAGGCATAAAGGTAACTCTGTGAGCTTTTTTTGGTCTGTATGGTAGACTGCTGTATTTTTTCAGTATTTGAAAATGGATTATCTAAATTTATTTGTATAATGGCAATGACCTTCTCTTCAAGGGGAACGAATACATTAATCATATTTCTGGAGGAGGCTATTTAGTAGGTGCTGGCTTCTGAATTACAGCATTTATGGATTACTCCACTAAAGTTAACCTCATATGCTGTAAGACTTCATGGTCTCAGCTAAATCTTGGAGTAAACTCACAAAACAAAGCCAGAAGATAAAACTTTAATCTAATTTACATTTTATATAAATGCATAAAATCTGCTGAATATTACACTTGAATTAGTGAAGCTAAGGGCTTTGGAATCTGAGTTTCTCCTTTGCTTTGAAAAATATTGTCCCTAGTGAATTAATATACCAAAGAATGTATTGTATGCATTGTTGAAATGCATTGTGAAATTTCAATCCAACTGAAATGTATCTGTACCATGGTATCTGGGCCCTTGCTGAATTTCTTTTAGGTTTCAGTTTGACCTTAGTTCACTTGTTCTTCATTTGAAACCATGTCTGACTCTCTCCGCATTCTTTCATCTTTCAGTTTCCTGGAAACCACTGAGCTTATCTTTGTTTTGTGGATTGCATTGTTAACTGCTGCTTCAAAAAAATACCCAGTTCAGCTGCCAAATGCGTGTTGCTGAGCATTAATGAAAAGAATTTTATATAGAAAGAATAATAAATGTAGTTATTTTTCAATTGTGGCTTTGTCTCGTTGGCTGTTTGTGATAATCCAGTGGCACATTTGGTGATGTGTTGAATTTCTTCATGGCAGACAGTAGGTTTAAATGCACATCAAAGCAAACTATTATGTAAGATAGCTTCACCTTTGCTGGCTGTATGTGTGTTGATTTGCAATCTATTACACTGGAAGCTGATTAATTCCTGCCAAAAGTCTACCTACAAATTTCTCTTTTGGGGTTTTGGTTAAATATATAAAATCAAAAATACTTCAAATGCATATTGGATGTATATGCATGTAATAGTGTGCATACACAGAAATAAGTATAAATGCCAATTACCTCTGAGCAAAACCAAGATACTGATACCTACTTGAAAAAATAAGGGGTCCTTTTACTTCTAGTAAGTGCTTTTAAAACAGAAGAAGCTAGAAAGAATTAAGACCCTAGTCTTAATATTAAATTTATCAGATGTCTGTACACCTCTAGGAATCATTTTTTTCACAAATTCATGCAGTCTTGTGGCCAAATGCATTGTGTGCTTGTTAATTATTAAGTGTTTTTTTAATATCAAGTAGTATTAGGAAAATATACATTTGGTTATTGGAATAGCTGAAATTTGCAAAACGGTGATCAACTGGAGAGGATGATAAAGAACAAAAATAATAAATGTGACAATGCTGTCAGAAGCTTTGATTACCTTCGGGAGCCTACTCCAAAAAGCATAATTCTTATCTTTTTGATGCAAAATAAAGTATATCTGTTGGGGCATTTCAGGATAAAATTAACTATTGTTTGGTCCTGGAGGAGGTCTTACATCACTTACATCATTTACTGTTCATCAGGGTGATGATGGGGTTTGTTGTTACACATAGTCTTGTTCCAGTTTTTACCCTGATACTGATTGAATTCAGTGTATCTGATCCTGAGTCTGTATTAGGCAACTTCCAGAAAAGAAGAATAATTTCTTCTTGACCTCTGCCATAGTTTCTTTCTTCAATTTTAAAGAGAAAAGAGTAACATAAAGCTCTGGAAAGCAGTTTGTCAAACAGACAATACTGTAATATGTTGTTGTAACACAGTCTCTCCAGAAATTAACAACTAATACTTTGAACACAGAAACATGGCCATATTTTTAACTACTCTGTGCATTGGTAGTCATTGTAGACTCTAGCAGATAAATAGCAAACATCTTTATTTCAATTAATACAGTATGATATGGTGTCTGGTTTCTAATTAAGCATGTGTTTCTCCATAAAAGTAGAAATTGTTTAATAAAACATTTTCATAACACATAGCACCAAATAAAAAGAAGAAGGATAGCCTATCTAAATAAAGTTGAGATATGCCACTTTCTCTGTTATTTCTTCCAAAAGTATACCAGGTGCTAAAGTTGCTTGTCAAGGTGTTGTCGAGCTTGAAACAGATCTTGTTTATTCAGGTTTTACAAGATTTCATTCTAATTAGGTGATTGTACAGGATTGTTTCAGAATGAAATGTGGTAGCATTTCATATCAATATCAGTGTGAAAATCTTATTGTCTTCATTTAGCAGTTACTACACACGAGAAGAGAGCAATAAGATGAATAGTAGATTGACAAAATGTATCTATTTCACTCGTGATTTAAATAAATTTACTGTGTATTGATTGTTTTTCACTGTACTGTGGATAAGAATGAAGTGGCTGCTAGAATATTTATAAAAAATATTTTAAAACTACATGTTGCAATAAGATTCAATAAAATGAAATAATTTTTGTACACATGTTAAACTTGAAAAACTAAATTATATTAAAATATTGATCAATATTAAACTCTTAATGATGATTCTAGTTTATATGGAAAATTAGGGTAATGTTTATGTAAATGCCTATTAAGTTGAACTGCATCCATATGATGGTGATAAGTAATATTGCCAGTTGCATCATAAATATTAGTTGTGTGTTGATACTGTATATGAGAAATCATTGCTGGAATTTGATACCTGTAATGGGACCTGTTTTAAATATAATGGATTTCTGGGTAATAATGATCAAATTTTCTGTCAATTCAATGTACTGATCCTCCTTCTCCCAAAATGTAATTTCCAGTTGAGACGACGACTCCGCTGGTTTACAACTCTGCTATAGTGTGGTGTTTGCCGTCATGAAATAACAAAGTATCCTTGACTGCTCACCCATCTCTAAATTCCTGTAGCGCTAGTTATAGTAATGGTTTGATCTCCTCCCATTTTGTGTCTCTAACATGATTTAAGTGTAACTGCACTGTTTTATTAATTTTGTTTATTTATAAAGGGCATTTAACACCATTAAACTGATTATTATTGGAAATGTGCTTCTTCTTAGATGGTGAAAGAGTCCATGAAAACTGACTTGCTTCTGTGCTCTTATGTTATTGGTTCAGTGTATCTTTGTCACACTTCTGTCCTCTCTGACCTCAACAGTGTTGTTGTATTTGCCTATTACTTTTTTTTACTATGTCATCCATATTTCTGCCTCCTGACCTCTCTCATCATCTCCAACCTGCATTCCATGTATCCGCTAGTAATGCTGTTTTTCATTCCTTCTAAACTCCCCTTTCAACCTGTCATCTTTAGTTCATTGTTGAGATAAATACATGGCTTCAAAGCAGGATGATGCCCTTCATCCAATGGTTGTATTTTTAAACAACTGCTCATTGCTCTGCCCATGCCCAAAGCCTTCTGCTTAAAGATAGTCAAGCATATTGAGCAGTGAAGTTTTGGTGTTTTCCAGGTGCTTGACTGTCTGTGTACATGTATCTTTTGTATGGATATACTTATAATAGGTTTATTTGGGCTTTTCATTTCTCCTTTCTCTTCCCAGTTTGTACAACATGTAGCATCACATTTCAATGCAATAACTGGTTTCTAGCTGTGGTGATATTGAAGTAATGCTTAAAAATTCTCTGGTTAGTAGGTGTTGACACCATAACATTTTCATCATTGAAGTGTGCGTGTCCCTCTGAGGCAAGGTGAAGGTATTTACCTGTTATCACACATCTCTACCGGCAAAGGCAGAACTTCCTCGTTCCTTGCTGCAAGTTAGGACTGTTCTTTAATTTCTGTAGGAAAGAAGTATTATTTTTGTTGGCCCACTTGCCCTCTGTACTCTAAGTGAAATAGTCAGGAAAAAGCCCCTGTTTCTCTGCAAATGTTGTTGGGGAAGGCTCTTTCTGCTTTGCCCTAAAATGTCTCATTCAAAATGAGAAATGAAAAACAACATGTACTTAGGTGTAATTTATCCTTTGTGGGTGAGTATCTTAGTCTTTTGATAAGTAGCATATAAATGTGCCTCTACATCTTATAGTTGGCTGTGTGATTTTGAGTCTGTGATAAATGTCAACAGAGAAAATTTTGGTTGTAAATTTATCTTATACCTATGTGTGTCTGTATGTCTGCATTTACAAACTGTGTAGTAGAGCTCTGGTTTTTTTCTTGAGACACTTTGGCTTACTAGGCCAGGATGTAAGTGTAATCATACAGCATCTCAAAGAGGGAAAGATATAAAACACATAGCAGATGCACAGGTTGGAGATACTCCTGTAAACTACATCAAATTATTTGACAGCCACATCCTAGGCCCAAACATTCTTAAATGTCCTAGCAATGTGTGACTTCTATAAATATTTGTAATCTTGCTGTTGGCATGTTGTTTATTTCAGTTTATGCTATATAATATTTATATATATGTATATAAATATATAATATTTTCACCTATGAAAATAGGTGGTAAACAAAAAGTTATTTTCAGTATGATTCCTAAGAATATAAAAATACCATTGAATTTATAGATAAGAAGGATACTGCAATTAATGTTTTAAAGCAAACTGATAGCATACTGTGATAAATCTGACAATCACAGTTTTATGAGAAAGCTTAGTTGAAAGCTTGAAGTATTTTTTGTAGAATTTTGGCTTCTAGGAACAGTTTGCTGAGATGACAACAGCAGTATTTCTGGCATGAATGTAGTAATTTTATTTTCAGAAACAGGGTAATCCTGTTTAGAGAGTCAAACAAAGTTGGTTGGAAAAAAGCCTTGAAAGTTTTTTCTCATAAATCTAAACAGTCTAATTACACATCATTTTTGTGGTTGTGCTGCACAGCACAGGTCAGTATCAAAAAATACTTAGGAGGCTGGGATGTCCCCTTTCCAGAAAATCTTCACTTAAAATATTCTCTCTTATTAGAGCTAGGGACATATAAACTTTTGATGGAAAAAATACTTAAATACGCAACATTCTGCTACTGAGTATTTGTACTGGTTGCCAGTTTGGCAGGGTTGGGCATCTCATGGCTTGTCTCATGCTTAAGTCTGTTTTTTGATGCTGGACTGAGCATTCCTTTGTCTATGGCCTCTGTTTGCTATACATGCTCAGAACATGCCAATACACCTGAGCAGCCATAGGTACAAAACATGTTAGCAGGCATGATCAAAATTATGCCTCTTTTCATTCAGAAACACAGCCTGTTTTAGAGTATGCCCCCATTTTACTCAACCTCAACAATTTCATCTCAGTAGCTTTATCTCCATTTTACTTCTGGCAAGAGAGTGACCTAACCCTACATAATTCTTTTTCTAAGATTTAGAGGAGGAAGGACATCATCTTTCCCATGGTGCAATTATGATATTCATCCAGGAACAAAGTATTCAGGGGCAAATCAGCATAAATTAGAAGGATGTTATTTCTCTGGCCTGGTGATGGGTGGATATTCAGCACTGGTTGTATCTCTCATGCAAAATACATGAACAGATTGTTGTGTGGGGACTAGGAACTTCCTTTTTCTGATGACAGTCTCATCGTTGAGCTAGATTAATAGTTTTCTAACACCGTGATTTTTTTTTTCCTAATGTTTTGTTTCAGGGCTGTGATGAAAATTTATCAGTCTCACTGATGTCCTAGCCATTGAGGTCTCCCCTCATAAAAAGGCGAATTAGGTTGAGACTTAGAAATTGCTTTCTGGGCTTATACTTTTGTAATTATGCAGGGCAAGTGTAATTGTCATCACACAAATTGATTGTGTCCATGTAAGAAGCAGGGCCTCATGCTTTGTGATAAATCCTAACCTTTAACACAGTCCTCCAGTTCTTAAAGCAACAGGGTTGTAGGATCTTCTCTTTGGGTCTTTTTTCTCTTGTCTCATTTGGTTTTGGGTTTGATTTCCCCTTAGAGCAGGGTGCTAATAACACCAAGGGTGCGGGTTCGATCCCTGTACAGGCCGTTCACTTCAGAGCTGGACTTGATCATCCTTGTGGCTCCCTTCCAACTCAGAATATACTGTGTGATTCACCGCCTTATTTCTTCATTTTGGCACTGTTCTGCTTAGAGATCCTGAGACATGTACATTGGTACATAATACTGGATGATAGTGACCACTTTTTATATGTTCTGTACTACTTATTTATGGAGAAAGGCTTTCTATATAGGGTGTTACCTTTTTTCAGGTAAGACCAAAAAAAGAAGCCCATTATAATAAGTTGACATTGGAAGACAGAAAATACTGCTTGGACTTTGTAAGAAGTGCTTCTTAATATGACCTGTTTTTATTTTTCTATTCTGCCAATTATGCTAGGTTTACTTGACTTCTGTAGAAGTTTCACATTTCTAAATTATTCCTTCAAGAGTATTTACACTATATCTTCATAGGCTCTTTTTTCCCCCCTCTTCATTATAATATAAGGAGTAAACCAATTGTGTAGTTAGTTATGTTTCCCAAATGCAAAACCCAGTCAAAATTAAACACACCTCCTTAGTAATAATCTCCCTTTGTATGTGCTCTGTCACTGCTCTTTTTTTAAGAATACTTTCCTGTTACTTATGTGGTGGTCCTAATTTTCTGACATGCAGAGAACTCTCCATTCCGTTCTGATTGGATCTAGTAGTTATTAATATTATATAGTCTTTTCTGCCTGGACTATTGGTGTTTTTTGTTTCAAACTATATATTTTTCTTTTGATTGCATTTGTCTTCTCTAGTGCCTCAATGCAAAATGTAATTATACTGTGGTATGTATATGTGTTGAACACTGAACAATATTTGTTGCTAAGAAGAGTATTTAAATGTTCTGAATGGTTTCACTTTTTGAGGTGTTAGTGGAAAAGAAGATTAAAACTGAATAATTGCTTCTATAAACATGGACATGTGGTTGTAGCAGTTCTTTTTTTCTTCCTAGCTGCTTTTCTTTCTGTAAATCAAAGACTTCCTTCAAAGAAATATCAAGGAAGAGTGGTGTCTCTCAGCAGGGAGTCTTCATTCTGGAGGAAACAAACATTTTGTGCCTGTCCTGTGCTATTGGCTTAAATGTAATAGAAGCTTATTAAGAGTGTGCTGGAAGCTTCTGGTTTGTGAGGAGCAGTCTACAGAGGCTTTTTTGTTGAAGCCATGTATATTACTTTCTCAGTGTAATTGCATATAAATACAACACAGTTATATAACAGTTATATAGTTTTTTGATATATTATATATTTAACAGGTATACATGTGTAAATGGGAAAATAATTAGAGTTGTTTATAATTAGAATTGTCATTCATATACAATAAAACATCTTGTACTTATTTTTTGTTTTGGATCATTGATTGAGGAAATAAAATCTATTACAAGTACCAACAAGTGTTTTTATTGCTAGTATTTTTAGAGGCAAAGCTAGAAAGCAGTAATGACTTCAAAGTGGGAACAGTAACCAGCTAAGAATTTTTAATTTAGTAAAGGAGCAAAAGAATGGTGATCTTTTTGATATTGTATGCAAAGGAAGGCATTGTAACCTAATTTGTGAGAGAAATTTTGAGTATAGTGTGATGATGGTCCTTCTCAGAAAGGCATGTCTTTAACCTGAACTTTTGTAAGAATAAAAATAAACTTGAATTATGTTAATTCAAAAAATGACAAAAGGAAAAACTGTGTAGAATGTAGAGAGTATGGATTTGTGAAGAAACATTAGAAGTAGTCATGCATACTTTAAGACTCTTAATGAACGGTACACTTAGATTGTAACCTGTAACCTTTCTCAAGGTGTAACAGTGGTTCTCCATTTTTAATCAATCCACCTGTCAAACACTTTTTGATTGGAGAAGAAGTGTGAATACTATCCTGTAATACAAGTTCTAATACAGAAATGGCCTTTTAACTTGTCTTTATATTCTTTGTTTTCAATTATCTCTACTTCCTTATCTGACTGTTAGCTTTTTAAACATTTAAAGTACAATAGTTTTAGTTCTTTTATGAAACTTTTGTACTGTCACTAGGAGTTTCAGGCAGAATATATGAAAGTTAGAAAACTAAAGCAAAGTATTGGAAACAGAATTGGTAATGTTATCAGGAAAATCAGCTGCAAATTTAGATTGCTTATGTTAATTACATGTTTTTATTTTCATAAAAATGAATAAAGGCAAATTAGACTTAATCTGTTATATTGTTGCTTGCTAAAGAAATGGCCTTTTTTTTTCTAAATGCAAATGTTGCTTAATAAGGAGATGATCATAGTAGGAAAAGTAATATCTGTATCTTGCTTTTTATATCAGGGGTTCATAACAGCATTTAGCTACAGAGTGAAGTGAGTGGACAAATCTTTTAATTAACCTCCGTCATTATACATCATGCCCTCTTCATTAAATAGATGTAACAGGGAGAAAAGCCAGTTGTTTCTAATAATTTTCTAGTGCTTTTGTGGTTTGTATACTTCAGTGTTCTGAAGGTCGGATAGAACTACCAGACCATAAAATCCAGCCAGCGAGAGATCTGGAGCTAAGAGAGCTCAAGGATTTATTAAGTGATGTGAAACTCTATTGTTTTGTGCATGTGTTACATAATTGCTGTCAGTGCAAGGCTGTTAAAATTCCCTGCTAGTAATAACACGAATACCATTTTATAGCTTCAAGAGGAGATAAAAGAAGTTTCTTAGTCAGCACTTCAACAATATCACAGCACATGTCAGTTTTATTATTCTGGGGCCTTCAGTTTTGGCAGATGCTCTCCATTCTGGCTGTGGTGCGGTAATTACCATATAAATTAAGCAGTGAAATAAGCTGAGTGCAGCCTTATCCCTGCTGCCTGTAACCAGGTTGCAAGTATCACAGTGTGAAACAGGCATAATTCAGGCTGATTATTTTTAGAAGGCCACATTTTGAAGTCCTGGACCTTTATCCCAATTCGAGTCAATTTTAAAAGTAAATTGAAGCTGTTTAGTTGCTGTACAAACAGAAGGATCATTCTTTCTACACAAGGTACTCTCCATAATAGCATTCCAGGAATTAGTTCAATCCATCCTGGTTTGATTCATAGCCACTAATTATATTTCAGCATGCATTCTAATGCTTCAAATTATATGTGTCCCTACTTTAATGAGTTGTAACTAGTCCTTAAATGGGGAGCTTTGCACTTTTCTTTTATATCTAACAGGCTTTACTTTGGATTTTATGGGATTAAGCTGTTATGGAAAATCTAGGAAAGTAAGCTGAAATTAGTGGGTTTATTTTGTTTTTTCTTTCCCCCCCACCCTCAATACAATTAATTCTGCTTATTTGGGAAACTTTGTAAATTGTTAAATCAAGAGTCCAAATGCAATTTTTTCAGATAGTGGTAAACCAGATATTTTTCTCCATGGGATAAGTAACCACATGTGTCAAGACTGGGCAAAGAAAATAAAGATGATGTGGGCGACTGATGCTTTTTAAAATCAGAAAAAATTGTGTTGGAAAATAAAAGCATCAAAAAAAATAGTCTATTACATAATTTTTTTTTTTTTTTGTGGTGTTGCATTACAGAAGTCAAAGCATTTTAGAGAACTGGATATGTTATGAATGGTGTAGTGGGCACAAAAAAACATGGCCAGGGTTTCAGTGGGCAAGTGACAAAGCTGATGATGTAACTGCAGTCTTTTGATTTAGATTTTTCTTTTAAATTCAGTGTCATGGAAAGAACAAGAACAGAAACTCGTGCCATCAGTGTTAGGCTACAGTTAATTGTCTTTTGCTTTACTAGACTATTTTTTCTAAAATGTGAATTAAAATGGGAATACACAAAACTGCTGCATTAGAGATAACCTCTGATCTTTTAATAAGATGAAAAGTAAAATTTCCTTACTTTTCACCTCTGAGGGATAATGTTAAAAATATTTAAGTTATTAAATTTATGAGAAATATCTTTGCATTCAAAAGATATTACAATTCCTATCTTCTCAATTTACAAGTACTTTTGGAATAAAAACTGTTTTCCCTGTTCTGTTGATTTTCTTCAAGTAGGGCAGATGGATTTTCTTTCACGTTCCTGACATGAAACTGGCAGTACAAACAGGGAAACAAAACTGAAATAATAGGAATTTTAATCTTTAAATATCGAAATTGTGTTTAACTATTGCAGAAATAAACACTAGTATCAGAACCAATTCCAGCTCAGCTAATTTTATTGTTCCTACCTCAGCTCCTCTTTGGTGTAAGGTATTTCTTTTTTCTGGTCTGGTATGTTGTTTGATTGGGATCCTTTTCCTTTTTTCCCATGTCTTTCAGGAAGCTTTTCTCAACAGTTGACTCACTTATTTTTCTAACTGAAAATTTTGGTAGTTTCATGCAGCACTTCAGTGGCCTTTAGGAACACTAAAGGTGGTAGATAAAAATAAGCTCATATTTGAATAGCTTGATTTTGAATGACTAAAGACTTGTACGGTTAAATACTGGGGTAATCTTTCTATAAGCGTATGGAATACATTTTGATATAGTTAAAGAAGAGGCATGTTCAATCTACCAGGTGGATGGTACTTGACATTACATGACTTTTTCTCTTTTGAGGAATTCTATTTTTTTGTATTTTTTTAAACCTTTTCTGAAGACAGTATTAGGTAAACCATTTAAATAAAAGTCACATTTTCTGTATGTGTATCTGCTCTATGCATCGTCATTAATTCTTGCTATATAATTACCTTCATTAAGGCTTTGCATTTTCTTAAAAGATTACATCAATTAATACCAGCGATAATCCCACAGTAACTTTTCAGAAGTCACAAAGTAGTATGACTGGCTGTAGAGATCTGTTTGGGCAGAATAATTTTAATATTGAATGCTGAGGTTAGTACTTGGTTTTGATACTCAGACATTTCAGTAACTGCTTAGTTTGGTAAGACCTTCATGAGAGTATTTTCTGTGCTTGACAGATACCATCTAAGAACACAGGTAACAGTGGATAAAAACAGTAATTGGTGCTGTGAGTATGGGAAGGAAAGAGCTTGGTTAATCAGTAGAGAAGTGTTACAGTTAAAATTTGATAAACTGTTGAGCTTGCTTCATAAGCAAATACACACAACAAAACAACTCCAAGCTACTAATTATATTATACTACGTGACTTATTTTCTGGATTTTTGCCAGGTAGAAAACGATTATGCCAAATCTTACTTGTACTTTCACGGTTGACCTCTCAGTAATCCCACAGAGGAGAAAAGAAACCCAAAAAAACAAACCCAAAACTCAACCAAAACCCATGGGAAGTAATATTTTGTGGGGGAAAATGTTCTTAACTGTTGTCAAACTTAATATTACTTTGTGAAAAATTTAATTCCACTTTCATCCTTCACTCTTAAAGTTATTCATTCACAACTTTACTTGTCATTCCGTTACAAAAATTACTTTTAAATAAAAGTAAAATACTTCTTTTATGTAGGTATCTAAGACATTGGTAGAACCTATTTTATGTAGGTATCTAAGACATTGGTAGAACCTAACACAGTAACTCCACATACTGGATTATGTATTTGTATGGACCTCTTGCCTCTTTAGCTTTTCCTTCTCTACTGTCTTTCAAACTTCCTATTTGTATTCTGTTTGCTATTATTTCTAGAGTTTTGCTTTGAATTTCATCGTGTGTGAGTGGACTAACCATGTTAAGCAGAGCAATGTAGATCACAGCTGTTACTCTTATGTTTAGTTAGTTTTGAATGTGGAGTTTACTTTTATACATTCCATTGAGCAGACAAATAACAGAAAACAAAATGCACTGTGAGGACAACAGATTTTAATGTGCAATTTTAATCCTGATTTATAATTTTCTCTTGTTTTTGGAACACAGCCTGCAGCAAACGCTTTCTAATTCAAGTTGTTCTTAATCTTCTCAATTTAAAACCATTTCTGTGGTTTACCTCACAATTATGTATTTGAAACTATAAACTGCCGTGTGGTGTGTAGATTTGCTAATTGCAAATAAATATAAAGTATAAGTAAGGTTAAATTAAATACTGTTGGTGTGTAGTTTTGGTACAGGATACCAGAATCTCATGCAGAAATATTATTTATGTTCTGGTGAAAGCTAGAGAGACCAGTCAAGTTGTCTTAATTCATTTCCATATATCATTAAGTATTATTAGGTTGTTTGTTTTTTTTTTTTCACTAAAAGGGAAAAATGGTTGCCTGAATAAAGCCTACACTCTTCTTCTGAAGGTGTCTAATGTGTGATGTAGACAAAAGGAAACAAACGAAACAAGGTAAAGATGGGAATGACTTTCAGCTCTTTGATACAACAAAACTGATAATGTTTTTAATAGAAGTTTTAGAAGAGTGTAAAAGCTAACAAAGTAATATAGTATGAGAACAATATAATATGCAAGGTTATATTTATGGTCTAGCAAGCTAAATTTTGAATTTGGAGATTTTAACAATCTGTCTGGCTTGAACTAGCTAAATATTCTCTATAGGACAACTTTTAAACTACAGCCTAATTAATCATTAATACAATTTTGTGAAATGAATGCCCCCTGCAATGAGTTTGCTTTTTCTGCATAGCAGTCCTCAGCCACAGCTGAAAATTGCAAATGCTTTCTGCTCTGAAGAAAAACATTCGATTTTTGGATACTTGTTATTGCAAGAAAATACCAGGAAAAAAAATAAAAGTACATTTGATTTGAAGTGAAATTGTATGAATGTACTCTGAATCATTCTTGCATAGCTGTCTAGTTCAAAATGCCTGCAGAGGATTAACATGTATTTTGACAGACTAGTAAGTATTACTTTGGCCCCAAAAAATGCAGTCTTCAAATAATTAAACAATAATTTAAAATATGCTCTATTTCTCTTAGAATTGACATAATAATTTTGGAAGATGGTGTTCTTTCAGCCATTTGAGGCTTTCTTTTGTTAAGAAAGGGAAACTGCCCAAAATTCTATGTACTGCCAGATCCTTCACAGAATGTCTGTGTGCCAAAAGCAAAGTGGCTTATGCAGATTGCTCTACTCTGAAGATTTTAACTGTAGATGCCATTAAGCAGGTGTCAGATAAATTCAAGGAGGGAGATTACTTGTAAGTTAATTTATAATTCCAATATTATTTTTTTTCTCTAGGTGATTAAGATTTTTCCCCTGAATGATCCGCTAATTCATATTCTATTAGATCACTGCATATCTTTCAGATAAGATGCATATAAGTGCTTAAATTGTTGCAAGACCAGTCACTTTAGATACTCTTGATATTATATAAATAAGTGTTAGCTGCAAGAAAGGCTACATTCAGCTAAATGAAATCCACTTAGTCCTGCATGTGCATTCATGTGCTCTCTGTGAATGCTGTTTGTGCTTGGGTGTCAGATTGCCTAAAACATATTAAAAAAAGCCCTCATGCAGTTTCTTAGTTTGCACTTGAAATGTTTAAGGAGTCTGCTGAAGTCTCAACTCAGTTTAAGGTTCTAAGCTAAAGCTAGTCATAATCTATGTTCATGATTGCCTTTAGTAAAATTGAAGAGTGTGTTAGACTGATTTTTACTAGTTCACCTTCTGAAAAACTAGAAAGTAGACAGATGTCCTTTCATTTTGAGCAGAACAGTTATTCTGTATTTTGAGTAGAGGATGAGTATTATAGCTTGGATAAAAGAAGTTGTCTTTCCTTCTCAGGCCCATCTAGTTTCAAGGAATGTCATTTATGTGGTAATTTCCTTCAGCATTTATTTCCTGTCCTAAATCTTGAATGAATCAAACTGAATATATTACCTGTGGCATAGATTTTAAAATACTACCATCTTGATCATCTCTTTGCAAAGAGGGAGAATAGCCTGATACTGTGCTGCTTCTTAGGCTTTTGTACAACTCTGTAAATTAGTCATTCAGAATTATTGCTTCTTTTGAACATTTTATTTAGATATGAATATACATGCATAATAGTCTTGACAGGTGAACTAGGCAGTTGTTTAATGACCATAACATTTATGGCTTTTGGAACAGAGATTATCATAAATATTCAAGAACTGTATTCTTTGTTATGTTTTTGTAATGTGACAGAGAAAGAGCAGGATACATATTTAAAGAAGAATATTTCAAATGGAATTAATTTTCTTTAAAACATTACTCTTCTTCCTCTTTGTAGTTATTTTGTGTTTGAGCACAGTAGCCTTAACAAAAAATTCTGGAATAGGAAACTAGTGATAATAGAAACAGTGGTCTTGTATCTCAGACTTCTGTAGTGAACTAATAGTGTACAAGTCATTCAAAACATTTGTCTAAACATCACAAATACTTTCACTTAACCTAGAAAATGTTGGATACATAGTTCTGAAATAAATGGAAATAAAATTTTAAAAAATTGTTTTTCTGCCATATATAGTATGGTTTTGAATAAGAAGGTTCACAGAGAATCATTTAGGTTAGAAAAGATCTTTAATGTCATTGAGTCCAATCCAGCACTGCCAAGTCCACCTCTAAACCATGTCCCTGAAGTGCCACACCTACACATCATTTAAATACCTCCAGGGGTGATGACTCAAACACTTCTCTGGGCAGCCTGTTCCAATCCCTTTCAGTGAAGAAATATCCAATCTAATCCTCTTGTGGTGCAACTTGAGGCCATTTCCTCTGTGCTATCACTCATTATATGGGAGAATATCCATCTAGCTGCAATCTTCTTTCGAGTGGTTGCAGACAGCAATGAAGTCCCCCCTGAGCCTCCTCCAGGCTAAACAAGCCCAGCTCCCCCAGCAGCTCTAAGCAGGCCTGTGCTCCAGATCCTTCTCTCCCTTCATTGTTCTTCTTTGATTCTTAATTACTTTTGTTAACTAGTATTTTGTTAACTGGTAGAGTTTTCAGTAAAATAAAACAGTGTGGTGAGTCAAAAGGTGTATTTATTGTTTGAACATTAGTAATACGTAAGTTGTGCAAAGCAGTAAGAAAAAGGAACTAGCCATTCAAAATATAATGCTTGGGCTGAAGCAGCAGTACAAGACAGAACACAATGAATGACGTCTTTAGCTCAGCACAGTATCTGTTTTTTATCTTTTCCTTTTTTCAGAATTATGACTTGGATTACTAGAAATCTAAGTTGGAAAAGTTACTAAACCCTTTGTTGGAAAAAGGGAATATTGGTCAAAGAACTGTTAAAGCTATTACTAATGGACAATGTTAGAAATAGTTTTCATCTTGAGTTGCAGTATTTATTTATTAGGATTTATCAGGACCATTCATATAAAATGAAATAGTAGGAAATGTCTTAGTCTTGCTTTCAATGGAAGTGGAATGTATACACCTAACAAATGTGTCACTCTTACATTATTGTGTGTAACAGCAGGGTGATAGTTTGGTGCAGGGTGATAGTTTGGGTTAGAGTGTCCAAAATGTCAGTATCTTATCTCTAGCTTTTGGCATCCTTTAGTTATGATCATGCTTTATTGGTATATACCTGCGCAACAATCTTTACTAAAATGAGAAACCTTTTTATAAGTGGGGTTTTGTTAATGTGACAAGTAGACTAAACAGTAAAGGTAATAAAGTGTCAAGAATTCATATTGGATTTCAAAGTGTCTTACTTCAGAGATATGCTATTGAGTTCTCTTTCATATCATACATGAAAGACATATAATATTTCTAGACATAACCATCTCTTCACTTTTGTTTTCAATTGTTTTTCCTCTCCAGAAACAACATAATAGTTCTTTTTGAAATATGGTCAGTATTTGTGTATTTAGATGCTTCTATGCTGGTCAAGTTTCATAGATGTTTTAGTGATATACTTGCATTTACTGTGAAGGGGTAAGTTGAGTGGCTTTGTCATAATTAGATGTACATGCTTAAGGTTGTTCAAGTACAGAAAGAAGAGTCTACTTATGTAATATTTTATGATCTTGTCAATCTGTCTTCACTACTTAAATTCATATTATAAAGGTTTGATCTTGCATGTCCATGCTTGTAATGCGCATTAAAAGAAATATCCATAATTTAATTTTTTCCTGTGTTTATTTAGGATGAGGCCTGTAATTTGCATTACTGGAAATTATGAAAATGGCAGAAAAGTAACATAACTAATAATTGTGGCCTATGCCTTTGAGATGGTTTTAAAAAATAATTCAACAAAATGTCTAGACCATTTCAGAGATTTCTTAGCATAGCAAAAATACGTGCTTCTAGGATAAAAGTGCAATTTTTTGCTAAGTGGAATACTTTTTTGCATTTTCTTTATCGCAATAACAACTATGAACTTCCTCCACTAAAAGGTGGGCAGAAATATTATGATAGTCCTATCTGTGAAGTTTGACTTCCATGTGATTTTTGAATTATTATTACATGAGGTTTATACCTGTGTATTCCATTGTGTATGCTTGCTTAAGTGCTGTCTTGCCAAGTCAGGCCATAGAAACCAGGGCTAAATTTTCAAAACACTGTGGCATCAGTAAACTCTGCACAGTGCACATTGGCTGTGTCATTTTCTCATGCAAATTATTCTTTGCATATCTAGTTACTGCTTTTACCATAGTAACATGGAGATTTGCTTTCACAATAGGAAAGTGCCCATTGTGTGCACATAATAACTTAGATGCATAACTCTAACCATGTGAAAAGAGATTTTTGCATGACCAGATGAGACATTGCAAGGTAGCTATTATGCCTTGAGATGGCTGATTGTGAGAAGAGCCAGTGAAAAAAGGATAGATATTCCTTTTGTCCATCTTGGTAGTTGTCTCTTATATTTAATAATTTTGTAGAATTGTTTTAAAAACCTTGTTTTATCTCTTTACTGGTCAGGAAATATTAATCTTCTAATATGTAAATAGTATAGTTGTTTAAGCAATGGTTCATATGCATGAATTTTGTAAAAAGGAATAAAGCTTTTTTTGCTATGGTGTATTGTTTGGCTGGATGTGGTTTCTACCTGCACTCTTTAAATGTATTATTACTGATCTACTTAAAGACCAACTATTTTCTACTTTTATGGGAAACAGACGGAATGTCTGGAATTCCACTTACAAAAAGGAATCTGTATCCTGCTGAGTAATAGCAAGACGGTTGTCTTTTTTTCCTAGCTGCAGATGTAAAATTCAATACCCAAAGGCATGCAAAGTATTGAAGGTGATTTACTGTTAAGATTTTAATATTGTTCCTTAAATTACATAGCTATAAGGAGTATATCTGTCTGCAGGATTAATTTCAAGAGAGGTAGCTTAATCTTTTGTTGGAGGAATATATTTCTTAAAGAAAAAATGGAAGTAATAGATTTAAATGTTTCAATTGTTCATAATATTTGTATTTTTTATTTCATGTATTTGTTGCTGTTTGTAAGCATTCGTTACATGCATGTGTACTTCCTATGACTGTACCAAGTTTAAATACATAGGGAATCTAAAACTGCAACACATTGTTGAATGTGTTTTGCTTATGTTGATGACAGCAGAAACTGGAGATGCTCAGAAACTTGAAAGTTATAGCTTTATATATTATGAAATTTAAATACATTGTTCTTAAGGCTTGTCTATCAGCCACTTCTGACAACAGCAATGAACCAAAATGTTGCTTCACTTCCATCAATAACTGTAATACAGATAAGCAGTGAATTTATAATCTTCCTTTATGGGCTGGACATGTATCATTATTTTAAAAATATGATAATTTGTATTTAGCCAGAAAAATTCCTGACATTTCTTTCATTAATAACATTTTGTAATTATTTCCTAGATATCAGGCTTCTTTCTGAGGAAAAGTATTGTAATGAGACAAAGATGTTAGAAATAACACATGTAAAGAACCTCAAGCCATTACTCAGTTTGAAGCAGATATGTGGGGATAAAATAGCAGTTATCCTGTTTCTTTACTTGTGTGGATTTTGATTAATGTGAACTATGTGACTACATTCCCCAAATTTGAAGATTTTAGCAAATCACTGTTGTTTTTATAAAAAATTAGCTCTTAATTTTCTTTTTCAATAAAATAGTTGGGTTGACAGGTGAAGAAATATGACCAGTTTCTGTCTTGCTGTTAAAAATATTTAATTGAACGTCATTTATATGTTAACAGATACCCAATTTTAAATTTGAAGTCATAACATAAAGACATTTGAGCACTTGTTTGTGGGAAATAGAGGCAAAAAAAAAAAGAAAAGACTGGCAAGTTGTGTTGTTGACCACTCTTCCCATTTGTACACCATACAAATATACAATTCATAAAGATATTTTTTAAAATTTAGAAGGAAATAATCAAAAGTTACTTTAAATATGGATAAGCACAAGAATCTTCATTCATTTTTTCTGTAACCCTCTGGTTGTTGAAATCACAGTGTTAATTTTTTATGCACCTGTAGTAACTGGACAAATTCCACATCTAGGAAATAGAATTAACAGCTCCTGTTTTTTTCATGTTGGGAGAACTAATTTTTACAAACATACAGAGCAGAAGTATGGGAGAACAGTATTTAAGTTGTGCTAGTTGTACGTCTAAAGTCAAACACTTCATGCCTCTGAAGAAGTGGTAGTGAGGTGTATGCACTCTTTCAAAGGGGCAAATATGATTTTGGGGGCTGGATATGATTTTGGTGTAATGAAAGCATAGAGCTCATGCTGAAGCAATTGGAATTCAGTCTCCTAATTAGGTTTTATAAATCTCACTTTACAGGGTTAAAGTACTTAGTTTCTTGACCTGTTTCTTTGTGTAATTGGTAATGAAAATTCTATTGGGACTGACTTAGTCATTTAGACCCCTATAGACAGATCAGAACATGGGTACCTGCCTATTTACCATTTTTTTCTAGTTTGATTTATCCTCTATTGATTGCTTCCATAGATTTTGAGATTTGGATTTTTAGACTATTTCAAGGAAGTAAATTTATTTTACTATTTTATTTCTGCCTTTAAACAATATTACCATGTCCATAGATCGTGCTCAGTAAATGAATGTGCTTTAAATGCAGAAAGAAGAGTATTTTGTAGGTTCCCTTAAAGGACAGGACTTTTGGAGAGAATGCTGTCATATTGGGAGGGAAAAAACTGCAAACTGTCCACCACATTTTCCTTTGACAAGTTCTCTGTGCCTGAGGACATACTCTTACTGAACATTTTAGAAGTCATTCTAGGTATGCAGTGTCTGTGAGGATGTTGTGATGGGAAGTCACCCAAGAAACAATGTACCATAAAGGAAGAAATAACAAACATAGTTATACTAGTGACTCTGCTTATATAATACAACTTTATCCTGTTAAAAGCTTTGTAATACTGGCCAGTGTGAAAGGGAATACGAATACATCTCTATTCACTTGTCATATTATTTCTTGTTCTGTGTAGAGCACACCAGTAATAAGAGGCTCAAAGCAATTATTTGGAGGAGAGGAACTGTTAAGGGAACATTCAGCATTTGTACTGTTTTCTGAAAATTTGGGTTTTGCTGTTTGTTTTTAGCATGAGTTGCCTTTTTAGTGCAGGGTGGTTTAACGTGTGCTTTTTTCCCCTAGGTGATTTCAGGTGGTAATGTAGCAGGGCAGTTGATAAGATATTTGGAGGTGTGGCTGATTCACTGCTCTTAATAGAATTTTGATGCAAATCAATTGTTTGGATTAAGCAGAAAATTGTCTTTTTTCCTTGGTTCTTGTTTCTCAAGTTATGGTTGTGTTATAGTCACCACATCAACTTCTGTTTGCCTTTTCTGGTATCATATTCTTTTCCTTTTCCTTTCTTTCCCTGTTTTCCCCATAACAGAAATGACCCCTTTTGAGTTGTTATCGAACCATTATGATCATTGCAACCCACTGATCCCTTCATTTCTTACAAAATCTTTCTATCATTAATGCTTTCTCATGCTTTGTGTTTTCTCCTTTAGTTTATGTAGTTTCCTTCTTTGACCCCTGTGTGTTCCTTCTGTTATGTGTCTCCTGCAAGAAATTTTCGATTTTTACTCACTGTGGAAACTACTCTTTGTCGAGAAAATAGAGAAGGAAGTATAAGAATCTTTTTTAAGATCTTTTTCTCCTTTTGTTGAAGAGAAGAAGGTAGAATGGGAAATTCTTTTCCCTACTCTCAGTACCTTCTTAGAAGCACTTTTTCCCCTACTAGGGAAAATATGTAAAGCTTTTAAATTCGGGAAGCTTTTAGTTGCCATAAGTAGACTGGATTCAAAACCAGGTGGCAGAGATGAATAGACAATGTCTCTTAACAGTGCTGTGTTGAATTCTACATCACAATGCCTACCCTGATGAGATTCTTTTCTTCATACTGAAATAAGAATGTAAGTAGTGCACAGTGGATCACTGAATAATGCTTTAAGAAATATTAAAAAAAAAAGTAAAGCTATTGTTTTGGTATCTTTGTCTCTTTCTTGTCCAAATTCAAACTGTTTTTAATCCTTCAACCCCTGTTGTTTCTTGCATTATTGCTCTCAATGCACCACACATTGTTATTTCTGCCCAAGTTCCCTTCAATGAAAAAGGGTTGGTCCATTGTTCCTTCTAACCACATATTGTGGGGAAGTGTTGAAAATGTGAACTACAGAGATATATTTTTGTATTTGGAGTACCACTATGATTATTAATATAGCTATATTTTTTCTTGTTCTCTTCAGTCGTTATTGCCATGAACACGTAATTGGGTACTGAATTTGGTATTTGTCCTGAATTCTTGCCTCTCTAGAATATGTGACTCCAGGGGAGGAAAATTCTTCTACTGTGACATCAATTAATGATATTGTGTTGTATAGTAGGCATGAATGGCAGAAATCCAGCCAGTCAGAGGAGCCATGTAACTTCAGGTTCTTTTGTTGTAATATTCAGAGTTGGTTTAAGCTGGATACAAAGCTTTGGTTAGTGCATAAAATCCTGTCACTTTGAAAAACATACTTTAGCTACTGGCTGAAGATGGATGGGGATATGGATGATTTCTTGAGATTTTACTTAGTCATGGGATTCACAACTTGGATAACGATTTCCATAGAATAAGATGAAAATGGGAAGCATTATTTACAGAGGTGTTTATGAAGTACAGGTGTCTATAAAGTACAGCTCTTGTTCAAGTTTGAAGGTGATACCAGATAGGGAGAGGGCAGAGAGGGTGATGCAACTCTCAGCTCAGTACACTTGAGAGCAGAGCTGCTGTCCAGAGAAGATTCAGCAAGCTGGAGAATGGGCCAACAGAAACTTTATGGAATTCAGCAAGGGTAAAAGCAAACCCCTTCACTTGGGAAAGAGGAACTGCTAATAACAGTTTTGGGGACCTACACCCTGGGAAGCAGCTCCACTGAAAAGTACCTGGGCTTCATGGTGTATGGGGGGGGTGGGGTCTAGTTGCATGGGAGCCAGCAATGTGCAGAGCAGGCCAACAGCATCTGGGACAGCATTTACAGGAGCAGAGGTTCCATATGGCTACCTAGTATTCTGTTGTTTAATATTATATATCCTAATTTCCTATCATGTTTTTGTATTTATAAAGAATGAGCCCATTGTCTGCTACCATTTCTCTTACTGTCCATTTTACAGATTTTCACTTCTTCAACTTAGTGCAAATTTTCTTTCTTTTTGACAGCAAACTTGTATATACGTGAAATGTGTTGCTTCATCTCAGTATCTTGACTTGGAAGTAGGGAATTCTTCACATGAAATAATTGCCCTTCTCACAGAAATAATTCCTTTTATTCTAGAAGTCTGTATCTTAAATGAAGGGACAAAGATGTGTATACATGATGTTAGTCCATTGTGGTTGGACGTTTTGTGTTTTGAAAAGAGAAAGCTTCATGTTTGGATGTTTGTCCATCTCTTAATTAGTAGTTGCTGAGGAATGCTGCAAGGCTCTGTCAGTGCTTTTTATAAACTTGAAGGACTGTACAGGTATTTAAAATCTTTAGTGGACATTCTCCAGTTATAATCAACTCCTAATTTATTTTAAATCAAGCTTGCTAGTTGACAGCTAGTGAGTATCAGACTGGAGCATTATGAAGGTGAAAACATATCGAGCAAATGGGAGTGAAGTTATAGGACTGGCTTTCCTCACACTACTGCATTCGTATGTTTGTCAATGTCTTTTAAATATAAAGATTTACCCCTTCCTTTCAATTTTTTAATACTGATAAGCCCTACTGACCCCTATCTTGCTTAGTCTTAAAGCCTGGAACTTTTAAATCACTGCAACTGTCACTTATGACATTTAAGAAAAAATTAAAACCAAACAGTAAATATAACCCTTCACAGATGTTAGCAGGGTTATAGCACGTTTGTTTTAATAAAACACAGTAACAGCTTTGTTGCAGGAAATGAGGGCAAATATCTCTTCCAGTGGAAAATATGGGAAGAATCTAAAGAGAAAGACTATTTGGGCACATTAGGTGGTAAATTTAAAACCTATATTCTTAAAGTGCTGAGGGATCTCTCTAGCGCAGTTATTAAACCCCCCAGTTTTAGATCTAATTCCTAATGAGGCTGGTTGTGCTATAGAATTCCCATATGTCTGTAGAACAGGAGGAAAGTAGGGCTTTTTTATTCAAAAAGCCACCTGAGTGGTGAAATAGAAATTAATCAGATCTCTCTTGTACAAATTCTGAGTGGAATCTCGTTCTGCTTTTATAGCATGCAAGATTGGTGCCTAACAAGGTTACGGAGCAAATCATGTTGAGTGTGATCACACAGAACATGCAGGACAACCAAGGGATCAGACCCCACCAGCGGGGGTTTAGGAAAGGCAGGTTCTGCCTGATCAACTTGATCTCCTTTTGTGACCAGGTCACCCACCTGGTGGGCGAGGGAAAGGCTGTGGATGTAGGCTATCTGACTTCAGTAAAGCCTTTGACACTCTCTCCCATGGCCTTCTCCTGGAACGAAGTGCCAGGTCTTGCAGTTTGGCCACAATAACCCATGCAGTGGGGAAGAGTGGCTGGAATGCTGCCCAGTGGAAAAGAATCTGGGGAGGTTGGTCAACAGCTGGCTGAACATAATCCAGCACATGCCCAGGTGGCCAAGAAGGCCAGTGGCATTCTGGCCTGTATCAAAAGTAGTGTAGCCAGCAGGACCAGGGAAATTCTCCCACTTTACTCAGCACTGGTGAGGGTACACCTTGAGTGCTGTGTCTGGTTCTGGGCCCTTCAGTTCAGGAGGGACATTGATGTGCTGGACTGTGCCCAAGGAAGGGCAGGAAAGAGATGGGGTACTATAAATGGGGTATAGCCTTTTCCAAGTCAGGCCAAAGAATCAGAAGAGAAAAGTACCGTATATGTATCAAAATTTTAGAAGAATCTAGAGTTATTGAATGAATTATTAAGATCTGAAGGAAAACTAAGATGAAGTCAAAATTAGCAGATCACCACTAAAGATCAATAAATGTATGCAGAATTTTGCAAGCAGTTAACAAAGCAATCTAGGATTTGGTGGTGTGACAAAATGCTTAATTACCCAGATATCCTTTGAGAAAGGTATAATAGAGTAAGTTTAACAAGCATTCACTGGTGACGTTTTTTCTTTTATTAATGTCATAGTGTTTTGGTTTTTCTTTCTTTAGAAGGAAAATGAAAGCAACTTGCTGGAAAGTTTCTATAGATGTAGTTTTAAATAGTGAGAAACCAGCTAGAAATGGCTAAGTGAAAGGCAACTTGATTGATGTGACAGTGAAATGATGGCACTCACAATGTTTAGTAAAGAAAACAAAATAGAAACAGTGGATGTCAAGAAGCAGACTCTGAGAACTAATAGGACTAAACTTCTCAAGGGAATAAGGATTGAAAGGAAAGCTTTTTAAGAAACAACAAACCTCCCACCCCCCCAAATTTTCAAACTCATTTTAAAAGTGAAAGGTCACAAGTGAAGGTAATCCAGTTGCAAAAGAAGGCTTGGAACTAATTTGTTGATTTCAAACACTAATTTGTTGATTTCAAGTATATGAAAAGGGAGAATAATCTTGCATTCGTAAGGTAATATGGATAAATATAGAAGTCTCAGAGAGACAGTTTCTTAAAGGCTCTGAAATGAGTGAAGTATGTCAAAGGAAAAAACATAGTATGTTAGAAAATCCTTCTACTAAAAGGAGTACCAAACCTGTTTTAAGCCATACTAGAGACAAAGTTCTTAATTTTTAAATTTGCTTTTTACAGCATGCTTTGCCAAAAAAATTGGATACAAGTGCTAACCTAACTTATTTCTAATATCAGTGAACTAGCATCTCTATCCATTGCAAAAAATCCCCCTAAAAGTAAGACAGATTCTCTGCATAGACTAAGTGTTTTCAAATTATCCGGTTTATGGGCTTCATCAGACTTAAATTACTGCATGAGGAAATCTCAGAAATATTCTTAGTCAAAATTAAAAATGGTCACAAGAGTGGATACTGAGAGACTGCAAATGGGAAAAAGTGCTTATTTTTTAAAAATAAGGAAAAAATAACAAGGATGAATCAGCAAACAGATTTTATCAAGAAAAGTAGTATCAAAAAAGGACTTATTCCTATGCCAGTATAGCAGAGGCCATTTAGATAGAAGCAGTAGATTGAAGTTGAATTCAAATCAATTTACATGTGCAGACTGGAAACGTTAAATGTTCATTGTGGAAAAGTCAGTGAAACGTGACTCTGACAGGATTTTTCTTTGGCTCAGTTTTATTTTAAATTTTCGTATGACCTGAAAATTGAACAGTATGCTTATTAATTTTTTGGTAGCATGAAGTTGACAGATGTGTCAGTATCTTAAAAAAAAAAGAGTATTGTGTAAAAATGGTCCAAAAATAGTTAGGATGCCATTCATCAAGGTGCTGTGATTAGAAATAACAGCACAAATGCAAAGGACAAAATCTGTTTAGGCAGAAGATTTCTCAGGTTTATGGCAGATCCTGAACTGCCTGAGTCATGTTGCAAAAACTGTGACCCATCATACTCTGATGTATAAAAAGGATATATTTCTGTTCTGTGCACGTTTGTTAGGTCTCAGTTAGAATCCCATATTCTGTTGTACAAACCTTAGTGAAAGAGCCATGGACTGTTTGTTGAGAGAGCAAAGGAGAACATCAAACCATGTCTAGATGCCTAGATCACAGACCTAGAAAATAACTACACCAATATGGGAAGACCTGGGGTGAGTAGGAATGAATGAGAGGATGTGGTGGCAGTCTTCAAGTATGCACTTCTGCAAAATGGAATGAAGGAAACGTTTTCCATAATGAAAAGACAAAAGACAAATGGTGCTTTATTTGAAGAGAAAAAAAAAAATCCAGATTAGATATTAAGAAAACAATAAATAGCTTGGTTTTTCAAGTAATGTAGGGGTGTGAAAAGAGACTAGACAAAAACTGAATTGGAAATGGCATGAGGATTTTCATTAAATATTTCTAGAGGTCTTGGGATAGGAGATTTTTCAAAGTCTCTTCTTGGTGATTTTTCATGTTTCTTTTCAAAATGTCTAATTTTCTATATAGGCAAGAGGAGATGTCACAGAATTTCATAAAAGAGCTAGATGCAGTGACAGACAGCAGTAATAGGGAAACTGCAGTCCTTAAAAGAATTGTTTACTGCAGGACCTAGTGTGGATATGTTGAATCAGACATCAACATCATGGGGAGGGTGCAATTTCCTTAGATTATCAATTCATCTGTTCCTGTGAAATGCTGAATACAAACTATGTTTTATCTGAAGGCAGTCCAGTAACAGTCATCTGTGAAATGCCTGTAAAACATCCTCAGTTAGTAAAGAAGAGAGTTGAGATAAGCATTCAGTCCTGAAAAGAAGGTAGATCAACAGGTACTGTGTAGTGTAATCTATTTTTCGTTGTATATTAACAGTGTATATAACATTGCCAAGTAAATGTTTTTTTCAATATATTTTATCTTTTATTCCATTTTAATTCTGTTCATTTGAAAGCATTAAGCATGGATTTGATTCTTCAAGTAGTCATGAAGCCTCAATAAAATTAAAAATAGTTTGCATCTCAAGTTATGCAGTATTAACTTAACCTGAGACCTGGAACTGTTTTTGTAATGTGAACACCTTATTGTTATAGAGTGAATCACTTGGGAAAATTGTAACTCTGGTACAGAAGAGTATTTCCCCAATCATTACATCCAATTTTAAATTCAATTGTTGGTCTGCTAAGGATCTTCTAGTAAATTTCTCATTGTCAAAGAAAACCCATAGACTTAGTAATCAGTGAAACAAACTTCTAATTTTTTGTACTAATATGTGAAAAAGGAGAAAAACAAAAGGGACATTGAAGATGTTGATTGAGTATGAGTATTAATTATAGTTTAATGAATAAAGTAAGAGGTTTTAGCCAAGACTGACAGGCCTAAAATAATTTTTGAGCTTTGTGATTCACTTGGATTTCTTGATGGGATATAATAAGCATCAATTTAGTTTTATTGCGCAGATGTTGTATGTCTAGACTCTCATACTAAAAAACTCTGGAGTTTTTCCTGACTTGCAGTCTGGGGCTTGTTCTTTGTGGTTGAAGAAAGAAACACTGTGAACTGGAGGAGGTTGTGGCTCTTAAGTCACTTGCCTGTATGGTGTGGGAACAGACATGATATTTAGCACAAGTCAGTAAGTGCTTGGCGAATCAGCTGCCCCTAAAACAATATGGGAAAAAAGGTATATTTCAGAGTAGTGATCAGCAAGACTGGCAGAGAGGATTCCTTGTCCCAAGAGGATGGGGAGATAAAGCAGAAGTATGCAGTTTCTGTAGGGGTTAACACAACATTAAGAATTCAAGTATTGTATCACCTTCTGCCATCTCTCAGTCGACATGGGGAATATGACCACGGCAGTGGTACAAGTACTGTTAATGGAGCCATCATTAGAATGGATTCACCTTGGATTGCACATGCTCTGTGGAGATCAGGAGTAGATTCCACGATAGCTGCCCTACGTTGAGTTCTCTGTTGCCATGGTTTTCCTTCTAACAGCTGTTTTCAAGATAGTTTGTAGATAGTTTCACAAACAGCAACCGTCACATTGGATGGCAAGCCATGCACAGCTTTAGACTCAGACACTTATTGTATATATTTGACAAAGAACAGTTGTGTACTAAAAAGTTCTTGGTGAATGTTTGACTTGACAACAAATTCCAGTGTAAAACGTAGATGAATTTCATCCATTCTTTCATGTTTGTCTGGTTTTTTTTGATCTTTGTGTTGTTAGCCATCGTATGAAACCCAGCAACTGTCTGATGATTTTAGCTTTTTTAGAACCGTCAAGTAAACAGTGACTTCAGCAAGGCCAGAAGATGATGTTCATGAACAATGTGTTGTTAAACTGTTGTGATGATTTACTGAGACTGTTAAAGGAAAATTAATTAACTTGCTGTTAGAAGATGAAATGTGAGATAGTCTTCCTTGTACTTACTGATGGTGGCACATATTGTTTGAGTTTTCTAAGAAAGAGCGTTAAAATCTTGTATTGGTTAAGAGTATTAAATTCCTGGCATTGTGTGGATGCTTTTCAGACACTCCTTTGTAAGTATTTCAGGGTTATTGAAGTTTAACTAGACTCAGAATGCAATTGGTGGAAACTAGCTCACAAATCATGCTTCATAAGCATTATTTTCATATCTTTTCCATCAGAAAAAAAAGAGATGGATACAAACTGAAATACAAAATGTTCCTTTAAACATAAGGGGGAAAAAGCCCAAACCTTTGAGAGTGATTGAACACTAGTACAGGTGACTAAGAGGTTGTGGAGTCTTCATGCCCAAAGAGAGCTTGACTGGACAAAGCCTGACCAACATATTGTAGTTGATTCTGCTTTAAGCAGAGTATTTGGACTAGACAATATCCAGAGGTCCCTTCCAACCTCAATTATGCTATGATCCTGTGCTTCTATATTTGATAAAATGGGTTTGTGTCTTTGAAGAAATCTGACTAAGTATTTGATACCTACTCATGCTAGTTTCTTTCAACCAAATTATTTTTCTATTTCTTTTTTATTATTTTATTGGATATACTGTATTTCTTGGCTGTTTCATACTGAACAAAACCAGTAATTTTAATGTTTATGAAAAAAGGAGGAGATCCATTAAAAGCATAAATATGAACTTTTTGGTTACCATGTGTACGAATACCATGCTTCACATGATATAACTATGAATTACATTATAGTAGCCTTTGACTGTTGGCAAGGCTGGGGTAAGATACGTGTCTGAAAATTTAAAGAGTGGAATTTTGTGCTAGAGGATATAGATGAACTCTAAAGGTCTTGTGATTTACAGGAAGAAAATCCTCTGAAGCAGGGAAATACAAACACATATTTAATAGTGCTTTACAAGAATTTCTCTTATATTTAGATGCCAAGGAGAGTGATGAGCAGGAGAATTAAACTACAGTGGACCACCCTGAAGTGGTTTTGAAGCACCTTGCCCCCGAGCAACCCTTTGAACAAGCTAAAATTAAAAAGGAAAAGAACTTTTTTGAATCCTATTGCCCTTTGCCTTCCCTAGGCTGTGAGTTCCTTGGTACTATTAAAAGATGCATCAGATAATCTCACATCTGTTTATCGTCTGTGGCTTTGCTCAAACTCCGTGTAGTTCTGTGACAGGAACAGTGAAATATGCAGGTGCAAAGAGCATATCAGTATGCCTCGGCTTTACCTTGTGATGTTTTCTGTTGTCTGAAATGTTCAGATGCTTGAAATGTAATGTTCTCATCAGGTAGTGCTGTAGAATGTCCAAGCTAATCCCCTTCAGAAAGCTACCTTTGGCACTCATCTTTAGCAATGGTTTTAGTATGTTTAGTAATGCTGTAATTTTAATTACAGTTCAGTACTTTTATAGTGCCAGACAGTGTGTGCAATAGGTGCTCTGTAGATAGCTGGCAATTGTAGGATATATAGCAGTCAGGATTAAATAGCAATAAAGGAGTCACTGAACTGCACTAATAAATCAGGCGTGATTACAGTCTGTGTCAATGCATAGGCAGAGATTAGAAGATGTCTGCTGATGAATAGACCAGAGACTTTCTGCTTATGTTATTTTTCTTTGTATGAGGTAAGTGAAGAGAAAATGGCAGTATAAAGAGTATGGTCCTAAATTACATGAAATATGTAATGAAGGCAGTAATAATTGAGGAAGTTGAATTAAACATTCCTTCAGTTTTGTGAGGTATGTCACCTCTTGTTTTTAGTTCTGTTCATCAATCTTTTCGTCTTTTCAATATTTTATAGTAATCTTGCTGTTACATGGTTGTCAATGCAATACTTTGCTTTACTGTTCAAATAATGTAAAATTTAATCACTTGATATGTCATGCTGTGTCTAATTTCAGATGAGATATAGAATGCACTTTTCTCTTCATTGTTGGACTTTTTTTTGTGCTTACCTTTCTCAAATTCTAGGTTTTTTTGCTGTAATCTCAGTTTTGTGATCACTTGTATGAACAAAACCACAGCATTGTTCTAAAGGATTTGTAGGTCTGATTTCTCATTTTTAGCATATACAATATTGCATAGTTTGCCCATATTAGTATTCTTGCATCATATAATATATTTTATTCAAGAAATTCAGAGTTCTCCAGTTAAGCTTTTGACTGAACCATTTTGTCTCTTTAATAGTAATTTTTTTCAAATAGATTAAAGTGAGATAAAGTAAGTGTCTGAACAGGAAAAGTTACATAGTAAAACCAGGAATCTAAATTGGATTGTAAGCAAAATTTATCCTTTTATGGGTGCAGTATCTTTGGTCTTTATTTCCTTCATGATAGAAACTGTATATAGAACTTCTGGTAGCAATTGAGGTTTAGCAGGTTAAACTCCTCTGGTTTACTTTGCAGCAGCTTCAGAATAGCCACAGGTGTTTCTTAAATTTAGGATCAGGTTCACTTTTGTATTAGGATGAGAGATTGAATAAGATATATCATTAGTTCCTTGACTGCCCAACTGTTCTTGTCTGAGGATCTGTTGGCACCTTTCCTGTAGTGCTCTAACTTTTTACTTTTTATCTCATTATATTTGTTCTTATTACCAAATATCCACCACTTCTTGTTTGTTGTCTTTTTTTCCCAGAGTAGCCTTTTAAAGATTTCAGCATGAACTTTTTTCCTGTGTCATGAGAAGGATAATTCTTAAATTTCTCATTATAGAAATTATTAGAATTTTTTGATGAGTCTTGTTAAAAGTATTCCTGAATATTTTTAAAAGATTGATTTTTTCCATATGGTTTGTTTCATGAGCATATGGATCTGGTTTGTGGTTTTGGAAGATACAGTAATCCAGATTTTTTTTTTGCATGTCCTAGAGTCAAATATTGGGATTTTACAAAACTCTTTAATTATGTACTGCAGAGTAGGAATTTGCATTCTGCACATTCACTTCACTTACTAATTTATTCTTCATACTTTATTATTTTGCACTGGTTTCATTTGCAGCCTTTTCCTGTGCCCGTCCCGATATTTCTAGTTTTGAGAATAAGCCAGTAAATGATTTAATTAACTCATTAGGGTGCATAGTGGGTATGTGCATAGATACTTGCACACCCTTACCCCATTCCATGTACAGAGATATAAATCGAGAGAGAGACTCAAATAATTAATTCCTTTTCATTACTGAGCCTTTCTTTTTTATTTTTTCAACAAGATGTGAATTTCTATCCTAGGAACTTTGTGAAAGACAGGTAGGTAGAATGGCTTAGCACATTCTGCCCTCCCACCTTGGGCAAGTCAGTTAAAGCTGTATTGAGTGAATGTATGTTAATTCCTGGGCTTTCTCTGCAGTTCAGGGTGAGGATTATGTGGGTTTAGAATAATATTCAGAGCAGCCAGTTTACTGAGCTGGGAACGGCCTAAGGCTAACTTATAAGAGAAAAAAACCCCAAACTCAGATCCCAAATGTCTGTAGACTCACCCTTTCTGGAGTTTGGGGTTTTTTTATGTGGGTTCCAGTCAGGTGCCTTTGTCTTCTTAAGATCTAAAACCTAGAGGAATTTTGTAAAGCTAGGCACTTTTAAAACATTTTGTTTCAAGCAGGGAAGAGCTTTTCTAATTACTCAATATATCTCGTGGTTCAAACATTCACTTGGCAATGGGGGAGGCTCAATTTAGTTCTTTGTAAGCCCGCTGCTTCAAACGAAAAGTGTGGTCTTCTAAGAGAAACCTATCCATCCTTGACAGAATGCTGTAAGAATAGATTTGGTGCATTGCTGCGATGAAACTGCTCTGTCATGAGGAGAAAGCCAAGCCAAAGAGAGCGTGCCTAAAAAGGTGCAAGATGTTGTGACACAGTGCTTAGCACTTCCAGCTCTGAGCAGGGAGATTGAAGTGCCCTAATGCTTTTTCCCAAGAGTGACTTGAGGATAAAATACAGAAGTACCTATGTCATGTCCCTTGCCTTGTTATTTTCTCCGTATTCCATTTTATGGCTTTTCATATTGGTGCCTGACAGCTTGTAACTCCCAGTAGGCAATATTAAACTGGCTCACATAATACTACAGATGACTCACCCATGTAAGGAATATTCTTCCAATAATACATAAAATAAAACATAGACTGTGTCAAATGCATCAAGTGCATTTAAATATTCCTGTATGAAGCGGTGCTTAGTAGAGTAAGGGGATACATGTGTGAATAGATTCCATAAGGCAAGAACAAGCTGATGGTGTCTCCTGCCATGCAGACCAGTGAGGTCCACAACAATTCATTTTTAAAATTCCTGAAGGAATGAATTTCTGATGTCTCTGGAAAGGATACAATAACATTGTGTGGCTCAGATCGCTTATGTGTCTTTCTTAATTAAAACTCATTCATTTTAGGAATTAAATATAACTCTCAAATTGTGCCTGCCAGGCTGGTATACATAAAGGCTGTAAAGGCTTGTAAAGGCTATACTAATACACGGCATCATCCTTCCAGACTTTAGCTGTATCCAACCTTGATATTTACATACACTTTTATGCCTGAAACAACAGGTTAGATGTTTATGTGTGTTTTTATTTTTGCCATTAGCATTAAAAAATCAGATATATGGTATTTCCATCACTTCTAATTTCCTTTTATTGTCACTTATGCAGCATAATAGTGCTGGAAACTGCGTCCGCTGTGTGTTTTCAGAGATGTATATCTTTCTATGAACATATGTTATATTTGCCTTAGTCTGACATATAAACTGTTTTTCAGTCTGGTCCTTGGTACATTTCATTTGAATAATTTGCCCATCTATCCTGGAAGTCTTTTAAAAGTTTGAAATTTTAAGAAGCCTAATGGAAAATCATGTTAACCTAAGCAGTGAGTGTCCTTGGTTAAAGAAGTTATGATTTTTAAATATTTGTCATTCACCCTAAGCTCTTATGTTTTGTTTCAAAAAATATGATCAGTTCTTTTCTCAACATTTTTCAAAATAAACTCTATCTGAATTAACCTAATGAAAAAGTAGGTTTCTCCTAACTGCCTGGAAGAAGCACATAAAACACTTGACTCTGTCACTGCCTAGTGATTCAGTAGCTGTGATTCCACATAACTGAGAGTAGTATAGTGTCCTCCAAAACCAACAATGTCATCATTAATTCATCAGAAACACAGCTGTGAACTTTGGTTGTTCTTTTTTACCAAAGCAACTGGGCAAAAACATTCCAATGTGCAGTAAAGAAAGTTCCAAGCAACTGGGGTGCACAGTGCTTTGTGTTTAAGCCATTGACCTTGTAATGTGATCACGCAGACTTTTTGTAAATTAATCTTTCAGATCTTATGAGTGACATGTGAACTTTGACTTTATGGGCAAAAGACAGACTTCAGCTTCAGCAGAGTCACCTGTTACCCAAATGCATGATAAATTTACATAACTTTCTTTTGAAAAACATGAGCCTTTTGGTGCTTTCATGTCTTTTACTAGGGGAAATATTATACTTTTTTTTTTCGTTTTTGTGCTGTGGTGTATATTATTGAGTATAAATGGGATTGTCACAAGCGTCATTTAAAAATATATTTTAGCTATTCCTATTGCAAGTGTGCATTTCAAACTGCAAAATATTAACTTTTCTCTGAGTTATATGCAGCTGGATCGTTTTACATTTTTGTAATTTGTTTGTTGTTTCTAGAATTGTTTTAATTTCTCTGAAAGCAACATTTCTTAGAATCAATATTTATTCAGCTGTTTCGAATTGCATTTTACACATGAACGCATTCTGCAGAAAATTGTTGAAAAATTCAAACACTAAAATATTCTCCTATCATCAAGACATTATCTTTTAAACCATGAGTCTTTTTACTATAAAGCCTTCTACATGAGTGTAATTAATTTTTGTCCCTGATGCAGGAAAGCTGGTATGCTTATGCTTATGCTGTTTGGGCTATCTGATTTCCTGTACTGCTGCCACTTGGCTTGTGACATGCTCCTTGGTGATGAGGAAGAAATACAGGAACCTGCCCAGTGTGATTGTGTGACCTGTTGAGTGCTATTGTTACTTCTAGTTACAGACATGCAGCCATCTCTTATCTATCAGGCATGGATTTACCAGGAAAAGTGAGTGGAGACAAGGAAAAGTGTACTACAGCTATGTATTGTGTACCTTTTGGTCTATTGTCAAATCAGCTTACTGCCTCTCAGCTGAAGTAAAGGGTTTCTTGCTTTTTATCTGTATGCAGATACCTATGCTTCTGATTACATGAACCAGGATAACAACAATAAGGAGCTGCAACACTTGGAATGCATGCACTTCTTCAGTTGTCCTTGCTACAGCATATGAGGAAAAGAACAACTGAAGATGCTGAAAGTGGTTTTTATTGCTAACACCTAGGGAATTGAAAACTATTATATAATTAGTGGCAGAAAGTAGCTGAGGTTTTCCCTCATTGCCTCAGAAGAAAAATAGAGAGGTTTTCTCTCTCACCTGTTCTTAAAATGTTTATGCTGTTTCTAGCTTGGCAAAGACATAAAATACATGGGTTTTGGTTATAATAATATATGAAATTTATCATGGCAGCAGGTATGTAGACATTAGTACTGTCTCACATTTACTTTGTTAGACAAGCCTGGGGAAAAAGTGTGTTTTAATAAATAATCAAAAGTGAAGTTTACTTTAACAACTAGACTTTCTGTGCAGTGCCTTTTGTAGTTAGAAAAAAAAGAAATAATGTTATAATTTTGGTTTTTTATGTGTGTTCATAAAAACAGCTGCCAAACATCAAGTGGTAACAAGCACTCATATTATCTTAGTCTTAGCTTTTTTAATGTTATTGTTATGTGGTAAATGAGAATTTTCCGGTGATATATATTTGAATGTTTCAAACTTGAACTCCTGTTCTTGTACTTACTGAAAGGTTTTGAGTCCGTCCCCCTGTCCAAAATCAAGAACAGGTGCAGGAAGGCTGGAAACTCCAAATAAAATGTTTTGCCTGGGGTAATATTGTTCATCACATTCTTCCTAAAGGCTTTTGGGTTTTCCTTTTGAATGGAAATACAAGAGCCAGATGCAGTTACCTCATTTCAAAATACCCTTCCATTCTTCAGGAAAAAAAAAGCTTCATATCATTCTCTTTCTTTTTAAAAGATGGTCTTTCAGTGCTCCATAAAATATATGCCCACACTGAAAAAAAGAGCTACAACCTGATGTTCCCTGTAGAAGCTTTGCATTTGCCTTGTGGCAACAGGCCCCACCAAACAGAACTGGTAAAAAATTTTCTTTCTATGGCCTCTCACAAGCAGAGACAGAGATGTAGCACAACTATCCATACCCTCATTCATTTATCTATACTTATGTACAGGGATCTTTCCCTTAAAGGCAATGACAGTTTCATAGATTTTAGATGGGATCTTCCTTTATGGATGTAATTATCCATGCCATGAATTGAAAAGTACAGAAACATTTCGGAAGCAGTGAATGGGAACTTGATTTTTTTCTTTTTTTAAAGAGACTTCATAGTCCTGAGACTGTGAGATAGCATTCCATATTTACAATGCACAGAGCTACAAAGATTGATATCTTCTCTTTTTTATTCCCATAAGTTGTGTCATATTTGGTACTGTTAATGCTCTAGATTTTAGCAGTGCCATAATTGCACTAGAATCTCCTTATAAAAAAGAGACATACCCAAGCCTTTCTTTAAAGCTGTAACAATTAAAAGACCAAAACAAGAAAAAATTTATAATTTCAACTGTACTAGGCCTGATATTTTTGGAGAGGTATGCTGTCTCTCAATGTTTGAATTCTTGCATTTGCCAATACATGGCGATACTGTACATGCTATTATATTAAGCTTGTAGGAGCAAGAGAAGGAAATGCTAAGCCAGTGTGATACATTGTAGGTCTTGGTATTTAAAGCTAGATAATAGATTTGCAATTCTGTATTTCAAAATATTTCTTCACAACAAATTTCTGAAAAGTACTATATCTTACTGCTTTTTCTGTGACTTGCCAAATTTCTTTTCTAATATTGATTTCTACTTCTTCCCATTTATTCTCTTGGTTGAGTAGCCTTTTAAATGTGTTGTTAGAAAGGCTTCAATTTTAAAACAGTAATTAGTAAGAAAAGTTCTAAATGTTCTGTCTTTAAATTTTACCTGGGTTGAATTACAATTCCTGGTGCTGGTGTTTCTCTGCTGCCTGTGAGGACCTTGGGAACTACAGCTGACATTGGCACCAGGCTGAGGCTCTTGATTTAGGTGGTGTGAATGTGAAACAAAGAGAGGATGTCAAAAGCTCTGTAAGAAAACCACATTCATGAAAGGGACTTCGATCTACCTTAACTTGGATAACTGAGATCCTACCCTACCTGTATTACTTTACTGGAGAACCCTGTGGGTCTCTGTATCTTTTTATTCTACATATAGCAGACCTTCCTTCATATAATAGTTCTGCTATCAGAAGAGGATATTTACGCCTTCAAAATATGTACTGCAGGTCAGGCTTACCATATACATTAATATGGTATTTAGAAAAAGTTAATATTTAGAGGTGTCTGTTGCTCTTGATACACAAGGCTAACCAGTTAATAGTCACTTTAAAAGATATCTCTCTAGAGTATCAGAAAATGAAGTCTGAAGCTTCTGTCTGTCATTGCTTTAGATGAGTCTTTATGGTCTGCTGCTCCTTGGGCCAGTCCTTTCCATATTTAGTAAGACTAAAGTACTCTTAATTGCATAGGTCACCTAGATCATATGTGTGTGGCTTCTCTGTTTTCATAGAATTATAGAAAGATACAATGCTTTGGGTTGGAAGGGATTGGAACCTGCCATGGCTAGGGTCACCTTCCACTAGACCAGGTTGCTCAGAGCCACATCTAACCTGGCCTTGAACACTTCTGTTCTTGAACATTTTCTGTTCCTCCAGTAGTTTATAGATCTGTAAGCATTCTTAAAATCTCTGGATAGTTCATTGCAGCTTTAAAAATGCTGTATGTGAGGGTGATCCCATTATGCTACAATGCTATCCCATTATGTTTTTTGGAAAAAAATATTAAGCCAATATGACGAAGAAAAAAAAGGTTTTGTAACAGAAAACAGCTGCAACCACATCAAGGCATTTTTGTCTACTCTACTGGCTTCGCTGAAAATTAAAGCCACAATTTAATATTCAAGGAAGAGATTTCTGTGGAATGAAATCTGTTAAATGCTTAATAACAAACAGTTAAAAACACAGAATGGGATGTTTGGGAAACTGGTTTTGAATGCTGAATAGTCTAGATTGCAGAAGTTCTGCTTCTTCAGTAGAGGCTAGAATATGAGAGTCTTATTCTGAGTAATGTATTGTAAATACCAGTTCAGGTATTTGTGTCTTATGTTTTCACACACCGCCAGTGTGTTTAGTTAAAAACAGCTTGCTTCTAATATATGAACTCTTGAAACTGTATGAAATCAAGTCCTCTAAAAGCAGGGAGCTATCCATTTGTTGAGAAAGATTTTAGAAATGAAATTTTTTACCATGGCTCATATATGGAAAAGTACTTAGATTTTTTTTTTTTTTTCTATCTACAAACACAGTGGATTACAAGAGCTAAATTTGGAACTAATCTGGAGTTAAAAGGGCTGAATTCTTGCAAAACATCCATTGATAAACTTGGAGTAGATGGATTTTCAAATTCAAAGTGACTTAAATCAGAGACTTTTCTCATAGTTTAGTGTTTAAATGAAGGGGTATTTACATCATGATTTATGCAGCTTTTAAAATTCATAAACTTTGAAATTACATTCTCTAAGAAACACTCAACTCTTATTGTTTAGTGACTATTAGGATATCCAGTTAATCAGGCTCTTCACATCAAGTCATTACCTCTTTGCCCTAGCCAGGAAAATATACTCTATGCACATTTAATTGCACAATTTAATAGATATTTCTTTAGACTATAATTCTTATCTTTTGTTCAATTAAAGATGCTGAATAAAATTGCTTCCTTTGTTAATTCCTGCTTACTAGAAATTTGTGCCCTGCTGCTTATGATGGAAGCTGGAGTAATACCACTATGTTGAAACTTCACTAAAGAAAATTTTTATTATACAGTATATACAAAAGTCAAATATGCAATACAACTGGTGTTTGGACCTTAGGGGAAATGGTACAATATAACATCATGCATAAATCCTATGTTATATTAACTCCAAAATGACAGAAAAAGCCATCATGCTAATGGAAATACATTTTTAATGACTTACATTTGATATTTTAACTGTTCAAGTTGAATCCAATACTGCTTAGGCTCTAAAGGTTGAAAATACCCTATTGGTTCAGATAATGAAAATGGAGCTTCAAAGTCATATATACTTAATTGAGGAAAATGATGATGCGGAGTAATTTTCAGTTACTTGAGAAATACTTATTTTTTATTACAATATATGCTTGATGGAAATGTTAGGAACTTTAAGCCTGCATGATATTTTCAGGTTCTGTTTCCTAAAGTCACCCTCTTAAAACTTGGTGAGGACATACAAATTTAGATTTTAGTGCCCATGGGTCAGAACTTGGTAATGTGTAAGCACCTAGAAAATGTTATGCAACCTGTATATCAAAAGCTACCATGAAATGAAGTTAAAATTGAAAGTTAGGGTAAAAAGCACAACTTGTAGCAATACAGCTTTTTGTGTCTTTAGAAATTATGGAATTATTTCCGTAGGGCTCCAAGAAATAATTCCCACTTACAGCCATCCCACTTACAAACCTCTTAATTATGTCCTTGTATAGTACCACGTAAACTCTGCAGCTGAGGGCAATGTAGCTTAATGCCTGTAGTGTCAAATGAAAAGTAAATAATTGCAAAAGATGTTTTAGCTTCATTTTTTTTCCCTCCAGCTTCTGTTACCTCTAGCAACCAGTTGCTTTCTCTTTCTAAAGTTTGCAGAGTGTGGCATGGCTGATGAAACACACATTTCCGTTATTGGCATATTCAAGCCACAAGCAGTTGACTTAATATTTTTGAGAAAGGAAAAATTAAGGCAAGTGTTACACCTTGTTGTGATGACTAAAATAGGCATGTTTGTGACAAGTTCTTGGAGGCAAAACTGATTTAATTGTTTTTACCTATATAACCTATAGGCTACCTTTAAAAAACTGGTTTGTCATGCCTTGTGTTCACAGTTTTCATGTACTTTGCTACTCTAAATAAGATCAAAATTATATAAACTCATTTAGTTTGATTTCTGTGAAAATTATTCTTTGTCAGCAAAAGAAGGGAAAAAAAATTCTTTTTTTTTTTAAATTTTCAATTTCTTAATGAAGTTCATTTTCTCTTCTAAAATTCTTACTTGTTTTTTTTTTTTTTTTTTTTTGTGGAAATTTTATATTCTTCCATGATGCTGATGATCACTTTGATGTTGAGGTTTTGGTGGCTCATAATGTAACAAGTTGAATTTTCTTTTCAGACAGTGATGTTACCAGATGCCCAAGGATCTCGTCCTCTTTTTGTCTGCTGCTTCTGTTGTTTTGCCAAGATACTTCTGTCCTTTCTGCATTTTGGCTCTTAGCAGCAGCCGCTACCAAAAATTGACCTTTTCAATTTTTAGTACACCTTCTCCTTTTGCTCTTACGCAAACAGAAACAGTGGAAAAAATAAGAGAAGGGAAAATTTAGCTAACAGAAGGAAAGACAGCAGAAGGAGGGAGAAGCAGAAGCGGAAGATTTTCTCCTATGCTTTAGGAATCTTGTTCACTCTTGAAGATATATGTCATTTCTGAAACACTACAGAAGTCCCCAAGCCCACTAGACATAAGCACAGAACCACTAGATGGTAAATCGTGATTGTATGGAGCTCTTAATTTCTGAATCCATTATTCAGCTTTCAGTCTCAATTTTTGACACTGTCAAATCCATGCACATTACTGGCCTCTCCAAAAACGTGCTCATTGAGTTGTGGTCTACCCCCTGTAATATTTTCTGTCCTTACATTCTGAAGTAATCCTTCTGAGCAGCCATACAGGGGAAAGATTTTTTCTTTTGCATTCATGAAGCTTTTTCTCTTAACATAGTGTTTGTAAAACAAACAAGCAACCACTAGAAGCAGTAAAATGACATTCTGAACACTTAATTTCTTTGTGAAAGCAGATGTGTGGGTCTCTGTACTGGGCTTGCCTGGGATGTTAATGTTTTCATAGCAGCCTACAGGGTGCTATGTTTTGGATTTGTGACCAAAAAGTGCCAATAATTCACCATTGTGTTAGCTATTGCTGAACAGCATTTGCACAGCATCAGGGTCTTCTCTGGTTCTCTGGTTTTGCTCTGCCAGTGAGTAGACTGGGGATGTGCAGGAGGCTGGGATAAAGACAGATGACCCAAACTAACCAAAGAGATATTCCATGCCAATGCATATAACCTTATGTGTGGGGGTGCATTTTTAATTTAATGTTAATTCAGAAGTTAATGTTTCTTCTGTAAGATGGTTTGTTCTGTGTACCCTTCTGTTACCTACTTTTGGTTTCTCCCTGCCTTCTCCCCAGTTACAGTTCTGTGATTGGTTCTGGTTTTTCCTAAGTTTTCCTGCCCTCCAGAGACAGTTATCTGTCCATCATCTGTCAGGCAACCCCCGGTCCTGTCCATCACTTGGGGGTCTCTCCCTGTTTCTGGAAGATTCTAGGAGAGGCATTGAGTGATTGGGCAGGATCCAGGCTGTCACCTCCTACTGTCCACTGTATGGTTACTGTATATGTCTATTATGTTATGAGCCACTTCCCTGTCGTATCATACTGGTCCCTGGTTGAACCCTCCCCTGTGTTACACCTCCCTTTAAAAGTTCCTCCCTGGGAACAGTCTTGGTCTCTCTCCTGAGGCAGACGTCCCGAGGTGAGGACTCCACGCTGGAGTTCCAATAAACTCGTGACCAAACCTCTCGAGAGTCCCTCCTTCATCCTCCTGCCTTTGTCCCGCTGACGCTCCTGACCAGCCAAGTCCCACCGGTATTGCCGCAGTGCCGGGGCTGGCCGCGATTGAGAATACGGACACCGTGACACTTATGCACAGTAATAAAAAGAGAGAAGAGAGGGTTCTACAAAGTTACCCATTTTTTGTTCAGAACTGGCTGGGTGCTGATCTGCCCATGGGAGATGCTGAGTGATTCCCTTTGCATTGCTTGTTTTGTTATCTTTCTTTCTCTTTGCTTATTAAACAATTTTTATCTCAATCCACAAGTTTTGTTGCTTTTACACTTTTTGCTCTTCCTTTCCTCTTACCCTTCCCCAGCAGGGTGAGGGGACGGGGAGTAAGCAAGCATCTGTGTGGTGCCTAGCTACCTGCTGGTGTTAATCCCCAATGGACATATTACATTAATTTAAATCAGTTTATAAGTTATGGGCACCAAACTGACTTCTGTGCTGCAAAAGAACTTTGGGCTTGCAACATTCCTGGAAATTGTAAGAAGCTCTTCCACAATGACATGATGTGTGTGGTTTGTATGCAGCATATTAATGACATTTCACAGTTGCACTGACCAGTACTATTCATAGACAAGTGCATGATGCTTGGGTGTGATGCAGAAAGATGAGACCTTGGAGCTGATGGTGCACACTGAGTTGAGTAATGTGGAGATAGAAGGCAAGGGTTGCCTTTTCAAAGCAGAATAGAGCTGTTTGAGAAACTGTCAATAAGTTATTGAATAACTAAAACTTACAAAACTTCCCTGGGCTGATCTATCAAAATTCTGAACTTTGTCTGAATAGATCAATATTCTCTTAAAATGGATTTGTTTTATCAGGAAGAAAGCAGTGTCCTGGGTTGTGGCAAACCATCACAGCAGTTACCTTAGAATTGACTGTTGCAGTCTCACACACCAGTAAACGTTTCAGCAAATTAAGCATCAAAGTAAATTATTTCAAACAAATAAAGCATCATAAGAACTATTGATTGCACTTTCAGACTAAGGAATAGAATTTCCATGTTTATAGATGTGCCAGTTACATGGGCTCTTAAATATCCTGACTTTGTAGTGCTTACTCATTTACTGTGTGTCATTTTTTGATTATTTACCATAATTAGAAATAATCCTGACACGTTAGCTTTCTCCCCATGGTAAAATCTGATAAGGGCTTTCAGTGCTAGTCTGTTTTTGTTACTGTATAGATGTAGAAAGAAAGCCTAAAGATTTGAACTTGAAAACTTGTAGTCACAGCAGGGCTGTCCACAGCCAACGAGTTTGCATTCCTGCCACATGCAGTAAGGTTTTCTCTATAGACTCCTGTCACAGAGGAATTCAGCAAGGAACAAGAAATCTTCAGTCAGAGGAGGGCCACAAGTGTGTGAAAAGCTAACCACACATAAACAGTAAAGGTCATTAGCAGGCTCCTAAACTCCTGGCTAGGAATTAGTTTTTTGGATCATTAACGGCAAAAAAACCTAGGAAATGAATAGGACTCAGTGTCCTATTAAAAATTAGCCAGAACAATTAAAAGGTTTTCTGGTTTTTAATGGGAACCAGGCCTGATACCTCATTTTCCCTTGTCTAGTGGGCTGTTTCTGCATTTTGAATGACACTCATTTTATGTCCTTGTATTTTTAAAGAAATGTCTTGAAGGATTTATTCTGTATAGGAGTTGTAAATTATTTACAATGAGGGGAGTGAAAGCTTGGGAGATACAGAATCCAATGTCTCCCTAAGACTGTGTTACTGATTCTAAGTCATGACTCTGAACTATTACAGTTGGTTGTGGCTGGATTGCTTCTGATGTGTGCAAATACATACTCTCCAGACTCCTAATACAGTTGTTGTATTATGCAATTCCATGAGTTCAAATGCTCATTTGGTTGCAAATGAACAGCCTTTTTTGCTGTGAGATGTCTTTCTCTGCATCGTTTCCCTAAACTCTGATTCCTGATTTTAACAGATCCCTTCTGCTTTCATTTCAATGTAAATTCCTGGCTGCTGAGTGGATGACTGATGGCTATTTATCTTCTCATCCACTGTGTAGTTTTCCCTAAGCCTGTAGTCGTCTCTTGAGCTTGGCAAAAAAAAACCCCAAAAAAGCAAACAACAAAAAACCAGTGTTCCTTTAGTATTTTAAAATATGATTTCTGGAGAGGTGTATTAAATACTTTCCTTATCTTTACACGCATGTTTTACAAAAAATCCAAAGGGAGTGAAAGAGAAAGAGTGAGAAAGAAAAAGGAAGGAACAATGAAGCATTTTACACTGTCTGCTTTGGCTGCAGGCCTGCCACTCTGGAGAAAAACAAGCCCACTAGTTCCCAAACTTTTAACTCTTATAGTTGCTATATTCATTTCCCTCCCCATATGCCTTGGGCCCTAAATCTTACCGTTTACCTCTCTGGTAATAATCAAGGGAATCTACAAGTACCAGCCATATGATTTTCCTGAAAGAAAAAAAAATTAAAAAAAAATTGGATGAGGGAAAATGTACTGCAGATAAATAGGGTAGGGATAGGGGAAATAAAAGGACCAAAGAAAGGTAGGACAAGATGATCTTCCTCACAATGTTAATTTTGTACTGATCATTTATTTGCTTCATATACATAATTCCTTTCTTCAGTGAGTGAATTGCCCTGTCATTAACATAAAATTAGCTCCAAATTATCTTGGCCAAGAGCTTTGAAATATGTTAGTATAGAACCACACACTCAAAACCATGTGGGAATCCATGTGGGTTTCCAGATGTGAGAATCTTCTGTGTTACAAATATAGTTATGTTTACACAGTATAATCTGCTCTGTGAATAATCTCTTAATGCAGCTGTGCTTCCAGTAGTGGTCTCTTATGTTATGCTCTTCCTGTATGAATACATCTTGTTTCTTACAATGAGTCCATGCTGATAGACACTGCTTGGAAACAAATGTTATCCTGCAAATTAAAATACTTTTTCAAGAAGTTGAAGGACTTCAGCATGGCCTAGTAGATTAGATTAAAAGTGAAAATTTGAAAAAAATCATGTTTCATTTTTGATTTATCATAGCGTTTTGCTACTAATTATTTTTCCCTGAGTTATTTTTCATCAGTGAGTACTTTCTGCACTATGATTAAAATTTAGGAGACTAAGTATTAAAGTTCGAAGATGTTGTAATATTTTGCATGTTTTCTGTGTAAGTGCTTAAGCTTGTGGTTTGATTTCAGTAAATATTGTCAAAAATACATAGATTGATATCAAGATTACTTGAATGTCAATATAATTACCTGATTAGGTGTTCATCTAAATAAAGATCTCTACCCATAATGATAGTCTGTTGTTGCTCTTTTTTTAAAAACATTTAGAAGTCCTTAACATCTTGATTTCTTTAATACACTTGCCTTCTGTTATATATGTAAGAAAGAAACTTGGAGTATCTTTGGGAAGGAAATTGATATCTGCAGGAAAAGACTACTGGATTAAATAACTACAGAGCTGAGTTTATGCACATCAGTTAGTGCCTGAACTGTACAGTGTTCGGTCTGTAGCAGTGATGATTAGCTGTTATTAATGTTTGAATTTGTAAGTGCAGAATGGTGACTGAAAAACTTAAAATGTCATTCTTGTTCACTTTTTAGTTTTATCTTGTAATTTTTAATAGCCACAAGTTTTTCAAAGAAATATTCTTTCCTTCCTGACTGAAAACTGTCCCCATTGATGAATATGAATAATCAGTTTCCGTATACCCTGTGGTATCTTGGCTGTAGCCAATTCATCTCATAAACAGGATAATACTACTCCTGTAGTTGGATTAGAAACCATGTATCGATCTCTCCTCTGAAATGACAGTAGCTCCGTCCTCTAACACAATATATGTTCTCTGTAGAAGTCATTACACAATGAATAGAATTTTTGTTTTACATAAATCACTGTAGCCCAAGGGTTCATTAGTGTGTCAGCTGATCCTTTGTGCCTTGGAGGTTGGGTAAAACTGAGATTTTGATTGTAGAAAGCATTTTTCTCTATTAAATGTTGCATAATATATATTTTTAATATATATTATGATATCTTCTATAGCGCTTATTTCATGGGCAAATATATTACACATATCTAAAAATAGTTTTGTTCTTATCATTATAATCTTAAAATTGTCTGGGAATATTGTGCTACTCAGTTTTCAGGAGCATTAAGGATTGTGAAAGCTGGAAGCAACTCCCTATTGCTAACCTCTTTAAGCAAAATATCCTTTGCTATTCTTCACCATAACCTGCTAATATCAGTCATTATCTGTAAACACAAACTCTAAGAAATGTTCAATAAAGGAGACCTGTGTGATAAAAATAATGGGAGTGTTCCAGTGTCTGAATAAGAAATTAACTGAAAAGATACAGCTGAGAGCTATGCAAGCAGTGACAGCTTGAAGGAAGCACTAAAACTATCCTACAGAAGCTTCACATGTCATGAGCCATGCTTGCCATGGTCAGTAACTGATGTGCTTTGTGTTACATGAGAGAGAGAGACTATGTGGCATTTCTACCACAGGAGGCTGGGAATATTTCAGTCAGTATGTGACAGTCTTTGTGGGCCGGTGCTGTCCAAAACCATTTCTGACCCCAGTTGCATTGCCCCAACAGTATTTTAGCAATGTGCTGTTTTCCTTTCAATAGCTAAAATCTTAAAGAGTGAGTGTGTGTGTGTATGTATTCACAGCAAACCAAGAAATATGAAAAAGTACATGCCCTGGTAATTAAAATCCATTTAGATCTCATGGAAGACTATGCAAAATCATAGACCTCTCAGTGCCTTGTGGACATCAGACTTCTTTCCTAACTTTCATCACAGAATCTATCTAGAACCTAGTGAGCATGCTGCATAAATTTTGTGATTATGGAAATGTATATTTAAATTCAGTTTGAATTGTAAAACACTGGTATTTGTTTAAGGATTCTGTCAGTGTATCTCTCAAGCTGTTTTATGGCACTGCTTTTCATTAATTATATTTTGACAGAAGAAATTCTTGCCTTTTTTTTCAGACTGAAGAACAAATGAGCCTCTCTGAAGAGCAGCTTAAGACCCTTCTGGAAGAATGTATGCAGCCTCAGAGAACAATAAGTAACGTTACCATGCCACAGTCTCAGGAATCTCTTTCTTTTGGATTAAGTCCCCCTTGCTACACAAGTCAAGACTCCACTCTTCACTCCACATCTAGTCTTTCCAAAATGTTAGTTGAAGACCATATTGTAGGGATGTTAATGGCTCAGGAAAAAGCTGGACTCGAAGACAAAAGCTTATGTGTTAATGCAGAGAGCAAAATCCCTGGCTACTATATCAGCAAAGCATTGGCTGGTAGTCATTTATCAAAGGATTCACTGGCCCAAACAGAGGAACCTGATGACCTAGAAGGTTTACAGAAGATGGAAGATAAGAGTATTACTGCAGGTTACTTTATGTCAAGAGCACTCAACACAAAAAGATTGAAGAAACCTTCTTTCTTGGGTGAACCATTATATTGCATCAGCATGAACAATGAGCCATCCACAGAGACTGACATTCTCAGCATACCACTGCAAACCAAAGGAGGTGAGACTCTTAACAACCCTTTAGAACAGGCTTTTGATTATAATGAAAAAACCTAAGCAGGTTCTCACCAAAGGTATGCACCAGTAGACACTGATTATTATGGTGGGACAAGAATGTTCTTTTAGAAAACATAAAACTGTGCCAAAAGTAATACACACAAAATAACAGAATGCTTATTAAAATTTGTACCCTGAAATAATTAACTAGGAGTTTTATGAAATATATCACTGATGTTGATTAGTTCTGTCAGCTGGAAAGCAGTGTTGAAAATACATATGGATTACCTTTTTGGTAGTAGAAAGTCATGTTCACTGTTCTGTAGAGAGCAAATACTCTCAGAGTAGCTGGTACAAAAATTCACATGAAAATCCAAGTGTTTCATGAAAGTTTTTAATAAGGTAAGCTTAGTCGTATAGAAACAAACATGACCTGGCTATATTAAAGACAATAAAGTGCTTTTTGGGAGTTCAAATTTACACATATAAGATACCAAAATTAATAATTCTGAACAATTTCTATAAATTACTTTTAGCTCGGTAAAAGAAAGAATAGACTTTAACCAACAAAAAAATACATTTTCTCTCTCTCTGGTATTATAAAAAGATTGTGGAAATGTCTGTATTTTTAAGTTCTTTACTTATATGTAATTACAAAGTGATATTGTAATCTAAATATTTATTTATATTTTTAACCTATGACTAGTTTTTTGGAAGGCCAACTGTTCAAATAAGCCAGACTTTAGGCAGGTAAACCTTGCATTTTTTTCATAAAAGCTTTGACAGTATGAAGTTTGTGGTTATAGTGCTACAATCTAATCTTACTAGAAATCAATACATTTTTCTATGTTTATTGATTGATCTTTGTTATACTGGCAATCTGTACTGGAATTAGAGAAAGTGTTTTTTTCACATACATCAGTAATTTAGAAAAACATTCTAATATCCCTCTGCTATGTTATAATTTCATAATTATGATCGCAACCCTTTCTTTGATTGTTTGTACTTAATCTTTCTACAGTGAGGGGAATGTTAACATTTTTTCAAAGTAATTCTGCCTGTCAGAATGCAGGAAGTCTTGTTATTGCTGTTTTTACACTGCCAGACAAAGTCGATATCCATACTTACCTGCACTATTTTCCCTTTATGAGATTTAAGTGATAGCTTCTAGTTGAAGAAAATAGAAATAGTACCTGTAGAAAAGGTTGGGTGGTTTTGGTGCTTTTTTTTCCTGGAAGATTACTTGTCAGCTACCTTCACAAGCAGTCTTTGCTCTTCATGTAGATGCAAACATCAGAGGAGCAGAGCGAGGGAAGAGAGTGGTCTGCCCAGAGGGGAGCAGGGTGGCAGTGGTGGTCGTGGGGAACATCACAGAGATCACCTCTACCAGGGGCAACCTGATCTCATGCAGGAGTAACATGATTACATACTACACCACCAGGCTTCTTTGGCAACCAACAGTGTGAAAAACTCAGTACCTTGCTGCCTTCACCCGAGTGAAAATTCTCCTTTAGTCTGAACAGATGTAGCACGGTCAGAGCCAAGTGTGACCCAGCCCCAGCTACCACCTCCCATTATGGGTGTGTTTTAAGAGGGGATGTGTTAAATCAAGGAAAGCACCATGCACTGTGACCACTGTGTAGTGAAGCAAGCAGGTAACTGTAGATATGGTCATTGTGAGGTAACTTTATTGCGCAAGACAGGAAGGAGATTTTTACTACTAAGTAAATTTCCGTATGGGACATCTCACTGTAGAAATCTACAGGGTGGATGTGTTAACATTTATCACATAATAATTTAAATATCTTTAGGTCAAAATCATGTGTGTCAGAGTAATGTAATGGGGTATTTTGATTATCTGTTTTCAATAGTGACTGAAACAGATGATGAGTAATGTCTAGTCATGCAGAACTCAAATCTGTATGGTTAATGAGCATCTCAGTTTTATGATATTATTGCTTACCAATTCTTTTTTTGGGAGGGGAAATATTCTGAATTTTCAGTCCCTGAATTTTTTTTCATTTTTTCTAAGAAGCTAATTAATTTGTTACAAAGGTGACTCAGTTCTGTCTGAAGCAATTAGTCCTGGACATAGGCCAAAGGGTGTGTTATTAATCAAATTTGTAAACTTGATTAACATATTCTGTAGAGAATTTGCTTGTTAGTTCAGACATGATTAAATGTGCTAATTGTATTGAGAAATGGAGATCCCAGTGCAATCCAGTTTAAGGCAAATACATCTACAGATGAAGGTATGAGAAGTGTCAGGTGTTACTTTAATTTGTAAGAAATATTTACATAGTTGGGTTTTGTTATTATCTTAATTCTAAAGGACATTTAAATATTTCTTGCCCAATCTACATATGGTTTAAATTCCTTGTAGTGCTGGTTAAGCAAATAAAATAGTGTGAAACTGGTTTAGCACAATTTCAGTTTTGCATTCCTTATGGTACTGTAGTCTGTGATATAGATATACTGTAATAGATTAAATGATATACATTTTAAGGAAAGCGTAATTATTAGCGTAATGCATATATATGTATATATATGAAGGAAACTCTCATGTGCCTTCAAAGATAAATAATGCCTGTTTCTCGAAAGAAGCACTAATCTATACCCAGCTCATATGTATGTAAACATAGATGATGTTTAGTGAGGCTAACAGAATCCAGACTTGCCCACATGCAGATATGAAAAGGCTGTTATTTCTCAAAGTTGTATGAGCCAGTAAATAATTATTTCCAGCTCTATTTTGAGGGGCTATATTAAGTTTTAAGTAAAAGTTGTATCACAAACCGCTGTTATGTTTTCCTCTTGCAAATAATGTTGTCCTTACAGCAGCTCAACACCTTTTTCTTTTCTTTTTTTCAGATCATATGAACATTGAAATTTGAGGGGAGAGTGACTATATGCTTCTTTGCACAACTTTTCTGAAAATGTAGCTAATCCTCTATCAGTGTTATTACACTGATACAGTATCATATCAAGCAAACTGATGGGAATAAATTATCATAATTGAAAATGTTCTGTGAGTTGATATTTTTCTTTAGAGATAATTATTATTGTCATTATCATATATTATTGCAGTTTGATTTCAAAATAAACTCTTGCATTTCATTAAATTTCCTGGGAGTGTTCTGCCTAATGAAGAAATGTACACAGATATTGTGTAGCTGTGTGTCTGATAAGACATGTGTGTCTTTGTAAAAAACAAACAAAAAACCAACCAAATTTGAAAAGTTTAGTATTTACTGATGGGGTTTTATTAGAGAGGGTGTGAAATATATATAATAATTTCATTTCTCTTTGCACTCATACACACACAGAGTCTAGCTTTTTCATGAAGTTAGCTAAGTCGTGGCTTCTGTTATCTCACTGCAGTTTGCTGGAGCTTGCAGCCTGTCTGACTCAAGAGTCCTGACTCAGTGAAGCATCCCATTACTCGACTTTTTGCCCCGGGGCTGTCTGTTGCCTGGACCTCTGGTTTGGTTGAAGGCTCAGATTGCATGAGTGCTCTGCTGGATCAGAACATAAGCACTAGTCTGCTCAGGTCTGCCTGATTTTTGTCTGGGAAAATGGTAACCACACAGCAAACATTCATCTCTTCTAGTTAAGAAATGTGATTAAATGGGGAAGGATGGCAGCCCCTGGTGAAAGCTTGGTGGGAGTGAAAGTGGAGGCATTCAGAAGTTTGCCCCAGCAGCTACTAGATTGTGAAACCTAATAGTGATGGGGGAGGGTAATGCAGCTGGTTTGGGTTTGAGATAGCAGTAACAATTCATTACAGGTTTTTGATTGTCTAGTCTTTAACTAGTATTATTTCCTGATTTTTGCCTTATTTACTCAGCTGATGGTCAGTTTTCCATTTCATGTGCTGCAATGTCATTATTTCTTAATAATGTTAAGAAAACATTATTAAAAAAACATGGTTATTTTTAAAAGGTTTTTTTTTAAGTGGGGTGAGATATTCTAGCAAAGAAGATTCAACAGATTTATCCCACTGACAAGTTCTCATGTGACTTAACCTAAAAGAACAAATTATTTCTCAGATCCTATACCAATAGTCATTTAACCTTCACCAAGAAAAGATGTATGGATAGAATATTAACTATACATGGGGTGTTATTGCTTAGGGTTTACTTGATCAAATATGAATGTTTAAGTTAATGCACATATTGCCCCAGATTTTAATCTAATTTACAGAGTTGCCAGTAGGAGTGGATGCACACTTCTGGGGAACTTATAATTGTGTGGATATAACAGAGATCAAAATCAAATCAACTTGCTTTTACTTAAAAATCTGAATGGGATATTATATTTGCAACAAGCAGTTGCTATTTCTTTTTTTACTTTCTGATATTTTTACTTGTTTTTCAACAGCAGTAACAAACTTTTGGATAGTGGATGTTCTGCATAGGTTTGCTGTAAGCACATATCATGGAACTTTTCAAATCTCACCTATATGAATTTCTTACTGTAAGAATATTAAGCCTGTGTCATAATTTTGTTAGCATAAATATAATTAAAGCATTACTGACAAGTTTTTTTAAGAGTATTTTCTGTGCCTGTATGATAGTCCTTTAGGACTGTCTGCTGGCTCTAAATCTTTCCACAGTCTAATTATTTTCGCATGGAACTTGTGTTTTATAGAGACCTTCTCACAAACAATGTTTTGAGTGCTTGGGCAGTTTTTGAAGAAATCTAAATTATGTTTAAAGATTATAATATCTAGAGAGCATTAAGAAAAATACTAAATAATTCTTAATTTTCCTGTTTTATTTTCTTATCTTGAATCTCTTGCTGCTATAAAAAAGCTCTTGCTAGCACCTCAAGGAAGGGTTGCTGTTGCTAACAAAGACTTACAACATTCCTGAAGCCATACAACTTTTTATTTGCATGTGGCATTTCAGGGATAAGCAGGTAAGTTTGGATGGCTATTGACTTGACATGTATATTCCAACAGGAGGACTGTAACTTAACTCTTAATCTTGGGAAGTACTGAGCACCCTGCACCAGTTGTAGTTTCTGCAAACCATAGGGACCTAGCATTCATGGCTTGCTATTCCATAGTGTTGGGTCAGTACCCAAAGCTCAGAGACTGTAAAAAATTAGTGACTTAATATTTATCTGTGCTTGGTTTCTACTGCATTATATTAAACAACAGCTTGTTTGGGAATATTTTATTTCTTGCTTGATGTTACAGGTGAAATACCAATTCAAGCCCTCATTTCTTTTTGTATTCTCAGTTTTAAATAAAACTGTTGGAAATAAAATTATTTGGAAAAATATGGTACTGGTGAGAGGTGGTCAATAACAGAGATATTATATAAAATATAGTGACAAGGTTATTTGCTAAAACATCACCAATACCAGGGTAAAAAGAAAGTTGAGCCCAGGAGAATTCATGGGTTTTTCTTTGTTTTTCCAGTGACTGTGTGTTGTGACCTGCAATAACCCCTCCATTGGGGCCACTGCTTGAATTCCAGCTGCACTGGAATGTGGCAGCTTCTCCTCAGGGAGTGATGCAGCAGTGATGATTAAGATATTTAAATTAATTTTCTTTTGCAGCTGAACTTGGGATTTGGAGACAGGTTTTTTGAAATACATATCTTCATTCAGCACAAGTTGTATTTTGCGAAAGATTCTGATAACTAACTTCTTTACTGTCCTCTCTAGCTCCTTTAATCCAAAACATAGCAGAGCACAGGAGACTGATTTTTAAAGTTATTCTTCTGATTTTTGGGCTTTGAGATGTTTGAGGAACAACAGGTTTCATGTGTGCATGTAAATTTATGCTGTTTGTTCCCCTTATCTTTTTTCACACAATGATTTTACAGCACAGATACGTGCTTTGTTCCAAACATTTAACATTGGTGAAAGCAACATAACCATTAAGAAAAGGTTCTGGTGTGCTTGCATCTAATTGCTGAGCAATACATGACCGAATTATTCTGTCTTTGTCACTGAGCCTCCTCAGTGATACACTTACAGTGCTGATGTTCATGGTAGCCAGTGCTCAGCCATTGATAGTGATTTTCTCCAGTGGGTATATTTCAATGGTGCCATGGTTTGCCCTTTTAAATGACAAACTGCATATTGTTTTCCTCTGAAAGTGGAAAATCAAGGTGGTTCAATCATTTTCATGAACATTATCTATGTGTGTATATATATATATATATGCATATATAAACTGTATGTATTAATTGAATATATAATATAGAAAATATACTATACATTTGAGTGGGATATTTTAAAGAATTGATTTCTGTATACTGTAATGGTGTCAGAAGTTCACTCCAGCTTTATAGTTACTGTACAAACTTAGAGTGGTTGAGGGATTTTCATTTCATAGAGAAGTGACAATCTAAATACTAAAAAAAATAGTGTAAAGTTTCTTGAATCTAGACAACAAGAAAATGATTGAAATTATTCTTGTATGTCCAGAATTCAAGTTTAAATTAAAGTAGTTCTACCAAGGGGGTGAAAGAACTTTCAGTTTCATCAAAAAAAAAAAAAAAAAAGGAAAATACCTCACAAAAATCCTCAGCCTAATGCCTTTTTCCAAGACAGACATGGGCTGCTGTCTGCTTAGTGGATGTGTAGTGCATGCTTTCCTTCTCACTTCCCGAGCAGAACTCCTGCAGAGCCAGTGGGCATGCTGAGCACAGAGTGAAAACAGGCTGTGCAAAAATTATCTGCTGCATAGATCAGAGAGGAAAGCGCTGCTTAAACATGTCATCAGAGTAACAAGGACTAGTCTAGAAATGTGCAAAAGTATGCCAGTAAATTCATGTGCTGGAAAGGGTGCCTTTTTACCTCCATGTCAGGGATGGATAAATGAGAGGCAAGTTGTTTGCATCTCAGTTTCTGTGATTTCAGTAACTACAAGAATTTTTATATTTTATTATAACCCCTACTTGTTGGATAAAATTTCAGCAAATAATACAAGAATGTACCTTTTTGTTATGCTTCTTTAAAAGGCTTTCTAAGCACAGCTTTGAAAAAGATCCCCTCTCTCGTGCTTTTTACATTAAAAATTTCCAGAGTTTACCCTTCCAAGCATGTTTCCTCCCCCACTTATGAAGAGAGAGCCTCACCTCTGGGAGTCTCACAATGTGAAGGATAGACACAAGACAAGGTGGTTTGGCAGATCCTCAGGAAACTGACAAGTTAGGAGGGTTTATGAAATCTAGAAAAAATAATAACTGATTTTTTCTTTAATTCAATTTAATTTTCAACAGATGCACTTATTGAGAAATAATTGCTCCTTTATTTGTAGTGAGATTTAAAGGTCAGAAAAACTGTTTCCTTTTCAAATAGAATAGAGGCACTTGAATACTACTAATGCCATAACCTACATTTATCCAATTATACGTTTCATTGAGGGATTGGCTAGAATCCAGATGGAGTAGTTGGAATAAAGGGCTCCCTGTCATTTATGTCTGTGTGAAATAGTTCACCACTTACAATTGAATCTGCAATACCTCTTACGCTTAAAAAAACCCCAGTAAACTGGAATATTTTAGCGTGTGCAATAACTTTCAGAGTGTTAAAGTGCATGAACAATTTTGCTTTATAGGCAGGTATTCTATATTCAAAACATTTTTTCCCTTAAGAATCTGGAGTTTTCTTGTGGAAATACTGATCTGTGCCATTGTTTTCTTATTGTTTGCTTTGTGTATTTGGTATGCATAGTTTTGGTGGGAAGGGCACTGCCGGAGGCATTCTACCCTAATTTTACAATAACACTAAAATGGTCTCTCCATACACATTTTGTGAGCAGAGCCATCAAGGGACATGGACACAGAGTCTAAGCAGCCCTCAGTTTAGCCTTGCATGTTTTGCCTAAGCTAGCAGTTTTTCGCTTTGAAAGCAGATGAAAAATAAAAGACAAATGATGTCTGGGCTTCCTGGGATTTGTTTAAATTTGAAAATCCAAGTTTCTCTGTGATACTTGTCTAATTTTATGTATTTCCTGTGGAAGATTTTATCTTTAAGGCTTCGGCTTGCCAAGCACTTTTTTTAATGAATTCTCTTCCTCTTGTCATATCTCTGTTTAAATATTCATACAACTTTGTGCACCTGTTTTTTCTCTTTGGAAAAGGTGAGTAATAAGAACTAGAACTCCACTTGTGGATACTTTAAGATGCTTACTTCTGCAATCTCAACAGTCCTTTCCAAAATGAACTTATTTTGAAAATCTACCAATTACTGTGGACTTCCCTACAAAAATCATGCCAGTATCAGTAAAAAGTGTACTATTGTCATTAAGATGCAGATCTTTCTACACTTACCTCAGTCTTTATCTCCATACCTTATGAATACCTTATGGTTAAACTACTACACCTGTTGAATATAGGTTTGATGCAGATGACCATGTTAAAACTTAAGGTGCTGCATTTGCATGGGTTCTGAGAAGACCGTGTCGTGGAAGAAAAACATTGTGTTCTCTACAAAAGCATGAAATTAAAAGATTTCTTGTGCAAAAATAGGTGGCCAATACCAAGTAATTCTAGAAGTGGCATGCATTGGTTGGTACACTTACATATTCCACTGATGAGTTTCCAGGGAAGTTGGGAACAGCAATTTTCCCACAGGCTTCTCTGCCCTGTGAAATGTAGCCATTTTCCATGTTCTTCCTGTTTAGTTTTTCTTTAGTATAGTTGTATCTTTGAACAAGTAAAGGCCTAACTTAACTATAGCTCCTTCTTGTATGCTACTGTATTAACACCCACCAAGCAAAAAGTGAGTGGACTTAAGATGTGGGTCAACACAAAGCATATGGCCTGCCTTTTTTATTCTAATGATAAGAAAAGCTACGTAAATGCATGCAATAAATTAACATAAAAATCTGACGTGGCTCAGACAAGATCATTGGAATGGGCTGTCAAAGCTGTCTTCCCCACAGCAGCAGCAGTTCTCTGTTTCAAACTTTTGGTTAGATCTACATATATTCTTATATAGGTATGTTCAGATATAGATATATGCTCAGAAAACTGGGTGGCTGTAAAGTATCTCCTTCCTGCAAGTAAATGAAGAGATTCTTCCAGGTTGGAACTGCCTTTGTTTTTTGTAGTTCTCAGTCTTCTTGGTGTCCTTTGGAGGCCAGAAGAAATAAGAGACCAAACTTGCAGGACATATGGTACTGCAGGCCCAGGTAAGATCAGATGGGTTACACTGACAGTGTACTCCCACTACCCCATCTCATTCCAGAGAAGTCAAGCAGACAGTCCTGTAACTGATGAGAGCAGAAATTCCTGTCCCCTGAACAGGCCAGGAGTTCTTTATTTGCTCTCCTTGTTCTCGGTGGGAAAAAAATCAAATATACAGGACTGCCCTCAAAAGTGTAGTGATATAGAACAGGAGTCTTCATCCTCAGGAAAAGAAGATGTAAAGATTAATTTTCTACACCTGCAGGACCCCTCTAACTACACTTCTCATGTGGGTATCTAGCACTCCTATTACAGCCTTTGCTAAGGGGTGCACAAGACAAGCTGCTGTTTAAGTAGAGATCAAAGAACCAGTCTTCTTAGTTTTAGCAGCAGTCTTCTTATGTTCTAGAAGTTGACTGAATGTCCTGGCATCAGCTCTTTGATCACACTAGCACTTTCAGTCTTGAGAATCTAATGCACCAGCCCTTGCAAATATGCTGCCTCTTTCCATGTGAAAGGGGGCAGGCCTGGCTGGGCATGATTGCAGTCACTCAAAGACTGTTTACTGCTGTGCCTTCAGGTGGGCCAGGTAACAGCTCAGGTGCTCCCCCTCAGCACAGCTCTAATGTAGAGTGCAGAGAAAATCTTGCGTCAAAGCCAAATTTGACACAAATAACGCATCAGTGATCCAGAGATGTATTACAAGACATCAATAAAACCAGAGCACAAAGGTATAAATATAAATGTCCATGGTGGTTTATTGTTCTTTGTATGTAAGAGGCTTTATTGTACAACTTACACAACTTTAGAATGGAAAAATGGTTAAAAATGTTTACAAAAAAAGCATGTTCTTAGAAAATTATGCTAGCAAAAACACTGGGAGGAGGGAAGCAAAAAAATCTTCAGTGTGCAAACTTCTTATAAAAATAGAAATACTAACTCTACAGGTAGCATTTCATGATAAATTATTTAAATAGCCTATCTACACAATTATGTGATTAACTATTACAATGGCAATGAGAAAAATAATTTATAAAAATACAAGCAATGGTATACAAGATGACAGGAAAAAATATAATACAACATTAGAAATTGTATTTGACTTTTTTTTTCCAATGCCATTTCCTTTCTGGGAACACATTTTCTGCAAAGAGATTTTGACTATGTACAGCATTAACTTTTTAGTACTACAGTAGCTTTAAAGTTTGTTAGACATTTGAACTCTGCTTGCTCCAAAGGTTTTTCTCAGTCACACAACAATGAGGTAATATTTGTACGTAAAACTTACACCATGTTCATTTCTTTTTGTTTTTTGAAAAGACAAGGAAATATTATAGGTATAAGGATGCTGCCCCTTCTGTTGGGGAAAACAGTCTCTTAATGTACATCAAGGCCTCTCCCTCTTTTGCAAGGAGCTCCTGAAATTGTCTAGTCTGTGATGAATTCCTTCTTTTGTAGCTGCACATCACTAGTTACAAACTGAGCATGCAGTGGCCCAAAGAGCCTGTTAAATGGTTATTGAGGGCTGTCCTGGTGCCTCTCACTGCAATCTCCTCAGGGCAGCTGTCCTGGGTTAGGCCCACTGACCAGTGGTAAAGCGTCACAGACATTTCCCAGCACTAAACAACACTAAGAGGGTGAATGGCTTTCCCTCACCTCTAGCACTATGGATGGGACAAAAACTGCTACCATCTAAAGGGACTTGAATTTTAGCAGAACAGTTGCCTGCCAGGCTACCAACTGCCTTGCACAAAGAAAGGAAAAGCCAACATTGAGCTCAGACTGAGAAAAACAAACATCCCATTGCCTACACCCTCACTTTTCCTTGTGCCTCAAAGCCTTTAAGGGAAAACTGCTCTTTGTAACAAATATATCACCACTATCTGCTCCAGACAAGATCTTTTTTCTCAACTAAACCCCCTCTAGTTTCAGTATAGAACAGAGATAATAAATAATCTGTATTTACAATCTTACAGTCATGAAGACTTGTAACAATGATTAGGTGGATAGTCTTGACGCATTTCTTGTTGTTTTAATCAATAATCCCTCAGTCATTATAACATCAAGAATAGGCAAAAATAAATATTTTACAATTTTATCTACAGGCCCCTTTTCCTCCCCTCTAAAGAAGCGAGGGGTTTAAAATATCTATGGCATGTAGAAAAGGAATGTTTTTATTACATTATTTTTGTGCCTCTTTAACCATAGAAAGTGAAGCATGTGCTGGTATCCTGAAGGACAGCACAGTGCTAGCTGAGATGGTGGTGCTTTCTGGCACCATATCTGAAAGAACACATTTGAAGGTAAGCAAGATCTGCATCTAAATGAGGAAAAAACAGAATCTAATCATAAATCCCAGTTCTCCCAAAGCTGGTGTGATCCAGTGTACCAGTTTTTATCCTCTTTCCTCCCCTGCCATGACAGAAATCAGTTTTAGGATATCTGTTTTGTTCTGTGTAGTACAGCAGCTGATCTAGCTCACCACAAATAGAGTAAGGCTATGTTTTTATCTGAAAGATATGGCATATAAAATGATCATTTCTCCAAGTTAAATGGATGTAAACCAAATTAGCACAGCCTTCCTTAAAAAAAAATCTCTACCCCATAAAGAAAAAAGAAAGACCTAGCGTTCCCCCTCCCACCCAAACACCCTCTTCCCCACACAATGAAAGGTCTTCAGTTTAAGTAGTCCACGGCACATCCAAAGATGTTCTTTTACAAAATGCTACTCCATGGGACCTCCAGTTAGAGAGGCAGTGCCAATGCACTGTGATAAACAGCAAAAAAAGTGTCTTTCCTACTGAAAGAAGTGTGCTTGTTCAGTGACGACAATTCTCATTTGTAAGACACATTTGTTTCCTTCCACTTCAGCAGAGGTCAGATACCAAGTATTTCTCACTTTCATTCTCTCAAAAGCATTCTCTTGAGGCAGGTCATGTGTTTCGAGTCCACATTTATGCAGAAAGAAGAAAGGAAGGAATAATAAAATGGTCCCAGGATTTGTAAGGCTAAACGTTTCAAAAGGTGCAATTACCAGCATTTTTAAATAGTCTCTGAATCCAACAGTCTTGCGATTATGAATCTGTGAAAAAAGAAAATAGATATTTAAATATTTCTGTGTATTATGCATGATTATGTCCAAGTCATTAATGCCCAGAGACATTTGCAGAGAAAACCGAAAGTACTTTCAATTAGGAACTTCCTTGAGTTAGACTTCATAATCTAATCTATGTAACAATTACATAATGAACAGCTGGAACTCATTGTGTGCACTTACCTCCACTGAACTTCAAGACTGCAATATATGGACAACCTTCTACTTTGCTTACTTTTAAGCAAATCAGCTTTTTACTTGCTAAAGTCAATTTACTGCGTTTCTACCTTAGATTTTGTCAGATGTGCTTATTCATTCTAGTCAGCATTTCAAAGAAGATTCAAGATGTATTTAATTTCTGGAATTCAACATGGATTTCTGATACTTTGAAATAACATATTAGATATATACTTAGATTTTATATATTTGAATTTTTAACTGTGAAGAGTTTATGAAGGTGTCCTGTTTTTGCCTGCAGAACTTGTTCGAACCTCAACCACGGAAGATCACAGTTGAACCTTCCCTCTTGGCTCTTATGTCTTGAGCTTTCTTGAACCAATTCATTTACAGAGGATCTCTTAAATGCAATGTCCTCCTTACCTCTGCATTCATATTTAAGGTCTGAGAAGAACACCATTTCTTGAGAGAAGACAAATAATCCTAGCCGACCACCAGCATAGGTTTTGTCGTAGATTGGTCCTGAGTCTGCCATGATTTTCTTCCCTTCATACATTACAACCCTACAAAGAGACAATAGCTCAGCCATCTTTGACAAGGTCCTGTGAGGTTCATCTTCACAGACATCCACTTTTCCTGTGGTATTTACTTCAGATAAAAGCATGATGCTCACCTGATGTAGCCGGTCTTTGGTCTGTGGCTAAGTCGCCATCTGTATGCAGTGAAGTCTTTCCAGCCTATGTGACGAGGATCATGCCACAAAGTTCTCACCTATAAAAGAATATTTTTTTTATAACCAAAAGCCAGAGATAACATAGCAGTTATTTTGACATGAAGGTGCCTTATTATTAAAGGCTGCAAGTAAGTCATTAGGCTCTGTAAGAGCCTAAAGATAGAAATAATAGAAATCAACTGCATTTAAGTTTACTTTTTAAGCATGTAAATTGAAAGCTACAGCAGTATTCCAGAAACAATTGATTCACTACTGCTGAAAAGCCTGTCTGCAGCAAGCAATCTTGTTAATTATATACAATATTATGCTTGATTAGGAAAAATTACAAAGTTATTGGTCTGCCAAGAAGCTTACATGATCAGTATGTGCAGGCCCCCTCTAAGTGTCTAATTTGCTGGAAAAACAGCCTGCCTTATGCAGAAGAGTATGTTATTACACTGGAGTACTCATGTTAGCACGTTAAGAGTACTTCAGCATGTAGTAAGTGCCACTCTTACCTGGCCAGGAGTGTTTCCTGTGTGCCACAGAGCATTACGAAGGTGTTCTCCTGGACCAGTGGTGGAATTCACAACTTTGATGGAGAGACCTGAATAGCCTTGAGCTTTGGTTGGTGTGGAGTCCCAGTAAGATTGGGTGATCTGCTTCCACATGACAACATAGAAACGACTGCTAGACTGGTAGCCAAACACAAAGCCAGCATAATCATCATCCCTTTCTGTATTGATGAAGAAGGTACCACTGAAGTCCACAGCATTGAATTCATCAAAACCTATGGGGACATTAAAGAATAAAGTTTCAGGTGCTACTTTTTACAATTCTTAAACAACTCCTTAATAGCTACTCAGGTTCTCTTCCTCTCCCCCACCCCAACTAGAAAAACCCAACAGAAAAACCTCCCACCCCCACCAACACAAAATCAAACCACTCCATACAACAGTGCCTGTTAAACTTCTCCCCTTACCGACTGCAAGGCCAGGGTCACAGTTGACTGTCTGAACCAGTTCTTTACCCTGGTGACGAACAACCCAGTTTGGATCATTTTGGGATGTTCCTTTGGGATCCAGGGGAATCATCTGAAATTTTCGGAAATCAGTCTCACTAATTTCCACATTTTCAGGGCAGATATCATCAATGTCTGGCACACTGTCTTGGTCAAAGTCATCTTTGCAAGCATCTCCACGTCCATCACCTGTAAGATAAAAGTAATTTTACCATCATATTACCACCACTGTTTGCTTCTGAGGCTTACAACTTGGAAGTTGAAGTCTGAATTGCAGATCTCTGACTACCCAGGTACCTAGCAGACACATGACAGAAGCCATAGCAGTACTGTATAAATTTTTTTTTCCTGGTATAGACATTCTGGTTTTTTATTACTTAGTTTCATCCAACATTAAATGGTGTGAAAAAAATAGCATCAAACTATTGGAAGATACTCTTAAAATGTTATGATACTGGCTATCTTACCATCAGAATCAGCTTGATCTGGGTTGGCAACCAATCTGCAGTTATCTTTGTCATCAGGGATACCATCATTGTCATCATCATGGTCACAGGCATCACCTTTTCCATCCTTATCATGGTCAGCTTGATTGGCATTGGGCACATAGGGGCAGTTATCAAGATTATTTTGATGGCCATCTTCATCTATGTCCTGGTTGTTGTCACACTGATCACCTATGAGATCAGAATCGGTGTCTTCCTATCAGAGGAGAAAAAACCCCAACATTTTAAAAAGCCACAAAAAGAAGGCTGAGATAGGAGTCTTTGAAATAGGAGTCTTAATACATAGAATTAATTGGGATTACTGCTAGCTTTATCGAGAGCTAAAATGGATATAGTGAGTGGATTAATACACACTTAAAACTGCCTGTGCTAACTGGTTTTATGCCACTTCATCTTGTTCTGGTTTTAATTTGAAATCACAGCAGCATCAGAAAGCAGTGTGATCATCAGCTATCTTGTGCCTTGGCAACATGCCTCTTCTGTCACTAGTCTACCATACTGGACACAGGGTACTTTACCTCCTACCTTCCTTGGCAGCAATGCGGTTTCAAGGGCCAAATCAGGGTTGGACTACTCTGTACCTAGTCAGTAGAGACTGTAACATTAAAACAGTCTACCTATGATTGGTGTTGCATCTTCTATACCACAGCTTCATCTTTTCCATCATAAATGCTCCTCATGCTCTGATTCATCAGTCAAGACAATAGCTCCCATGGTGGTCACAGACTGCATTAACTAACTAGTGCCCTTGCTGATCACAAATATTTTAGCCAGTTATTTGCATAATCAGCTTCTAAACTGAGAAAAACAATCCCATCATCCCTAAGGTTGCCTCACATTTAGCCTAGTAGTCTTGTGAACACAGGTGGATGACCCTGGTGTAGACAAAAGGCATACCATACTCTGTTGGATTAGCTAATGATTCTGGCACTTGAAATCTAATATCTCCACTTCTAGAACTTGATTAGGATAGTGTTTGGAAAGGCATTAGTCTTATATTAATACTTCAAAGTCACAAGAGAAAGGATCTTCCTGAAAGGAGCTGTCTCAAAGGATCTTCAGGAGATTCCCTCCCTCAATTGGGGAAGTAATACAGCAAGTGACAATGACTAAGACATTTTATATTATCTATTTAAATCCTTCAAGTAATACTGCTTTTAGGCTACATGGCCACAGTACACTGCATTCCACTGATTTGCAACAGTTTCTCACCCTTCAAACATTCCAGTTATGTTCCTGAAGCTAATAAACTTAGTCTTTCATGACAGGATGTCACAGGCTTTATCTACTCCTGCTTTCAATTTTTGAATCCAGAGATTCTGGATCCCCCTGAATGTTTATGAAGTTGAATTTTAAGTGTCAGAATATGCCTTTTATCTTAGGGAAAAGCAACTTGTGCTGCCTTCTACTTACTGCTGGAAAAGTTATCTTCTGAAATGCAGTTGGCTTCAAGCTTAGGGACAAAGTTTAAAGAATAACTTTGTGTCTAAGTGAACACAGCACTACGGGCCATGAAGAGAGTAGTTCCATTACCCACATTTCACACAATGCTTCCAAAGTTTTTAATATTCTCACCGTGAGGGTCACCACAACTGACAAACCTAAGTGTTTAGTCAACAAGCACATGCAGTAGTCTCACAGATCTTCACTACAGCTACTTTTCAGAAAATACCTAGCTGTTCAAACTCTGAAGGCATGTTATTTGATAAAGGCACCATTTGGGAATGTAATAAGAATGATTTGTGACAAGTCAAATTTCACGTGTAACCTGTTCAATCATTTTCCTCTACTTACATAACTCAAATCCCTTACCTGGTCAGGGTTGTGTTCCAGTGGACAGTTATCACACTGATCTCCAACACCATCCAAGTCTGTATCCCTCTGGTCTACATTGTAGACATACTGGCAGTTGTCCCTTTCATTAAGCACCCCTGCAGAAGTTCATGAATGAAAGTCAGACATCTAAATGCTGCCAAGAACTGTATAAAGCACCACACACTTTTTGATATCTTTTTAAAAGCATTTTGAGCTGCATTTTTCAACATGACTCATCACTAGCTCTGCCACACAGTTCTGCTCTTAGTGCCTTTTAAGAGTGGAGCTAGAATTGAACTGTGCCAAAACGTATATATTCCTAAGTGAATTTCCATTAGCCCTAGCAGTTCCTCCAGTAGCTTTCACATCATGAAACCATCACAAGGGAACTTCTGTGAGTTCAGGGATGAAATTCTGGTAGGAAACCAGGATTACATTGGGTTCATTTGATAAATGGCTGATTACAAAACCATCTAAAGGAGTGATTAGGGGCCACCTACCATCTCCATCAATATCTATTGCACATGCATCTCCCTCTCCATTGTTGTCAGTGTCAGTTTGATCAGGGTTGTGATTGTAGGGACAGTTGTCACAGCGGTCACCAACATCATCCCTGTCGTAGTCATACTGCTGTGGGTTGTAGATGAATGGACAGTTGTCCTGCAAAAGTGAGGAGAGTCAAGTTTTAAAAAGAGTCAAATTAAAGCTTTAACCAGATTCTGCTTATGCTTGTACTGCTATATGAAAGAAGAAATGAAAGGTAGGGAAACAGTTAAAACTCAGATGCTACTATCTCAAAACACCCCATTGCTGGCATGAATGTATGAATGGCTGAATGAAAAATGAAAATTCACTTCCAAAACTCAAACAGCTGCAGAAAGTTTGTCTGCATAGTTATGCATATCCTAAGGTTTCTAGGACAGCTGTCAGTGCCAGCAATTTCCTATGGTCCTCTTAAGATGAAGGTTAGAAGCTAGATCCCAGCTTTGGGAAGGGGAACAGGAAAGCCACATTCTCAAAGGCTGTTTCCTTACCCGGTCATCAGGAATGCCATCATCATCATCATCACTGTCACAGGCATCACCAATCCCATCCTTATCATAGTCTTCCTGCCCTGAGTTAGGCAGATTAGGGCAGTTATCCTACAAAGAAAGAAGTACACAGAGATGTTCATTCCTGGTATTATTACAATATGGATTTGAGCAGGTAAAATCTAGTCATTAGGCAAAATCATAATACCTCAATCAGACAGGAGTAACCTTACTGTAATTCTCTCCATTTAAGCTAGTAATAAGCACTGATAAGTGGCTTACCCCTTGGAAAGCCACAGCTAAATATTTTTTTAAATGAAGATTGGGCTGCTTTTGAGAATCTTACCCTGCTTTTTTTGCCTTGGAGATTGCTACCAGAACAAAGCTGATATAGGTATAGGCTAAACTAGAATCTTCCTAGAACATTTACAACAATCAGGCTTCATTTTTTTCCCATATCACAAGAATATAAAAAGCAATACAGCAACAGCAAGAGGTCTCCTAGCAATGCTTTGACAATGCTATCCCCACACCTTCTCTATCCCAAGAAGGTTATTTGCAGAGAGAATAGTTTAATACCTTAGGCTATTATAATGACAGATGGTAAAAGAGGATAAACTTACTTTTTTACAGTGATAAGTAGCATTGGCAACACAAACCAGGTTCTCATTTGGCCATCCATCCAAGTCAGTATCTTCTCCACAGATTATGCCATTGCCAGCATAGCCAGGCTTACATTCACAGCGATACATGGGGTCACTAAAGTGGCCAAGGTAATTGCATTTGGCATTCTTGTTGCAGTCATGTGTTCCATCTGTGCATGGATTACGTGGCTTGCAGACCTAGAAGACAACATAGGAATTAAACCCACTGAAAACCTTGTTTTATCCCTCACTTTTCCCCCAGAGATTCAAATACACCCTAATCAATCAGGAAAAGAAAAGCCTCATACATGGCTTTCTTCCAGTCCTCAACTCCAATACCAGTCTCAGCACTAATTTTCTTGTTCAAACCTTACCTATTATCAAATGGAACCAAGCACTAAGATATTTGAGGCAAATACTGTTGTATCATGAGTGAATACTGATTTATTCCTGAATTACTCCTAAAATTATGTGTAACCTCTGAACCCTCCATGGCTGAGGAGGACAATGATATTTAAAACCATTTTGATCTTCAAAAGTAACTGGTTAATGCCTTCTGTTCTGAATCACAGAAGATGGGGTTTTATTAAATGCTCCAAGTCTTTTTTGCCTAAAACACATAGGTGTTTTCTGTTTTATAGAAACTTTGACATTTCATAAGCCAGAACAATTCTCAAATTGACAATACCTGTTTGTTAGTCATGGCATCCTCAACACTGCGGCCAAATGGCTGTGTTCCAGTGAAACGTGGTGGACAAGGCAGACAGTTGTACCCAGGTTCAGTATTTTCACACCTGTGCACTCCATTGAAGACAAAGCAGGCATCAGGAACCTCTTTGCACTGAAACGCGAGTGAGATAAAGGAGAACAACAGTTGGCATTATAAAATAGTGATTTTATTCTCCCTTTCTGTTTTCTTTCATTTCCTTTCAAGGAGAAAACTCTAGTCTTCTTACCTCATCAATATCTTGGCAGTGAATACCATCACCATGGTAGCCAGGAGGACAGGCACCGCACTTCCAGGAACCATCAGGGGCACTGGTGCATGTAGCCCCCGCAAAGCAGGGATTAGACAAACACCCATCTGTGAAATAAACAAAGAAGTGTTATGATAAAGGATGCTTTGTCATCCTGCTATAGTGCTGTATTTGGCTGATATCCTGGTTTAAAATTCTAGCGCTTGAGGTTTGCAGACTTTACATTGTTATTTTCAAGATTATCAACAGATGTTCACGGGCAAATGGTCACTCACCGATTGGGCAGTCCTGTTTGTTGCAGACCTGAGTCCCTCTAGCTTCACCTACGCAAGTCTTCCCCCCATACTGAGGCTCGGGATTATTGCAGAGACGGCTTCGTTTCTGAAGTCCTCCTCCACATGTCACTGTGCATGCATCCCATGGAGACCATGGTCCCCAGTTGCCATTAACTAAAGAGAAGTCAGAAAACATGTATAGCTTTAAACTCAGTGCTACAACTAGTTTCTACCTGATTAAGGGCTTTACTTTTGTAGTGAGAGCAGTTCAGACATTGCTCTGACATGAATGACAGAATTAATGGACTCCATGGAAGAGGCATAAAAATAGTTTCATCTGAAACTAACCTGTGAGGTTTTACATAGCCCACCTTTAAATTTAAAGAGAGAAGAATACTAGAACAAGCTTATTTAATAACTACTCAGGACGTTCACTACTTAAGCTACCAATTACTTGTTACTACCAGGACACACTTACTTGGGCAAGGATCTTTCTGGCAAGCTTTGTTTTCTCTTGCTTCACCCTCACAAGGTTTGCCATTCAGCTGTGGTACTGGAGAGTTGCAAAGACGAATTCTAGTGATGATCCCCGTGCCACAAGTGACAGAACATGATGACCATGGTGACCAGTGACTCCAGCCACCATCCTGTTTAACTACAAGAGAGATTTCTGTTATTCATAGTTTCTGAAGACTTCAGTTGTACAGCACCTAGGACATAGCCAGTACCAAGACTGTACCAAACACTCCATGTGTAATGGATAGCCTCCTGACTGTCACAGATCAAGTTTTGCAACTAGGGAAATTTCACACCTAAACTGGCATCACATTTTGTCCTGGGAGCAGTGCCCAAACATGCCTGTTTACTACATTAACTATCTGATCCCCTCTACCTTGTTAATACAAGTCCTTAAAGCTAGAAACCAAGGATCCATGCCAGTCATAGAGCTACATGGTTATCTTTGCTTTTAATATTCAGCCAGTAAAAGCAGCCTCTGTTTCACTACCAGCATGAGTAGATTTAGTACTTACATCTCTTATCGCACTCCTGAAGGTGGCAAGTCCGAGTCTGTACAGAGGAGCCCTCACAGCGGTTATTGAGGCTGTCACAGGAGCGGCCTCTCTGCTGAATCCCATTCCCACAGGTCACAGAACACGAGGTCCATTCAGACCAAGGAGACCATCCATCATCTGCATAGTCACTAGCTGCAGAGGGATACAGCTATGAATAAGACTCCAGGGACATGCTTTTGATCTTTTCTCCCACCCCTCTCTCTGCAAAAAAGGACACAACTGCCCTCAGAAGCCACATGCATCTTCCTTCTTCTTTGTATGAGATAAAGGCCATGAACTCAAACATTTCAATATGTTGCATATTGTAGAAAATATCTGAACACGTATCATGTAAGTGATTAGCCTCAAAGACACATCAAATTAACCTACTTCAGAAGTACAAGGTTGAATATCCAGTTCTGGTGTACTGGGGAGCAGCGTGTGTCTAGTTAGATGTGGCCAACTGCTACAGAACTGTGAAAGTATTAAGTACTTACGCCAGCACCGAGGGCAGCACTCCCCATCAGGCACGGTGGCATTGGAACAAGGCATGAGAGGACAGGACACTTTCCGGCATATAGTGGCAGAGTTCTACAAAGAGTTGTGAGAATTACAGTTACCAAGTGGAATATAAACAATGTCTGGAGTCTGGGTAAATAACAGAGACCTTTTCTGCAGAACTTTAGGACTCAGTAGCATATCTAAAGCAGAGACCCTAGTATTTAGAGCTAATACAGCCCAAGGACTAGCCCCAGGTATTTTCAGTCAAACTTCATCTCATTTCCATTCTCACCCATTATTTTTTAGTCAAAAGCAGAAATATTTTGGTTCTGCAGAAGTTTATCAGTGGTAGCAAGCAGATGCTGGCTTGAGTAAATGACTGTTATATGATACCCAAAGTACAAGGTCAGATTTCAAAGAAATGAAACAAGAACGAGAAGACAACTTTCTTTTCAGTTAATATGGATTTAAGCTGATTATATGGTAAAGATAAAATGAGTTTAGTGGACTCTGCTCAAGCGCTGTGTAATCTATAACTTATACTTAGCGGTTTTTGATCTGCAAGCCAAACAGGCAGGGTAAGAACACCCACCTCCAATCTCAATAAGAGCTAAAGTGCAGTATGTAGTTTTGCTTCTTGAAGATGGCAGCTTGGTCAGAAGAATGCTCTCATGATTACTATTTTAATGTCCCCAAGCAAATTATTAGATTAAGGCAATTACAACTAACATTGAGTAAGCAGGTTGGTAGGAACAAGGTAAATGCAAAAGTCACAGTATCATTTGCTGACTACCAGACAAAAGAGTTAGAGAATTAAAGAAGCAGATGCAGAATTTGAGTTGCCTTATATTGCACATACACAAATACTCAACTTTTAGTTTCTAAAGAGTGGCACGATAGTTAACCCGCTCTTTGGTAGACTGGTACTTCAAAATGCTTTTGGTAAGGTATACTTAAATGGAACAAGCAAATAGTTTAAAGAAACCCTGAAACCGTACGTTCTGTGTATATTTGCAACATTCAGCAGAAGTGAAATACAAAGCTTAAGTATCTTGCCAGGTGATTCTGGTCTTTAAACAGCTAAACTGAAATCCAAAAGGGATTGCTGTTCCATATAATCTTTAAAAGCTAACAGGACACACCTAGAAGCATTTTTTAGATAAAGAAAAACACCACAAGTTTAAGTGCCTTTACTGAGTACTAGAATGTCTTCTACTAAGTCAGCAGGAGGTTCAGTGAGGACAGAAGGTAGATCTAGCAAAGCTGATTGTATTATACATTTGTTCTGTTGATGCTGACTTTTAGTTTACTGATGGACTTATGTAAAGAATACAGGCATTCCCCAAATTAGGGAACTAAAAGTGTTAATAGCTATATCAGAGTGATGTTTCATATAATTTTCTAGAATATTGCTGTTGACACAGCATGAATGTAGAATGAAATAAACTGAGTAATTCTACGGCTTCTCTAGTATGCCCAGTTCTGTGTATGATTCACTCTTTCTAACAAACAATGCTGTTTAGAAATATCTGTTCATTCCGACTGATGAATCACTTTATATTCAGGTGATTTGTGAATGTGAGGAATCTTACCTGGCAAGTACATTCAGTGCAGCTGTCAATAGTCCACTCTTCTTTATTTTTGTGCAAGACTCCATTATGAATGCATGCTCCAGGAGTGATCTGGACTACTTTGGCAATGATTTCATTTTCTTCAGTCTGGGGGGTAAGAAGCAAAAAGAAGACATTTAGAATTTAATCCAGAAATACCCTTTTTCACAAAAGTCGAAGTAAATTTTTTGTTGTTTACACAGGCTCTCAAAAGTCAGGTTATAATTAATTCACTAGGTGCTAGCTAATGAAAAGTACCAAGATGTTAACCATCACTCACCACTTTGCGAACCCTGTCTTGAAGTGTTGTAACCATGGACCGTATCCCTTGCAGTTCCACAAACATATTTGTCAGCTCATCACAGGAAAATCCACACACTGCTTGGATGTCCTTTGTTTTATGGCCGATGTAATTAGTGCGGATAGCTGGGCTGGAACCATTGATGGGGTTGTCCAAAGTAATGATTGCACTAGTGGCTAAGAGAAAAAAACAGACATGAAGTAAATGCATTTTATACCACATGCATTTATCATTCCAGGCCAACACCTGCTAAACAGCTGCCACAAGATTCATCAGGGTGCCTGCAGAAATATAATCTTATTTCTTATGCAATGCGGATTTGCATGTCAGCATACTTCTGAGTTCTGTTCCAACCTGTCTTTCTAACATAATGAGAAATCTTATTTTTAATAGGTCATTGGATTCAGGAGATTGTAAACTTACAGCTGGAGCAGCCTTTGTTCCGGAGGATAGTTTCCAGAGTTGTTCCAAACACAAACCGCACATTCTGCAGCAGACCCTGTGGACAGAGGAAGAATTACAGCTACTTGCAGCAACTGCAAGGCAAAGAAGTACCACTTGCATGGAGAGACTGAAGGTCATACAAGATCTTACGGAGCAATTTCATGACAGACAGATGGAAAAGTGAAACACATTGCTCCATTCTCCTTAATGAAAACCAGCCCTACTTCCTAACAGTCTTATCCTTGAGCATAAGGACTTGGCGACTCACCAGGCAGGAAGGAAAAAACAAATGCATTTCTGAATCTCATATAAGAAGCTGAGCAATGAAGCTGCAACTACCTGTCTGGAAGCTTCAGTGCCTTTTTATTGCTGCAGAAAGTTCCATCTCTACAAATCTAATGCTTTACCCTTCAAACTCCATTAGGAAAGTTTAGCAGATTTAGAGGTCTTTGTCGCTATTTAGGCTCACTGAGTAGCTAATGCGCCTTCAAAACAGATGACTGAAAATTCTAGGTAAAAACATAAGTGAAAATCTTACCTGGAAGTTGTCATTGACTCCCCCTTTGGCAATATGGAGCCTGGCACTGCTGGCCAGGTCCCTAGTGAAGATGTTCTGGATGGGAATGTCCAGTTCAGCGTTCTCCATTTTCTCACACCCCACATAGAGCTGAGCTCGGTCCTCCTGCACAAACAGGGTGATATTCTTCCAATGTCCTGTAGCTAGCAAGACATCCTCTACTGACACTAACTGCTGCTTGCCATCAACAGAAAGGCTCAGGTCCAGGGAGCCTGCCTTGCCATTTGATACTAGACTGAAGACATGACCAGAGCCATCTTTCTGTTCCACGGAGAGCAGTGTGCCTCTGCTTTTCTTGGCTTGCCGGAGAGTGGCCAGGAGAATGAAGCCCTTCTCAGCATGGATGGCATCTAGTAAGTCTTGGAACTTTGAGTCAGGCACAGCAGGGATGCGACTGGCATCTTCAATGCGGTAAGCAGGGCTGGAGGATTCTGGTCCCTTCACCAGGTACACCCCGGGGGCCCGGCGCCCAGCTCCCTTCCGCATGAACCCAATGAGTTCAAAGAGGTCGAAGACACTGTTATCATCATTCCTGGACTCTGCAGAGAGACATCAGGACAAGCATCATGAGAAAAGGACAAGAGGCTGAGTAGGCGCAAATCTCCCAAGATTGCTTGACATTTTGGCTCCTGGTGCACATCGTGCAAGGCAGAGTGCTTCACATCAGAGCACAGACAGTAGCTCTGATGGTGCAGCAGTCCCACCAGGAGCTGCTGTGCAGCAGTACATGTGCATTCTTGTACAGGAGCCAGTCGGCACAGGAGTGCCAGGTACCCGCTGACTGACAAGCAAAGGTAACAGCCATTCTGGCACCCCACTACACTCCAGCAGCACAGAAATAGACAGCAAAGCCCAGACTGCAATATTCTTATGCTAGGACACAGCAAAGTGAGTTTGCACAATCCAGCTGAGTGACAGCAGCACATTAGCAGCTTCTCTATGGCACCACGATGGCAGCCTACTACCCCATTCCTTCTTCAGCCAGTTCCTATATAATATTCCTCCTTTCCTCTGCTCAGCACAGAGGTAGACAAGGTACATGCTCAAGTTCTGGAAACTGCGTTCCTGTTTCTGAAGGTTACACAAATTCCACATCAGAAAGAAGTTTCCTGTTCCCAACTAGTTGATGCTCAGGTTAAAACGTTTTTGTTCATTGAGACCTTTGGAGCTCTTTATCACCGAACACAACTTCATCTACCTACACAGGCACCGAAGTTTTTTATTTTCCTTCCCCCCTTTCCGATTGCCCCGGGTACCAGCACAGCGTTGGCCTTACCTGCAGTGCGCTTGGTCTCTGAGCTGCCGAGCACGAGGAGAAGGAGGCAGAGAGCAGTCGCTGGCCTCATGGCAAAGGTCTGTCTCTGAACCAGCCTGGGGACACACACGAGGAAAGTCACGGCGCTGCCGTCGCACCCACGACCGGCGCCAGCGCGGCTCCCGCAGGCAGGGAGGCTGCGCGGCCGGGACGGGGCAGGTGTCCCCGGCCGCCCTCGGACGGGACAGCGAGCGCGGCAGGAGCCGCTTCAGCACTTACCTGCGGGAAGAGCGATCCGGGCGGTCAGCGCCGGCCTCCGGGTACCAGGGACCAATATCCGCGGGCGGCCCCGACTGTCCCGGCGCGGGAGGGCGAGCAGCGGCGGGCAGC